>CM035418.1:952500-1322500 GCA_020310875.1 Ceratopteris richardii | reverse complement strand
AACTTCTCCAACTCTTTTCTTTAGGCCTCTTCATGTTCCTCCAATTTCATAAGTTGGTATATCAAGAGGTGGTATAAGAATAGATCGAGATGAAGATGAAGAAAGTGGTGGTGTAGGAGCAACAACTTTCTCTTTACCTCTATCAATTGAAACCTTTAGGGTTTGAAAAGGTTGATCCCCCCTCTTGTATGACTCAATGTAAGTGTTCAAATTTGACTTGAAAAATGCATAATCATCTTGCTTAATTAAGTCTAGAATTTATGTATGTTTATCATAAATCTAACTTTCTTGAATATAAGCATTGCGCCAGAGTAGGATAGCACATGTTTCTGGTATATAGAATCTGTATCTTTTACTTTCAATTCCATAACCAGTGAAAACTGTTTTTATGGCTTTGACATCGAGCTTACCACGATCCCTTCTTCTCAATGTGAATACAAGGTGGGAATCCAAAAACTTTGAAGTAACTTACATTTAGCTTCTTACCATAATAAGCTTCATAAGGTGTCATTCCCTTTAAAGCTTTTGTGGAAGACCTATTAAGAATGTGATTAGTTGTATGTACTGCATCAAACCAAAATTTGGGTGAAAATTTCTTTGAGGATATCATATTGCGCATCATTTCACAAGTATCCTATTCTTTCTCTCTAGAACACCATTCATGATTCTGTTCCAAAGTATTAACAATAGTGAGCTGATGAAAGATTCCTTTGTCTTCAATAAAAGACTTGAAGTCGTTAGACAAATACTCTCTTTCTCTATCACTTCTTAATATCTGAATTTTAAACTGGCTTTCATTTTCCACCATGGCTAAAAACTTCTTAAAAGTAGAAAAGACTTTTGATTTTGCTTTAAGACCATATGCCCATGAATATCTCGAGAAATCATCTATAACTGTTACGAAATACCTAAGTCCCTGAATGGAATCTACTCTAATAGGTCCATTAACATTTGAATGTATGATCAGCAACATTGGTATCATAGCATAGTTGACATACATCCTTGTACTCAAGATGAGTGACTATAGAAATAAATTGGAACAAGAAGACAAGCTTGATGGAAGGTGTAACTATCCAATGTGGAGTTTTATGATAATCAATTTGCTAGTTTCCCAAAGACTTGTGAATATTGTCAATGGCAAGTACCCCATGCCAAGACTGGTAGTGGAAGATATTGCTTCTTCATCCAAGAAGGCTTCTACTTCACACTGAAGCAAAAGAAAATGAGATTATATCTTCATCCTCAGACAGAGGGATACAAATGGAGATTCAACCTATAGAAGAGCAATTCAGATGGGATTCTAGAGATGCACAAGCACTCTCATTTGTTGCAATGGGAGTTTAGAGGCATATCATTCCGCACATCATGTCAAAAAAGAATGTGAAAAAAAAACGTGTAAGCATTGTGGTAAAGATAATCACGAGGGGTCACTTTGTTTCAAGGTTCATCCATGTAAGATATATTAATGGATGCAATCATAGTGAAAGATTATGTTATGAAAAGAAGAAAGGAGCTTATGCTGTTGAAAAGGATGATTCTTCTCAACAAGATGATCTCAAGAAGAGAAAAATCTTGTCCAAGAGAAGAATTCAAACTATGTATTCTACACATCCTTCACTTCATGTATAAGTCATATATTTCCAGATTTGTATATGTGAATCAAGTTGTAAGTCTAAACTTGTTAGATTTTTTCACTATCCTATTATCTCTATCCCTTCATATAATATCTTATTGATGAGGAAGGATTATTACATTATGCATCTTAGATTCCTATCCTAGTTTAAGCTTAAGTGGAATCGTAGAAGTTCTATGTGTTTGTGTTTTTGTGTTTGTGTTTTTGTGTTTGTGAATCTTTGTATGTGTGTATGAATCTTCTCTAGGACGTTTGTTTATTGCCTATTCATTATTCTATCTATTGTTAATTTTTTTATGTATTTTTATCTTTTCCTTTATTTTTACATATAATTTTCTTATTCTTGTAATGATTTTGGTAATTTATATTTTTAGTTTTACATGCCACTCTCGAAATAATGAGGCCAACAAAGTAGGATAATATGAAGATAACATAGTGCTAGTTATCTTTTGAGAAAACAATAGAGTGCAAAGCCATCTTCATAATCTCCCAATTCCCTCTATAAGATTTTTGCAGCATTGTAGAATATTTTGTACAAAACCTAAACAACTTCTATGAAACGACTAGCGATTGGTAAACAACTCATGAGGATAACTCCACACTAACTGCCCAAATTAATAGTCAATGTTAAGCATCATAATATGCATGTTGTAAGCGAGGAAACTTCCTTGCCCAATGAGACCATATCTGGGAAATGTGTTATGTATATACACATACAGATTGCAAGCACAACCTTGTCCTTCTTCACAAGAGGAACTTGTGCACTCCATGAGGACTTACTAGGTTCAATAAATCCCTTCTCAAGATAGACATGTAATTGTCTAGAAATCTCGTCCTCCTCCCTCTAACTAAATATGTAGGGTTGTCCGGAGACAGAATTGCTACCTGGTACAAGCTGTATCCTATGGTCAAGTGCAGACCCATGAGAGAATGGAAGTCCATTTGGCAAATCTAGTGGAAATATGTTCACAAACTCACACAACAGTGAATCAAAAGTCTCTTTGATCTCCACGTCATGTGGAGACAAAACACCTTTATCATGCACATCATGCATACCCGAATTGGTGAAACCTGAATTGGGGATAGATATGGAATGACAATAAAAAGAAACACCAAACATAGCAAAAATACATTGAGATCTCCAAGAGAGACTAGAAACCTTTGAGTTCACTATAAGTAAGCAAATTTACAACAATACATCGGTGATACCAAGGGGAGCATTTCCCTCGGTCACATAAAATCTACCATCTAAGACAAAAGAGATCGTATGCGAAACATAATCCACAAATAGTTGTTGTCTCTAGTTCTCTCTTGTGGTAGGCCCAATATCACATCCCCATGCTCAAGACTCATCATCAAGAAGTCCATGACTTCAAGATACTTCTTGATACAGAGGTCCACATGTGGCATGACCTCAGCCCACCTCTCTCGCTGGTGGTACAAAATGTTTGGTGCGACACGTACGGTACGCGTACAAAACGTGGTGTCGTACCAATCATCAAGATATGGAACGGCATGGAATGTTACCTTATTAATTAATTAATTAATTATATATATATATATATATATATATATATATATATATATATATATATATATATATATATATATATATATATATATATATATGTATATATATATATATATATATATATATATATATATATATATATATATATATATATATATATATATATATACATATACATATATATATACATATATATTCAATTATTTATTTATGTATTTATTTATTTACGTGCATACATGCATGAAAAGTGTATACATTCAATGTGCATTGTGTCTGTGTGTACTTATGAATGTATGCATGCATGTATGTTCTAAGTTCTAACTTATATGTGACATAATAGTACTTTAATACGTGTGGAGCATTATGCATTGCACATAGGTTTTGTGTGACATCATAGATGCATTCAAAAATGCAATGAGTCACGAATGTATATATGTATATATGAGTGTGTATGTACTAATGGACTTTGGAGTGGGTCTATGAGAGAGAGCTCACCGACTCCTAAGGCAAGATCTTATCAAAAAAACCATGGCCTATCGTTTTTTTTAAATCGCGATTCCATATGTTGTTTGGAACGTCGGTGCAGAACCAAAAGCGTCGCACCATAAAAGTTGTTTGGAACGAGTTCCAAACCAACTATGGACAGACCACATATTCGATGGTCAATAAGGGCCATCTCAAGTCTAAGTTCCTGCACCACAAGAGAAGAAATGAGATTGTGCATGGACCTATTATTAAATAGCATTGTCACAGTTCAGCCACTAATCTTGTCCTGAATGCAAAGGAGGTCATGTGGACTAAACATAGAGCTATCAACATAAGATACTAGACATCTATGTGAAAAAACATAATACCTCTTAATCAAGAGAATATGTACCTGAGTCGATGACACTCACCGTTATATTGAAGGAAGATGTCTTCTTCCTCTTTCACGAAAAGACCAGATCCCCACGGAGATGATCCGTCTATACGTACTCGTAACAATGTCCCTTGCTCTATGCTCACCTCCGTTTGTAGTGGTCCACTAGACTGAGTTGCAAATAAAGGTGGAGCAATGAAATGCTTCACCTTCCCAGAGTCACTAGGGGTTGATACCTATTCCCTTGTAAGCTCATGAACTCTTGAAGCTATTGTCATCGTTCCTGGCGAACCTTTAGATATTCTCCAAGAGGCAATTGAGTTCCCGAATATCTCATTCTGGTATGCCAATAATAACTCAAACAAATACAACATTTGGAACCATACCTATGCCTCCTCTAGAGCTCTAGCATTCTAAATTAAGTCCTTGAAATCCTATGAATATGCGTCCAAAGATCGCTTCTCCATCTCACATTGGAACAGCCTTGTCCTTTCATCCCACATGAAGTGTGCACAAAAAATCATCTATAATTCCTCCCGCGTAGTAGGCTCTGACATAAGAGCCAACCCACTAAGAATAAGCATGTTCCTTCAACATGAGCTTGAGATGACACATATGTTATGCATCATCCAACCCATACATCTTGAAGAAGCCCATCCACTTTGATAGCCCATCACTGATGGCACCCTTCTCGCACTCCTTGTCCCCTCATAAGGATTTAATAAGAAATTGTTGTAGCACGGTAGTCATCATGACTTCCAAGTGTGGAAGGTGGTAGATATCAAGGCCATCACTTCTTTTCTCATTTCTAGCAGCTCCAACCACTACCAGAACATCATTCGAGATAGGTCAGTCAATGACTCCTATGAGACGTTGCCCATGCATCCTGGTAGGTGTAGAGGTCATCATCTCTTCCATTAGTTGAACCTAATCGGTTGATGTGGATGTCGAAGAACTAATTGGATGAGGAAACATCTCTAGAACTATAGCGCTTCCTTAATCACAAGATATCCTCGATCACAAGCTTCACATCACTCAAGAATAGTAGAAGAGCGAAAAAACACAGAACTTGCATAAGATAAGACAAAATCCGATGCAAAAGAGTACACAAGATATGACTCAAAGAAAGAGAAGTTCTCGTATTATAGATTTGAATCAATCAATAAAATAGCTTTGGAAAATAGCTTCTTGACAAAGCCTCGACCTCCCGACCACATCCAAGCTATCACAATCTCATTCACACTCGCACTCTCAATCACACTCTCACTCTAACTCTCACTCTCAATCACAAGGTAATTCTCTGATTTCCGACCTCTTCTTGCTTAATGTTGCAAATCCCCTTCAATACAGAGTTTATCATTCCCCACGGAAGTGCGTGATCCACCAAATATAAAAAACGTCAGCTCTCCTTGTGTTGCATAAACTTTCGCAAAAGCATGCGTTTGTAGTAGTCAAGCGGTATTGTCCAAAAATAGAAGAAAAACAACAAAAAGACATATCCGAAGACATCTGTAAGTGCGCATGACAATACATGTGCTTCAAAATCACAAACTCCAATAGAAATAGAGAAGCCCACTTTTTTTTTAAGTTTTGAAAAACGTCACTTTTCGAAGCCATAGATCCGAATCTGCCTTCAAGTATCACTTTCGAGCCCTGCAAGTTTAGAAATTCAAGAGAGAATAAAATCAAGGCATTTTCTTATAGTGAATTAAATGTAGAGCCTTAAACGAGGTACTTAAAACATGATTCACAAATTTCACAAAGACACTTTTATTCCCTTATGTATGCTCTACCTTTCTCTCATACAGCATTTCTCTTAATTCTTTCATTTTCATATTCACTTTTCAACCAGAAAACATGATGCGAATAAGGTTTAGAGAGAGAATATAAAAATTGTCATCCCTAAATCTTGCCTCCATGCATAAAATGACCTAATTATTCATTATAAACATCATCCCTACAATGTAATTCAGAAAGTTCAAAATGAATTATTTCCCTATCGAAAGGTCTATTACAATTCTTTTCTCCTTTTAAGAACTCTGTCCTCAAAGTTGGAAAGAAGGATAATGTGCTAGAAAATCATCTAAGTTCACACAAGTTGAATCTTCAATTGGCTATGTGTGCCATTTCACCGAAATCTCTACTATAGATGTGTTTTTAAATAACCTTTTCCTCCATTTTAACACTATTTCAGGTCGAAGCTCAAAAGAACCATCATCTTTCAGTTTATAGTTTTCCTGGGAAACATGAGCAACATTAGATACATATCTTTTAAGTAAGTTAACATGAAATACATGATGCACATTTAAATATTTAAGTAATTCCAACAAATAAGCAAGAGATTCAATCTTTTTTAAAACTTTAAAAGGACTCCTGTATCATGGAGAAAGTCTATGATCCTTTCCTAGCAACAAGTTAGATCGGTGAGGATTGACTTTAAGAATTATCATCTCATCTGTTTGAAATTCAAGTGGTCTTCTCTTCAAATCATAGAATTTCTTTTGTCCTTTTTGAGCTTCTTTTATATGTTGCTTAATTTTTCCAAGTTCATCCATCTTCTCAAGCATTTCTTTAGATACTTCTATTTTATTTGGAAAACCGGAAAACGAAGATGGAGTCCACTCCAATTATCCTACTTTCATTCACATACATACACAACATATCTTCAAGTACTTGATTAACCCTCTCGATTTCCCCATCAGCTTGTGGATGGAAAGTTGTACCCATACAAAGTTGAGTTCCAATCGATTCAAATGTTGCTCTCCAAAAGTTTGATGTGAATCTAGAGCCTCTATCAGTCGAAAAAAATCTTTTACAAATAGTCTTGCAACATTCAAGGCAGTATCGTCTTTTTCATAGGAAAGAAATATGCCATCTTGGTAAGTCAATCAACTACCACAAATATGGTATCATGTTTACTTTTGGTCGTAGGTAATTTAGTGATAAAGTCCATAGAGATAGACTCCAACTTCTGATTTGAAGATCCAAAGGTTGAAGCATTCCAAGCATTCTCTTAAACTCAGATTTACCTGATGGCACTTTAAACATTCAATAACTATTTTCTAATATCCCGCTTCATACATGGCCAGAAGTAAGAATATTTCGTTTTAACATAGGTCCTTGAATAACCTGAATGTGGAGAAAAAGATGCATCATGACAATCATGCAATATTTGAACTTCCAATGGAGAATAAGAAGATATGCATAATCGATTGTCAAAATACAAAGATCTATTCTGCAAATGAAATTTATCTTGATACATCGATCCCCTGTTCGCATGCAAAAAATTCAAGATAGGTGCATAAAAAGAGTCTTGTTTGAGTTCTTCTTGAATTTCATTAAGAATATCAGAATTTATTACAGAGAGAAGATTATATAAAGATCTCTGACTCAATGCATCGACGACCTTATTTTCCTTACTAGCCAAATACTTAATATCAAAATCATACTCGCTTAATAATTCAATCCAACGCTTTTGCCTATTGTTATGCAATGGCTGTGTGAAAATGTACTTTAGACTCTAATGATCTGTTTTCAATTCAAACTTAACCCCTAACAGTAGATGTCTCCAATGTTTTAAGTGCGTGTACAACACCAAGCATTTCTAGATCATGAATAGGATAATTAAGTTCATGTTTTCTTAATTTTCTGGATTCATATGCAACCACGCTACAATACTGTGAAAGATCACATCCTATCTGACTACCACTTTCATCACATGCAACCACAAAAGGCTTTCCCATTTTTGGTATTTCCAAACACAAATTTCAATGACTTTTTGTGTCAATGATATAAATGATTTTTGACAAGCATCACTCGACATAAATCCTACTTTTCTTTCTAGCCAACTCTGTGAGAGGATTAGCTATCTTAGAGAAATCCTTAATATGTGCTCTTTCATATTGCACCAATCCTAGAAAACTTCTAACATCCCTTACAATTTTAGGAATTGGCCAATCGACTATTGTTTTCACTTTATCCTAGTCTATATGAATTCCCTCTTTAAAAATGACTATTCTTAGACACACAATTTTATCCTTAGCAAAGAAACATTTAGTCTTCTTTCCATACAATTTGTGTTCTCTAAGAGTTTGCAAAGTCTTTTTGAGATGTACAGCATGCTCATCGTCATCTTTAGGATATACAAAAATATCATCAAGAAATACTAAGATGAATTCATCTAAATAATCATGAAAAATATTATTCATCAAACACATGAATGTGGCAAGAGCATTTGTTAATCTAAAAGGTAAAACCATAAACTATCTTGGGTATATCTTCTGTTTTTATCTTAATTTGGTGATATCTGGATCTTAAGTCAATCTTAGTGAATACAGTCGCTCCACTTAATTGACCTAATAAGTCATCCATACGAGGGAGTGGATACTTATATTTAATTGTTCTTTTATTCAACCCCCTATAGTCAATTAAGTGCACCACAAGGTCTAAAATAAAACAAGTGCACCACAAGGTGAAACACTCAATCTTATCAAGCCTTTCTTCAAACATCTAATTGAATCTTAAGCTCCTTTAATTCATGTATGTTAAATCTATAGGGTGCTCTAGAATATGGTTCACTCCCCAGATATATGTCAATGGCATGGTCAATTTACCTAGGTGGAGGTATACCAAGCAAGTCTTCTCGAAATATATCTGCATATTCTTTCAAAAGATTTTCTACATAATTTGGAAGATTTTCATCATTCTCTTCCTTATGCATATTGTTCACATACACTAAAAATGTTCTACGGCCATCACGTATACCTCTAATTATCTACATAGCAAAAATGAGAATAGGCTTAGGATTATGCGCATCACCTAGAATGTGGATAGATTCACCGACTATCCTTAAAGTGATTATTCTTTGTTCACAATCAATTGCTGCAGAATTTTGAACTAACCAGTTCATGCCTATAATTGCAACACTATTTCATTCCAATCACATGGAAACTCCCACAAAAACACCTATCAAAAAAAGTAAATGCAAGGTTTTCGATGTAGCCTTTCGTATAGTGTAGTCGCCCATTGGCCATCTCCACAGGTCTTGTTATCTGCATATTAAGGGGTATCCCTAAATTCTATACCAATTTGAAAGATAGAAAACAATGCACACTACCCGAATCGATCAAAAATCTCATTCTATGTGTAGAAATCATACCCAAAATCGTAATTACAGAAGCCCTTGGGAAAGAACTATTCGCCATGCAACGTAAATTAGAGTTAGGGCACTTACCTCCATCATATGCTATCTCCATTGTTGCACCTTCCTCAATGATATTTATCGCATTCGATTGTGCAGGTAAAAAGATTGCCTTGTTCGAACATTCATATGTCTGATGCCCTTGCTCCCTGCAACGGAAACATAAACCGAGTCTTTTTGCCTACTCAATAAAATCATGGTATTGCTTCCAATGGATAGGTTGACTCCTCCTTTGATTTTCCACCTGAATAAGATTCTTACATTGATTATTAGAAGATGAATTCTTTGAATTGTTCATGTTTGTTGTAGCAAGGCTCTATGGCCTATGTCCCGTCGCAATGAATCTGGTTCTATTTGCCTTCTGCAAATTGAACTTCTCCATCTTCTCAAAATTCTCAGTCATTGCAATGGCATCCAAAAAATCAACACATCCACCTCCTTCACTTGATAGTGAAGCTCCTCACGAAGCCCTTCAATAAACTTGCTCTTCAGAGCATGACCACTAACCTTCAATGCATATTTGTGAAGACGTAACTTTTCTTTGTACTCGTCGACAGACAAGCTATGCTTGTCACTCTCGTTTTGTCGAAAATTGTAAAACTCCATCTTCTTCTCCATATCGTAGTGTGGAGAACAATAACGCTTTTTTGCTTGCTCTCCCAACTTCTCCCATAGAACCGGACCAAAAAACATGATGCGGATAAAGTCTAGAGAGAGAATATAAAAATTGTAATCCCTAAATTTTGCCTACATCCATAAAATGGCCTAACTATTCATTCTAAACATTATCCCCACAATGTAATTCGGAAAGTTCAAAATGAATTATTTCACTATCGAAAGGCCTTTTACAAGAACAAAAGAGAAGATGGAAGGGCTGAATATGAAAATGTAGAGGCCGTTGGGAGGTAGAAGGCTCTACACTCCTTGTGTGCAAGTTTGACAAATGAAAAATATGTCAAATGAAAGAGAGGAAGTCACTTTTATAGTGTTTTCTAAATTCCAAATATAGAAACATCCCCTTACCTCCTCTAATTTTCAACCACCTCCTCATGTTTTTAGAAAGCTTTTGAAAGTTTCTATGCCTTCTAAATTCACACATGAACTCTCAGTCATACATGTGTCCTTTCTATAATAGGTGTGTGGCTGAAATACATGTTGGAAAACAATGTCACATCAGTCCAAAATCCATTTAGGGCAGAAACCCTAATTTTGGTACTTAAGTCATTTTTGGCACAAAAATGGGTAAAATTTTTATGAGCCTATCTTGTAGAGCTTGAAGAGGGCTTTCCAATGGTATATGACATGCAGTCATCAGATATCAGATTTGGGAGAAAACCCTAACCCTAATTTTTTGCTGATTTAGGGTTTTGACCTCATATGATAGCTCTCGACATGAGGACCATAAAAAAAATGTTGTCAAATCATTCATCTGGTAGTCAGAAGTGTGAAAAAGCAGGTCAAGCATTGAGAAGCAACTTCAAAATAAAGCAAAAGCAATGTAAAAAGCAATGAGATAAAAATAAAGCGCTTTTTAGTGAGTTTTTCGAATGAAGCTTTAAAACCTATATAAGAGAGTCCCGGGTCACTTTGGTAGACATCCTATACCAATTGCAACGCCAGCTTTGGTCCCTCAGTAGAGGTGGTGCTCTAGCACACATGGGGCAGCCATGGTGCACTCTAGGAGCATGTTGAGGAGGAGCTATGGAGTTCTTCTTGGAGAAGAGTGTGCTCACACTCTTCCTTATGGAGAGGACTTGCCCGTCAACAGCTTGGTGGTGTGGATCAGCCATCTACATAATGTATTTGAAGATTGTCTTCTACATGAAGATTTCGGTGTACTTCAACGACATTGGATGGAGCTTAACATAAGATTGCATCTTATGTTAACAATTCAGGTACATATTCTCTTTATGCACACAGGTGCTACTTGGAGTTTATGAAAGCAATGCCATCCATATCAAGAGGAGTCCTATTCGGCATATCTAAAGGAGAATCAGTACATGAATGCTATATGCACATTCCGATGAGGTGTTAGAGAAGGTGTTTCCATATGAGTATGAGGATTTCTGTTAGCAACATGTTAGCATTCTATGCTAATTCTGTAAGTATGTGATCTATCACACACACATCTGATTTAGGGTCTTCCAAAGCCTAAATTCAGATTAGGGTTTGCTGAATATCAGTTTCACATTGATCCTTCCTCTTTCTGTCACTCATATTCACTTTTCTACAACCTATTAGGTCATACATCTCATACATATTCAGATTTCTGTCTCTACATCTGAATATTCTTGTAAATTCTGTACATTCACTCATCCATCTATTTCTGTTCACATAGAGTGGTTGAGAGTTTTGCTCCCACATTGTAAATTGACATTTGTATATATGATAGTGTGAGTAAGCAGTGGCTTACGTAACACTTTACACATGTTGTGTAATCTTTCTCTATCTTTGTCTCATCATTTGTATGATTAAGTGTGGTATGTTCATGTTTTGTCAACATTGGAAGATTGTTGGATTCTATGTTGTAGATCCTGGACCTATGGAACTATGGATCTGTGGTATTAGTTATGGGCCTACTAAATTTCCAACATTTGGTATAAGAGCAATCAGGCTCTCAGATTCCCAGGTTCCCAGACTTCCAGGTTTACAACATATGATTTAAGAGCATCTTCTAACATTTGACATTTGACATACACACTTAATCTAGATGAGTAGAGATTTGAGAATTAGACAATTCTGTCACATGTTTATTCATCAGTGTGGAGTATGAAGTTGATGATCTGTTAGCAACCGAATACTTTTGGAAGAGTATGAAAATACTTTACAGAAGTATTGTTTGAAGACCAAGACTTGATGAAGAGAAGGCTACTTCAAATTCAAGGAAAAACAATGGTTTGGAGAAGATGAAGGAACCAAATCAACATCAAAACACAGGTATTAGTTCCTACTATCAAATTATCATTTACAGGTCATATCTTAGAAGAGCAGTTATGAAGAGATTTGACGGGTTCAAGAAGTGCTTTCATTTTTTGAAAGTAAAAGCATTAGCTACATCGAAACTATCAAGAACAAGAAGATAAGTTGAGTTTTGATAAGATCTCTTTCATGGCAAGGAAGCTAATCTAAAAAGACAAATTTGGAGATGAGATGAGTTTTGTTTTCAGCCAATCTTGTGTTGTAAGTTGGTTGGAAGTTTTTTATTTAGGTATAGAATTTGATCTGTGTACCTAGAGAGGTAATTCAGCATTCAACCAAAAGATTGGTGAATTCAGTCATATCAGTCACATTTGAAGAAGAGTTTTGATTCAGAGTTATGAGGAGATGGTAAAACATGATTCTATATTCACTTTCATTTGTATACCATGTTTGTTTCGTCTCTTACTCTTAGTAGTAAAGGAAGAGAAAAATTCATTTGAAGAAGTTAAAAGTGTTTGCTACTTCAAGATGAAGAGAACAAAAGGTATGGAAGAGAAGTTTGAAGATGTTAACATCATCAGGCGGAAGAAAGATGCAGAAGAAGAAAGTCCAACATTTCCAAAGGGAAAGTAAGACTTCCTTTTCTCTTATATTCTCCATATACTTTTCCTAATTTTATCCTCTACACCCAAAGACAAGTCTACAAGAACATTTTGTGAAGAAGATAGTTTAAAGAAGAGGCAGTTGTTGCTTGTTTTACTTGGTCATGTTTTAGTAGGTTTTGACAAAGAATTGCATTGAGAGAAACTTGAAAGAAAGGAAGTTTATATGTTTTGACTCATATGTGTATGAGTTATGTACAAGTTGAAGATTTTGAGCAGGCAGCTATATGTTCCCTCTATATGTTCCCTCTATATGTTCCCTCAAAGAATTCTTGGAGTGTCAATACAGAGCTACTTGGTACATGATAAGTTTCACAGAAGTAATTTTCTTCTTGACCTAACTTTTGAGGTAAAAGAGTATTTGTAGCAGATGTCAGAGACTTGAAGTAAGGTTTTTGTTTGGAAAAGGTACCTCATATTCTGTATATTCAGTATATTCAGAAAATTTAGAGTTTTTCAAGATAAAAATTCAGAAAAATCACTATTTTCAAAATTTCAGTGTTTTCAAAAAATTCAGAATTTTCGAATTTGCAGGAAAATTTATGAAATTTCAGTATTTTCACAAAACTCGGTATTTTCAGAAAATTTCAGAAATTTCAATATTTTGAGAAAATTCAGAAAATTCAGGAAAATTCAGATTTTTGTGTTGTACGAGTCAGTTGAAGAATTTACTTTCTATGATTGTCTAGATTTTTGGATACATGCTTGTATTCAAAAAGGTGTTCCATCAGATCCTATCACTTGATTGAGAAGCAGAGTTAGCCAAAAGAAAGTCAAGCAGATATTTTCACATTTCACCCGGGAAGAATATGAAGATATGAAGTATCAACTTGCAACTTTTGGAGTTCTCAAGGTGAGAATTTGTCCACTTATGTTTCAGTACAATTTGCAAATCCTTGAGAAGGATTTAGTTGAAGAAAAGTTTTACAACTTTATGTGAGAAACATGGACACTTAGAGACACTCACATAGCAAATCAAACATTCAGTCATGAAGGTTTGATGAGAGCAGATTCTACACAGGTATTTTGTTAGGGAGATCTTGATGATCTTGAAGATCTTGAGTATTTATGAGTCAGTTGTCTATCCTTTGTTTGAAAAAGTTCTTAGCATTGGAAGAAGTAAGTCAAAGATTCAGATTCTATCAGATTTATGTTGCTGAGAAAAAGAAGAAGATACTTGTTATGTTGCAGAAGATTATGGATCCTAAAATTTTGTTTCAGATAGAGGTATTGATCACTGAAGATCATATTTATTGAAAGAAGGAAGACGTTCCAACTTTCATAAAGTCTGATATAATTTGAAGAATTCTGGATACTAGTGTTAAATCATCCAAGGGGGTGATGAAACATGAAGACTTATTTTCAGCCATATGTGAAAGAATGCAAAGTCATACCTACAGGTGTATTCCTATAGACTATATCAAGTATTCCTATATTTCCTTTGTCAGTTTCTCTTTATGTTCCAACTTTGAAAGAAGAAGGAAGAAGAATGTCTGGAAAAAGTTCCTGTTCAGGAAAAAGTTTCAGAGTTCTATTGCAAAGAAGCGTGATATTTCAGAGAGGTATGTTTCAGAGGTGCGCACATACATGGTTATACCAGACTCTAAAGAAAACAGGTATGAAAGAGGATGAAGACAAGATGACATCATAAATATGAAATTTTGAGACTCATGGGTTGAGTTGAGTTGAGTTCAATACAGTCAGAGATGAACCAACTAATGTTCATAATACACTAAGTTGTGAGTTTTCACTCACAAGTCCCATGATGGATTCAGTTTCTGATTTTGTTTAGTGTATCTACATGAAACAACTGAAGTATGTTGAAAAACCTTTCGTAAGGTAAATGCAATTATGTGGATCCTAGTGTATTCTTACAGGTTTGAGAAGACTTATTTCAAGAGATAGCATATTCAGAGTCAATAAATGCTACATATGTTGACAAGCAATGATTGCTTTGATGTATGCTAACACTATTGGATATCTAGTTTGCATATTTTCTCAAGTATTATGGTTCATATTCAGCAAATTCAGATTTTTGAAGTTTGAAGAAAGTCATATTCAGTTTTGAAAAAGACTTTTGAAGAAAAGGTTTGAAGGTCAATTCGAGAGAACAAGTTTGAAGCTTATGACAGTTTGCAAGTGAATGAAGTTGTATATCCAGTTCAGTTTGTACCAATATGACATTGCAGGGGGATTGCTGAGAAACAATGTCACATCAGTCCAAAATCCATTTAGAGCAGAAACCCTAATTTTGGTACTTAGTCATTTTTGACACAAAAATGGGTAAAATTTTTACGAGCTTATCTTGTAGAGCTTGAAGAGATCTTTCCAATGGTATATGACATGCAGTCATCAGAGATCAGATTTGGGAGAAAACCCTAACCCTAATTTTTTGCTGATTTAGGGTTTTGACCTCATATGATAGCTCTCGGCATGAGGACCATAAGATGTTGTCAGATCATTCATCAAATAGTCAGAAGTGTGAAAAAGCAAATCAAGAAGCTACTTTTAAAGTTAGCTAAAAGCAACTTTAAAATAAAGCTAAAGCAATTTAAAAAGCAATGAGATTAAAATAAAGCACTTTTTAGTGAGTTTTTCACATGGAGCTTTAAAACCTATATCAGAGAGTCTTGGGTCACTTTGTTAGACATCCTACACCAATTGCAATGCCAGCTTTAGTCCCTCAGTTCAGGTGGTGCTCTAGCACACATGGAGCAGCCATGGTGCACTCTACGAGCATGTTGAGGAACAGCTATGGAGTTCTTCTTGGAGAAGAGTGTGCTCACACTCTTGCTTATGGAGAGGACTTGCCCATCAGCAGCTTGGTGGTGTGGGTCAGCCATCTACATAATGTATTTGAAGATTGTCTTCTAGATGAAGATTTCGGTGTACTTCAAAGACATTGGATGGAGCTTAACATAAGATTGCATCTTATGTTAACAATTCAGGTACATATTCTCTTTATGCACACAGGTACTACTTGGAGTTTATGAAGGCAGTGGCATCCATATCAAGAGTCGTCCTATTCGGCATATCTAAAGGAGAATCAGTACATGCATGCTACATGCACATTCGGATGAGGTGTTAGAGAAGGTGTTTCCATATGAGTATGAAGATTTCTGTTAGCAACATGTTAGCATCCTATGCTAATTCTGTAAGTATGTGATCTATCACACACACATCTGATTTAGGGTCTTCCATAGCCTAAATTCAGATTAGGGTTTGCTAAATATCAGTTTCACACTGATCCTTCCTCTTTCTGTCACTCATATTCACTCTTCTACAACCTATCAGGTCATACATCTCATACATATTCAGATTTCTGTCTCTACATCTGAATATTCTTGTAAATTCTGTACATTCACTCATCCATCTATTTCTGTTCACATAGAGTGGTTGAGAGTTTTGCTCCCACATTGTAAAAATTGACATTTGTATATATGATAGTGTGAGTAAGCAGTGGCTTACGTAACACTTTACACATGTTGTCTAATATTTCTCTATCTTTGTCTCATCATTTGTATGATTAAGTGTGGTATGTTCATGTTTTGTCAATATTGGAAGATTGTTGGATTCTATGTTGTAGATCCTGGACCTATGGAACTATGGACATGTGGTATTAGTTATGGGCCTACTAAATTTCCAACAATACATGCACCCCCATGACTAGGTATGTCTGATTGTGGACATGCCACAAGGCTTCCACACGTCTTCATGTGGTGGGACCATCTATTCATGTTTTTTGGTTGCCCAAGAAACCACTTTAGGTTTACTTGCTTGCTGCCCAAGAAACCATCTGCGCAAGTAGTTAGAGCTGGCTGCTGTAGAGATCAGCAGCCCTTTGGCTGCTTCATCGCAAGAAAAAGGCCAAGCTACTGCACCCAGCCTGGGATGGACATCGAGGGCATAGGTGACTGCATTGGGGCACATCATCTGCTGGAATCCAGTCCCCTAGGAACTGAGGCAATTTCCTCTCCCCCTCTTTGAGATAAACTTCCATCAGGTTACCATCCTTTTGGCATCACCCCTCTGTCCTCCATGTTCCCCATGCTGAGGAGCACATTGTTCTTCTCGCCTAGCAGCCTAGCCCCGCTCAATGTCCATTTAGCCCTTTCGTGAGCCATCAAGCCATCCTAAAGACATGCACCCAGCCATGCATACCCCCCTTTTGGCCGAGGCAGTGAGGCTGCATACAGCCTCCACCCCTGCCCATATGGTTACTCATGGATGGAATACAGCAGCACCTCAAGCACCTCAGGATGCCTTTCATGCATAGTATGAACAGAGAATTAATTCGTGAGAATTAATTGAAGAATTATTCATTTAATTCGTTTAGTACGTTCAGACCAAAAATATCATTCGAAAATTATAACCATCTGGAGAGAATTTTTATTCATTTACATATAAAGTATACATATATCTCAATCCCATGTAAGATAACATATTCGATAATTTTATTGAACTATAACTTAACAAAATACTTTCATAACAAGTTACAATATCAGACATCTTAATCTTAAATCTTAATCTTAAATTGACAATAATCTAAAACATCATGATTCATCATTAAGTTTTAACTAATGACTAGTCACCACACAAGTTATAACACATTAGATCATATATGAGTCATGATTCATGGCATTGATAGTAAGCTGCAAGCAAACATCATCATACATATAGCAAAAATGATACATCATAAGTCAACAATCTATCACTAAGTGGAAAGTGCAGCGTGCTATAGATAATAGCCTACATCAAAGCCCTTTCCTCACACAAAGCACTCTATCTAGTACTATGAACATATAACAAAATCGAGTCATAGAAGGCTTTCGGAGTTCAAGACCTGAATGTGCATAGAAAATATTCTAGACTTTAGGGCGAGAAATCACAAATCTTACAATGAATCTAGACTTCACAAGGATGGATTTCACCCATTCCATGGCACATCTGTCTTCCATTTGAAGGTTTAGACTATGGCTAGCACAATGAGTCCATGTAATTCTACAAAACTCATCCTATAGCATGTGTCCCATGGCCACACAACTAGATGCATTATCTATGATCACTTGCACAACATTCTTGCTCCCAACATCTTCTATGGCCTTTTTAGCATGGGAGTAAATGAATTTACATGTGACAGTCATATCGGGTGCATGCGCTGGTATGGTGTGCAAGAACATTGTTCCCTTGCAAGAGGAGACAAGAATGTTACACACATTCCTCTTGCGTATGTTAGACCACCCATCACACAATATGGAACATCCATATTTCTCCCAAATGGCACGCAAGGATAACATTTTAGTTTCCACTGTACTCTTTTGTCTAGTCAACTCTGTAGTGTGTAACATAGCCCCAGAGCCTAGAGGGTCCCTCCCAAGGAGCACCTATGCGGATCACAACTCTCATAGCTCTCTTCCACGTAGTTGTGTTTGCAATGTTAAATGGTAAGCCCCACAATAAGAATAATTTTGATATTTCTTTGGTAGCCTCTTTCATTGTTTGTTTTGTCACGGAGGCTCTCATGCTACCTCTTGCAAACACATTGGTCTCTCGTCGCCCATTTTTGCCATGGCTAGAGCTCACACTATCAATATGAGCTCTTTTTTATGGCCCTCCAAGGATTTCATCAAAATGAATCTCTGATTCTTCATGAAGACTTGATTGGGATTGGGAACCCATATTCCCACCTTGACTCATCGGCATCTTTTGTTGGTGATAAAGGCCCCAAGGTCTTTTTTTGTATATTTTGACGCTTCTATATGAAAGCTCTCTCACGAACTTTCCAAAAAAAAATTGCTATATTTTTTGGACCCCAAATTGGGGAGTTATAGGCATTTACATTATTTTTATGATTTTTGGTCATTGGCCATGTGTGAAGATGCCCAAATGACTTAAAAGTCATTTATCAATAAGGCTTGATCCCAAATCTCTCATAACTTAATCCGGACTTCTTCAACTTCAACTTCTCTATCTTGTTCTCCAAACTTATGTGCAAGTTTCTCTCTCTATTTTCTCTCTCCTCACGTAGCAACCCACTCCCTTTGCATTTGGAGCAATCGAGCTCACCACCACATAGCTCTCCGCAGCCTCTTTCCACTAGTATCCGAGCTTTGAACTATTCCATTGCGACAAAGTTGTTCCAAATGCTTTTCTACTTCGACTTATGCTAAGCTGAAAGTTTTTTCTTGCATTTAGGAGAATTTCATCGCAAAAAACCTTCAATTTTTTCGAAGATCACTTCAGCCCACAGCAACTGCAAAGCTGAAGCAAATTTTGAGTTTTTCAGAGAGTCTAATCGTGGAGAACCTCTTCTATTGTGCTTCTTGTATCCCCACATGTCATTTTCAGCAACCGCATTGCTGATTTTTCATTTACATGTCCTTTTGTTGCAGAAATTCTCTCTCGTTTCAAGTGAAAATACATATATAAGGATTGTGGGAGTTGCTCGAAACTTATTAGAGCATGTCATTTCTCTATAGCTTCAAAAATTGGGGCTTTTGTGAAAAGAAGCACCCATTGACTCTGTTTTGCATCTACGTATGCCTTTTGTGGTTGAAAAACAACAAATTTGTTGTTTTTTATGCAATTATAACTCGCTGGATTTTTCTAAAATTTTTTGCAAAAAATTTCAAAACTTTCGCAAGTTTTGAATAGTTTTTAGGCTTAATTTCTCAACTATAGTCTCTTCAGGTGATTGTGCACAAGACAAAAGGTGAATTTTACCTTTTTTTGTGAAATTTCAAAGTTCTTAGTGTGCAAACATGGCTTTTATCTCTTCTGATGTCAAAAACTTCTTTGAGGTCAAGAGATTTGAGCGTAGCAGTTTTGATTTGTGGAAACAGAGAATGTTAAACATTCTTTTTCTTAAAGATTGCGAAAAGGGGCTCTTAAGAAAGTCAAGCCTAAAGATATGATAGATGCAGCATGGACGTGTTGGAAGTGAGGTGGGCCCTAGTAATAATATTCACAAGTTTAGAGGATCTTCCAACACATGAAGCTTAGCATACACACCTTAAGACTCGAAATTAGATGAATGAGAAATAGAGAGAGTATAGACAATTTTTCAAAGTGTCGAAGTAAGTTGAATGCTTATCTACACTATCTAATATGAATGTCAAATTACAATGTGTGCAATGATAATATGCTAATACAAAACTGAATCTAGGCTGAATTTAGGGTTCTAGATACAAGAAATTGTGCGTAAAGTGCCTAAGAGGTATGAAGAGTGTGTGTATGTGCGATTGTAGTGAATAGAAACAATTTAGAACTATTCCTACAAGAAATTGTGCGTAAAGTGCCTAAGAGGTATGAAGAGTGTGTGTATGTGTGATTGTAGTGAATAGCAAGATAATCTCTTCCTTGTGTTGAAGTAAAAGGCAAAAGCCTTGGTACAGCAGCAACAATACAAAAAGAACTGAAATTGGAACTTGCTACTTACAAAACTCAGCAAAAGCTCATGGTTGGCTTTCAAAATCTCCTTCAAATCTGCACCAAAAGTTGGAAATACCTCCTCCAAGAGGTAGAGAACTCAACGCTTCTTGAGTAGACCTTGATAAATGATCTTGGATGATCCTTGATTGATGCCTAAAAGTGACCTCAATCCCTTGTTTTATAGCTTTAGGAAGCTTTAGTGAAAAAATATGACACAAAAGCAATAAAGCATATGCGATAGTTTAAATCTTGCGATTTGCTTTCAGGGCATATAGCCGTTGGGATCTCACTAACTAACCATGAAGGATCTATGAAAACTAGCTTTCCTTGATGCTCATGATCTGAGGAACAGGAATATGCAAAAAAACATTTTGAGCAAAAATTATTGTTAGGGTTTTCTTGCATTTCTGGACCTCTGATGACATAATGTTATATACCAAATGAAAGCTCTCCTCAAGTACTCTATGATGAACTAATAATAATTTTTTACCTTCTATGATCAAAATTAGGCTAAGTACCAAAAATTAGGGTTGCTGGAAATTAGGGTTTTTGTGCTATTTTGACATTGTTTCCAACAAGAAGAACCTATACAAAGTATATCAAGATGATTGTATCAGATGAAATCTTAGTGGATCTGGAGGGTCTTACAAGTGCTTTTGAGGTATGGAGAAGTTCAAGGCCACCTATGAAAATACCACATCTATAAATCAAGTGCATCTTATGCATACTAATGTGTATGCAACTTGATGAGTCAAAAAGTGAAGCTGAGCAGTTATCTTCTTTTACAGGTACTCTCTCACGATTACAAGGCTCCTTATTACCTGCATTTGATGATAAGCTTAAAGCCATCTTCTTGTTGATGAACTTGCCTAATTCATGGGAAACATTGGTTGTTTCACTTTCAAATAACCCCAATCTTACCTTTGATGGTGTAAGGGGTTCTATTCAGAATGAGGAAGTTAGGAGGAAAGCCAGTGGAGAGGGCACTGGTATAGCCAATGTGGCTAGAGGAAGAACAAAAAAGAAAAGTGGAAATCTACATACGAACAAGAGCAAAGGCAACGCTAGAATGACTTGTTACCAATGTGATAGGAAAGGTCACAAGAAACCTAATTGCAGATACTACGAAGTTGAACTAGAAAGAAAGAAGAACACAAGTGATAAGAAGAAAAAGGATGTCACCAAGAATGAAGCACATCACAACTCAAGGGACAAGGACAAAGAGAAGGCCAAGTGGCCTCTAGTGTCGTCATTGAGGAGCTATCAAATGGAGAAGATTCTTTGTGCTACTATGGAAGCAAATCATGCCAAAATTAATGATGCTTCTGTTAATATTCATGCACATGATATGCAGATCACAAAGAGGGATCTAATTGATGCCTTGATTACTCTAAATGATGCTTTGTCACAAACATGGATCATGGATTCGGTTGCATCGTTCCATGCTACTCCTATTAAGGAGTGTTTTACTACCTTTCATGCAGGAAGCCATGGACATGTATATCTTGGAAATAACCATGTTTGTTCTACTAAACGTATTGGCAGAGTACATCTCACTGTAGATGGCACTAATGAGCTGGTTTTGCATGATGTAAGGTATGTACCAAACATCAAGAAAAGCCTATTGTGTGTTGGACAAATGGATATGCATGGATATAGTACCCTTCTGACCAGTCACCTTTGATCCAAAACTGATACTTAAGGAATTTCTTGTTCAAAAACACCACTTTGCTCTAAGCTGATTGTTAAAGGTACAAAGAAAGAGTCTCTTTATTGCTTGCATGGTAAAGCCTTGCTAGGCAAGTTTATTGCTTTGGCTGAAATCCATTCAAATATGGAATTATGGCATAAAAGGCTTGGCCACATGAGCCAAAAAGACCTTAGTAAACTGTGTAATTTGGAGAAGTTTGATGTTAAAGGGTCAAAACTTGATTTTTGTAATGAATGCCAATATGGTAAGCAAGTAAAGAATTCCTACTACTTTGGTGTCTGTCATAAGTTTAATGTGCTTGATCTTGTTCATTCTGATGTTTGTAGCACGCCCACCAAATCTATGGGGGGTGCTCAATCTGGTAAGCAAGTAAAGAATTCGTACTACTCTCGTGTCTCTCGTAAGTCTAATGTGCTTGATCGAGAGTACCCCCCACCAAATGCTACAAACACGAAAGTAAAGAGCACCCCCAATAGATTTGGTGCTTGATCTTGTTCATTTGGATGTTTGTAGAATGCCCACCAAATCTATGGGGGGTGCTCTTTACTTGGTTTCTTTTGTTGATAACTACTCTAGGAAGCTTTGGGTATATTTGTTAAAATCTAAAGATGAAGCCTTTGCTTCATTTAAGAAATTTCATGCATTTGTGACCACCCACTACTCCAATAGCTCTCATGCTTTTGCACACATCACTTTGTCATCTCAATACAAGCACATACAAGTAGAGACCTGCTTTGATACCAATGTTAGTTCTTCCACGATTCTCCTTCTGGACAAGTCAAGGTACAAGTCATATTCACAAAGGATCAAAGGGCAGACATCAAACTCACCTCCCAACCATATAGCCAATACAAGCTCACCCCCGAGCCAGGGAGTCTGTGGTAGGCGATCGGCAGCCAACTCCATAGGATTGGTGTTCCATACCACCAGCCCCCTACTGGAACGGATGATGAGGCCCTACCATGAGAGGCCAAGAGTAGTACTGGCAAATGCTAAAAATGACAAATGAGAACCCCTTAAGTCCTATTTATAGGACTCAAGTGAAATAACAATGAAGCTCTTTATTAGGACGATCGACCAATAGCATTTGAAAACCATACGGTTTCTGATGTCTAGATGTGTTATTTCACCACACAAGAGAAGGAATTGTTGGAAGTTATCCATGCTTTGAAAGTTTGAAGACATTATGTTACATGAGAGTCAATTGAAGGAGTTTGGTGTGAACCATCTCCAAAGTTTATAAGATGGGCACAAACATCAGTGCCATGTGGCACCCATGTGTGAAGCCACCTTGGGGTTCCTTTGTATGATTAGAGAGAGAAAGTATCTTAGAAGGGAACATATATGTGGCTTGGCAAAATGGGAGATAGACTAATCATTTACATGGGAGTCAGCTGAAGGAGTTTGGTGTGAACCATCTCCAAAGTTTATAAGATGGGCATGCACATGAGTGCCATGTGGCACCCATGTCTGAGGCCACCTTGGGGTTCCTTTGTATGGTTAGAGAGAGAGAGAGTATCTTAGAAGGGAACATATGCATGGCTAGGCAGAATGGGAGATAGACTAATCTCCGTGTGCACGCGAAGGAGTTGATCAATATCGCGAGCTCATCTACCTTGGGGTCTGCGCAAGGGCAACAGTAAAAAGCAAGAAGGATCATCAAGAAATTTCAACACATTATTTATATGGCTCCTTATTTGTATGGCTCTTGCTTCAATTGTATGGACGGATCACCACTATGTGAAATATCTCTATGATCATCCCGACCTTCGAGGCCATAAGATGAGGTGGGAATAGCTCATGCAAGTATTCCATTAATTACAAGAAACTCTTGTAGCCTCCAAGTGGGAATCAAGAAGAAGGCATACTTCCATAACTCTACATCTCCACGAGTACAATAATATCCTCGTGACAAGAGATGTCCCTAATGCATTAGGGGTGGAGAGGAAGAACCCTTCAAGACATAGCCCATCCATGTTAATTAACGTCCTATCTATTGATATAGAGCTCAAATGGCCTTTGATCAAGAAATCAAGTGCTCACAAAGGCTCTTCATGGTCATAGCAATGTAAAGGTGATAGTGTGTATGCAGTGAAGGATCTTCTATTCATGTGCAAGGTGAAGTCCACAATGTCATGTGTACATCGGATGGACGTTCATGATATCGAATTATCGCAAGAAGGTCTTTTCCAGACACATTCGGACTGATTCCGGAGTTATGTCACTCCCTGCAATTCGGTGGCCAGCTAGTCTAGCTAGTCTGAAGCAAACGACGACATCTACTCCGGAGGATTGTGCCTATGGGATTTGGACTCAAGTACCAACCCATCCGGATCAGTGTCTGCCCAAATACTCTTAGGTGATATTGTGGTCTTCCTCTATAGCTCTTCCTCCATAGCTCAGATTGTTCTTTCCTTGGTTACCGTCTCCTTCATCTTGGCAGTATCCTAGTTCATTTCGGTTTTTCTCACCTCGCCCCTGCTCCTTCCCTCGGTTGGAGATTATTTTCTCGAGGCTAGGCACCTGACTCGCATCACTCCTCTACTACCGTCTAATTTCTTCATCTTGTATTTCCTCCATCCTTACTTCTTCCGTCTGAGGCCTAGTCCGAACTCGTAGTGGAGGAATCTCGCGTAGTTGCATCACATGAGCAATTGGCAACCATCATAGCACTTCCTTTGTCGATGGTGGTTCTGCTTAAATATGGAAAGCAT
Source organism: Ceratopteris richardii (assembly GCA_020310875.1). Taxonomy (NCBI): domain Eukaryota; kingdom Viridiplantae; phylum Streptophyta; class Polypodiopsida; order Polypodiales; family Pteridaceae; genus Ceratopteris; species Ceratopteris richardii. The sequence continues at coordinate 1,297,840 of CM035418.1, read as the reverse complement.
TATTCGCCATGTTTTTGGTTGCTAGATGTGGGCAATCTCTGGTGTAGTGGTCCCTAGATTCTCAACTATTGGAGCATGGTGGATCATTTTCTGGTAAAAGACAACGAGCTTGCACATGGCCATATTCTCTCCATCTAAAATATACTATAGGCCGTCGAGACCTATTCCTGAACGTTGAGGCCTAATCGTTCATATTGTTCTGCATGCCTATATTAGTGGGAGTAGCATAAAAAGTAGGAGCTACGGAAATATTACCAGGAACATGACTTCATCATCGGCACCATGGGTGGCGCCTGTTTGGTCGGTTGTCCCCAAAACGCACGTGCTTGGGGTTTTGCCATCCCTTTCAAGTAGTACCAACTCTGAGCTTCATGTCTCCATTTTTCACAAAACTGGCACACTAATTTGTTTGAACACTCTATTTTATTCATACTATTTTGTTCGAGCACTCTGTTTGCAGGTGCCCTTGTTGGTGGCATACACTACACCAAAGTCTTGCCCTTGTCTCTCGTTCCCTTAGTTCCTCAATTTCTTTTCGTAACTTAGCCACTACATCTTCTTTCACTACCGATATTGAACTGTTGATGCCCTTGGATGTCACTCCACCGCTCAAGGCATGATGAGGTGTCATTAAAGTGAACTCCGGGTTGCTCGATTCTTGTGGCCATGGCCACAAAATCTTCTATTCAAGAGCTTGATGCTAACAAGTCTCGGAGCTTGTGTCCAGTGCTTAGTGGCATGGTGCGATCAAATCGCGATTTTTTACCAAAAATAAAAACCTTTTAGATCTTAAAACGATTTAAATCATGTTCAACGATTTTTATATCACGTAGGACGATTTTTTTTTTGGCCTTCCAGTTCATATACCTAAGCATAGAGAGAAGGGAGGGGAGGGAAATGGAAAAGTTCATGTATGAAAAGAATAGGAGGGAGAAATATGAATTGCATTTGAATGTGCATATGTACCAACATAGGTGAGCCTTCATGCTTGTACGTATCTGTGGGATTTGAACTCATGACCTACTTGCTAGGAGGACGATGGGCTAACCACTTGCCCAAAAGCCATGGTTTAGGATTACTTCCTTATCCTCCCTCTTAGGGCATGGTTCAACCATCTCCTTCCTGTCATTTCTTGAGTCTAACACTCTTTTCTCCTTTTAGAGATCATTGTCCTCAATGATCAATCCTTGATCTCCCCTTGAATTGATATCCTCACCCTTGCACAATCTCTTCAACTTTCTTGTTCTCAACCTTGGTCTCTTGAACCCTTGCTCTCAACCTTGATCTCTTGAATCTTGCCTTTCCGCTTCTTGGCCACTTGCCTACGGACTTGCCTTGTTCGTAACCTTGGTTTCTTGAGCCTCTTGTTCTCAACCTCAGTATCTTGAACCTGGTTCTCGCCCATGCTAGGTATCTTGTATCTTGGATCCTGAATCCACTGCTTCCATTGGAACAGTCGTTCCGAGAGCTTTCCAATGGTACCTTAGACATCTAAGCCCGACCTTCAGATTGGGAAATACGCTCTAATCTTTGTTGGGCTCATCTTTGAAAGCAACGTGCATGCCTTCCATCCACTTGCCAAAGCCTACTTCCTAGGCTCTCGTACCAATTGTGGGATTTGAACTCATGACCTACCAACTAGGAGTACGATGGGCTAACCACTTGCCCCAAAAGCCATGGTTTAGGATTACTTCCTAATCTCCCTCTTAGGGCATGGTTCAACCATCTCCTACCTATCATTTCTTGAGTCTAACAGTATCCTCCTTTATCTACCAACTTCCCATGTTCCATGGCATTTCATGTATTGGCCAACCCCTTTAAAGCATATAAGGGTTCAAGTTTGAATTTACATTCAGATTGTTTCTAACAATATGACCTTCAACCACATTGTTCTCTTTTATGGAGGGTGACCAAGGCGGGCAAGTAGTTCTTATATAGACAATTAGGGTCAAGTAAGCAACATGTTTCTGACGTGAGGTTACTAACGTTTTTTCCCGACATCTAAAAAAGGTTCCCAATTAAGCTATGAATACAGGTGTAAAGATGACTCCACCAATGGCCAAGAGCCCAAGTGCCTCATATGAGGAATGTCTCACAAATGAGCCCAAGGATCCTATTTGTAGACTCAGATTGGTGAGGTGGCCCAGTTCACATCACACTAGGCAACTACTTCACAATTGACTGGACACTTTAACTACAGGCACCCATCCAAATGTCTTCGAGTTGGGGACATAAAAATCGAGCCATTATTTGAAGCCACTCTCGTGTCTTAAGCTCCACAAATCATCCAGTTAGGATGATTCCATGTAAGAATTGGGATTTTTCAAACAAAGGATCATTCTGTTGCATAGAGTGTGTAGTTATAATTGTTTACTGTGCCCAATTCTTTTAATCAACCCTTTCAAAATGCATGCAGAGCCGTTCTTTTCTTCTCAGTTGTATGTTGATTTGAGCTGAAAGCATAGAGCTGATTAAAGGCACAAAACAGACATGAGATACCAAAATGCCAATGCTGGTGTACCTGGATATCATCTGACATAGTTTCCAGCTCATTCTTGCACTTCATCAATGCATCTTCCTTCTCACGTAGCTAACAACCATATAAATAAAATGTTTTAAAATCAAAGTCAACAATGACCAGTTTTGCACCAGATGGATGGCTTACTTAAAGCAGAAAAAGGAGAACTAGTAAGAACATTCGATAATGCATATAGCTTTTCAACATTCGCAAATACAAAATAATGCCAATGGCTGTTCCTATAGACATGAGGCTTATCTTTCCTTTTACGCTAATACAGGAAAGGGAAGAGGCTAAAACAGCTGTTCTTATAAACACAACGCTTACACATCAATGACTAACCTGCCTTTGCAAGTGGCGTCCATAGATATTTGCATCACTGAGCTTTTTCAAAAGGCTTGCACGTGCAGCACTTTCACGTAAAGCTATCAACTGCATAATAATGGCCACAAAAGCATTCCAGTGACCTTTATTGAACGTGTATTAAAACCAGACATAATGGTCAGTTTTTGCATAAAATCATCACTCAAATTAGAAATCACCGTTGTGACTATATCAATAAATACAAACTAAAAATCTTAATGATACAATCATGCCCAGAATTCTTAAAAATGGCATCCTATATTTACCAGGTACTTAACATATACAAGTCTCAAACAAATAAGGTCCAGACCAATTGCATTCATTGTTCAAACACCACAGCCATCTACCATATGAAAAATGCAATCTGGGGATTGATATTCATATGTACCACAAACTGATAGCTGCAGATTCCTAATAGATGCTAGCTCTGTTACAAGTTTGAAGAAGGCATCGGATTGATGTATTCATCAATGAAGAAACATAGAACTACATCAACACTGGATAGCATCGAAGTGGCAGTTTCCTAGTTTGACAGACTACAAATTCATATCCAGATGTATCTCACTGTATGTTGGTATAGTACATATTCCACAACAAAAACGGTATAAAAACATGCCTTTGATCACTTTTACAGTGTTCGAACATGTGCTGCATAATGACTGCACAGATGCACACATATATCTCACTTAAAATGCATGGATATATACGATTGTCAGTAACTAAAATGGAAGCTAATTTGTCGTAACAATTAGAAAGTGCTCAATATGAATACAATATTAAAAATAGAAATACCTCGCTATTGTTTCATTTCTTAATACCGTCAGCCTCATCAGTAAGTGAAACAATCTTTATTTATCATCCTCAAGCTCACTTAATAAATGCTATCGTGTCAGCTTATAAAAAAGACTTTGGAGATTGTACTTTGTTTAGATATTCTGAGTCACCACGTATCTTTGTGAAAATCTCTTACTGTTCTGTGAGTAAATTCATTCCAACCTTGCAGAAGCCCCAACCTGACTCTTAGCCTCTCTGAGGCCAGTGATGAATGCTGAACGAGCATGCTACTGTCTTTAATGCATTTCATGTGGCATGACTGATCAAATTGTAGGATTTTTTTTTGTTTGTGTATGTGATTATGCTTCTGCTATGTGTTGTTTATATATTATTTGTTATTACATCTGTCCGTTATATCTGTTTGTTGGTTCTGTTGTGTACTTTTTCTGTCGGTAATCACAAACTTTGTAATCAGTATTAATGATTATATTATTCTGATTGTTCTCAGCATTGATTATCTATGTTATATTTCTATGATATACATTACAATGATAATCTATGTGTTGAACAACATAAATTCCTACACAAATAACATGTGAACTGCCTAAAGTAAAAATGGTTGGGTTTTGCATTGAAGTACGACTTAATATATTATCTTACTGAACTGTACAGTAGAGTACATATCATATCATAATTTTCATGCTAATGAACTACACTTGCTGATACATATATTGAGTGTGCCCTTTAATGCATACAAAGTATCAGTTATCATATTCGAATATCAAAGGCATGAAAACTCAAACAAAGAATCCTATTCTAAAAGATACATAAACTTCACATCTTAATGAGAAACATTTCATGCCTTCACTAAAACAGAGAAGTAAAAATATTGATAAGATAAAACCCCTCACATGTAGTTTCATTTCTAGCAAATGACACTTGCTAGAAAGCTGCAGAAGACCTGTAAACCAGCCTATTGCTTTAGGACATGGATAGAGTCTTTCCGATATACCCAAGATTATGTGCTTGAATGTTGTACCCCATCTTTTGATGTTGCATTGCCAAAATATACCCCTGGACACTTTCCTCTCCTGCATACCATTCCAACATCTAGGGAATGCTACTTTGTCGCTAGAATATATGACATGACTCATTAAATGATGTGTAAATTGTCTGAAGTTAGAATGGTTGGGGTTTGGGGATTCAAGTACAACTGTATCTTGCCCTGCTGTACAGTGTACCATATCATACTTCAAGTGTCAACAAGCTAAAGTAGGAAGCACATATATCAAGTGTGTCTTACGGAACAAATGCTAATTATCCATTTTGGAACATCTAGCATGTGGGAAACCGAACCAAGAATCATACTTCAAAGAGCTATAAATCTTCATGTCTGCACCAAATGATTATACAAAAGTCAAAAAGTTTACAAGAGAAAATCCCTTATGTGTTTTCTGTTCCTAGCAAACAGTACTTGTTACAAAGTTGTAGAGGACCAATAGACCAGACTACCAATTTAACTGAGTCGTCTAAATTTTTAGCCTTAGCATAAGAAATATCATTCAAATATCAAAGGAAAAAGTCTTTCAGTTATACAAAAAGTTGTGTTCTTTATGTACCTCATCTTTTGATGTTGCCTTGCCAAAATATACACCTGAACCATTTTCTTGAGAGTCATCACCCAGAAAACGCATGTAAGCAGCATCATCAGGGGACAAGTCTGCTGATGCTGAAATTCTACTGATCTTCCTTGATGATGCCCATTTTTGCCCTTTGAAATGACATGAGTAATATTTCCTTGCTCTGAACAATCTGATAGAAGGGACATCTTTAGTGTTCAAGAGGACAAATGTGCCCTCTTGTCTCTGATGGACTGCTTGAGAAAAGAGTTCTGGGAGCCTTATATTGCATCTTTTATAGAATTCTGCAGAATACATCGCCTGATTCTTGATGCACCTGCCATAGGGAACAAATGCATTGAGCAGCCTTGTCTATAGCATGAAAAACTTAAGCAAGTAATGGATGAAAAAGCTGGATACTTGATTATTTAAATTTCCAATACAGACCCAAGGGATCCGCTCTGATGGACCGAACTAATTTCTTCTGCTAAACATTTGCCAGTTAACTAGCCAGATAAGGGCCAGGATACAGGTATTCCCCGTAATCAACAAGACAGGAGTGCACAATATCAGTGGAGAGGTTAGAGAGTACTACTCCTTCAGATGATCCACCCCAAGGAGAATCATTAAAGTGGTTAAAAGGCAACAATTGAAGGAAGGCAAACCACCAGGCATTGGTGTCCCATTCGCATGACAGCACAGCAATGGGACTCAAATCTCTAAGTAAAGGTTACAAGCTAAAGGTCTTACCATTTGGTGCATCAAAAACAACGATTTCTGTTACATATCAAGTTCAAAAAGCCATATATTTTGCATAAAAGTCAATCCTCTAAAACAAAAACCTATGCAAATGCTCCATGCAACTTGTATGCATGCGCGCATGCACATGTTTGTCCAAAATTTATGAACATGCATTATGAACATATCGAAGCTGTCATTTCAGCAGGCATGAATTCATATTTTATGTGGGATTTGAACTTACGACCTACCAGGAGTCTCATGGGCTAACCACTTCTCCCAAAAGCCATGGTTGAGGATTACTTTCTAATCCTCCTTCTTAGGGTGTGGTTCAACCATCTTCTCCTTGTCATTTTTTGAGTCTCTCTTCCCTTTCTAGATATCATTGTCCTCAATGATCGGTCTTTGATCTCCTCTTGAATTGATGTCCTCACCCTTGCAGAGTCTCTTCAACCTTCTTGTTCTCGACCTTGGTCTCTTGAACCTTGTCTTTCTGCTTCTTGGCCGTTTGCCTACAGACTTGTCTTGCTCTCAACCTTGGTGTCTTGAGCCTTGTCTTTCCGCTTCTTGGTCACTTGCCTCTTTCTGCTTCTTGGCCGTTTGCCTACAGACTTGTCTTGCTCTCAACCTTGGTGTCTTGAGCCTTGCCTTTCCGCTTCTTGGCCACTTGCCTCTTTCTGCTTCTTGGCCGTTTGCCTAAAGACTTGTCTTGCTCTCAACCTTGGTGTCTTGAGCCTTGCCTTTCCGCTTCTTGGCCACTTGCCTACAGACTTGCCTTGCTCTCAACCTTGATATCTTGAACCTTGTCATTCCGCTTCTAAGCGAGCCATTCCGCTTCTAAGCGACTAGCCTACGGACGTGACTTGCTCTCAACCTTGGTCTCTAGAACTTGGTTCTCACCCATGCAAGGTATCTTGGATCCTCAATCTAGTACTTCCATTGGAAAGTTCATTCCGAGAGCTTTCCAACGGTACCTTACACATGTAAATCCAACCTTCGGATTGGGAGATACACTCTAATCTTGTTGGATTCATCTTTGAAAGCTATGCACATGCCTTCAATCCACTTTACCCAAGCTTGCTTCCTATGCTCTCATACCAATTGTGAGATTTGAACTCATGACCTACCGGCTAGGAGTATGATGGACTAACCACTTTCCCCAAAAGCCATGGTTGAGGATTACTTCCTAACCCTCCCTCTTAGAGTTTGGTCCAACCCTCTCCTGCCTGTCATTTCTTGAATCTAACATTTTACGTGACTTGAGCTTCTCTACATAAATATATGAATGTGCGTATGTAGTGATTTGCCACCCATCCACCCTATTGAATGTGTAGACAATGATAAAAAGAAGATAGCAAAGCTACTCACTGCTTTGACCACTGATAACTAGAGTGCTACTCGTTTCCACCTTGAAATAAGGAAAGAAATCGACAGATGATTGTCATGGAATTCAGTAAGATCTTCTACCTTGGGTGATAACTTCGTCAAACAAGCTGGGGCCAAAGAGGAAGTGAAAATGTATCATTCAATCTTCAAAACGCACTACAGCGATAAAGACACATGCTTGTTCAAGATGTTTGATTTGACTCAACTTGTGTGACAAACAAGAATCAAGCAGCTCCTCCATCTGCATGCCTACCATGCTAGCCTTCGATAGCAAATCTTGCATCACTGATTCGACAAATAAGGAAATTTCAAAGTCCCCATATTAAGGTTTTACCTTAACCAGGTTCCAATAGAGGTGATGCAAATGTACTAAATGGTGTGTTCATGCTTGTACCGAGATTGTGAATGAATATCCAAGTGTATCAAACTACCCTTACCGTTATAGACACGACAGTTCCATTGAGATTTTGCATGCGACTTCACTGATTTGGAATAGAGAAAATTACCATTTTCAATCGTGCACAGATTCCAATGCACCAAATGATTGACCTTTCATGAGATGCAGTTTCATTCAATGCTGCATTATTGTATGGCCATCTTCACCGTACACAAACAAGGCTTGTAAAGAAGAAAGCTCTCCGTACAAACAAGCTCTCGCTCTCTCTCTCTCTCTCTCACACACACACATCGAGTTAACAGGCGAACCGAAGGATTACCGAACTGTTCACAAGCTCAAGACCACAGCAGTAGTTGCAAGCCTTGTTTTCTTGTCTATATGTTGTCCTGAGTAGCTTACAGCAGACATACGCTTTTTTTGTCACATAATTGACGTTATCTTAATCGAGTCGTCCTCCTTTGTCCAATTTTACATGCAAAGGCTCAATTCTCTCACATTCCCTCCGCTCGTTAACCGTCCCCCTCTCGTCCTAAACGCATGTTCTCTAATGGACGGTTGTATCCTTGTTTTTTTCTTTAAGAGAACATAAATGTGATATACAAGACGTACCATGCTCGTTCATTTGTAGAGTTGCAATTTCAAAATTAAAGCTCGGGAGAGTAGGCTTTTGTTCAACCTATATTTAAAATAGTAATAATCCTCTCGTCCTAAACTCACGTTCTCTAATCGACGGTTGTATCCTTGTTTTTTCTTTTAAGAGAACATGAATGTGATATGCAAGACGTACTATGCCCGTTCATTTGTAGAGTTGCAATTTCAAAATTAAAACTCGAGAGAATAGGCTTTTGCTCAACTTCTATTTAAAATATTAATAATAATAATAATAAATCGTTGTAGAGTAAGGGTACGCCCTCGAAATATGGATGCTCAAGGATGGTCAAGCATTACTTGAATTCGCGTATTCATATCATACCTATAAGATACTTGTTCAAAAGGACTTCCTTAATTAGTCATTGGATTCCCATGATGCGTGTTAGATTCCAATGTTCTTGTTTGATTGCAAGTTCACTAGCAAAATATAAATATGGTAGCTTTTAATGGATCTTGGTTTTAATATCCGAGAGATCACCCGATGGCCCTCAAGCCTATGGTGCCTCAAGTTCACGATGGTTCATAGTTGTGAGTTTATGCCCATCTAAGTAGCTTCAAAACTACTAAGAATACACACCCAAGAGACCCCTCTATTGTCTTCACAAGGTTTGTGCTCTACAAAAATATGGGTTTTACAATAGAAATACATCATTTCTTCAAAACAGAAATTCGAACAAATGTAATTATGTATGCTTTCCGACTTCTTGGTGGATCCTTCGTCTGTCTTTTCGTCGATGCATCATTGCTCCATACAACGAGCTCCTCCATAAAAGTGGTTCACACTATGTTATCATAGTGTAAACCACTTCAAATGAAGTTGGAAATTAGCCACGTCTTTATCTTTACACATAAAACCTTGAAACTAATGAACTACATGCTAGAGCAAGATAGAATAATACAAAGTAGAAAGTAGAAACAATTATCACATTAATGTGCTGGCCATGTATAAGAAATATATGAACCTACAATTACAAGAGGCAAATGCTCATGAAGAAGCAAAAGAAGATAGTGATGAGTCCTTATGCCCAAGAGAAAGGTATCAAGATGTACTTATGTTTTGCCAAAACCTCTTGGAATTAGTCCAATTGCACTATTTGGAATTCACAATGTTAGCTCTAAATGATAAACTCTCACTTGCACCCACTATCCCATGCCTCTTCACTTACACTTCCTATCTTTTTTTCTCACTTTCACACACTCTCTTTTCCCTGCCTACCCACGCACTCTCGACACTAATACTCTTATGTGCCCACATCCCCCTCTCCTTTACCCCTTTTTCTTCTTTTCCCTTCCCCACTTTCTTACCTCCTTTTCCACTACCTCTCTTCCTTACACAATATATCCCGAACCCACACACACTCACTTATGATAGTAATTATGAATTGGAGTCCTTCATGAATGTATGCTATGGAAACGATCCACTCAGAAATGGATCCTCAACGAAGCATAATCCTGATGGGGGTAAGGCACACATGGTCGTGCATGAAATCAACTATCACCTGAACATACATATGGTACGGTGCTTATACACAAAGAGCTCCCCTCTTTAGATGACTTTAAGTGGGAGGTAAGGAGAAGTCCAAGAGATTAAGACATTGGAAATATTTAAATTCCCCCTTCTCAACTCAGTGTCCTAAGTGCAAAGAGCAAGCTCACAAAAAATTTAGAAATACCCTTCTTTGAGCCTCCAACCTAGGCAAGCACATTTCTTTCATTTTTTAAGGTCTTCTAAGGATGTTTAATCCCTCATTGTACTCAAAATGAGACTTTAGTGCAAAACAAATTTTGATTTTCAGTTGTGTCTCCACATATCAAACATGAAAGGGGTTAACATTTGTTAGGGTGCACTCATGCTTGGGTAGGATATGGATTGCAAGGGTGATGGAAAAAATTCCCTCTCTCTACTCATATTCTTTCTCTTTTTATCCCTTTATTGTAGTTTTTCTCTCTTGATATTCTCATTGATCACTTTGTTCTTATTTTTCTTTCATCTTTTTCTCTTCCCTTCCTTTCATTCTCCTTTTGCCTCTCTCATTCAATATTCCCTATTTTATTCCTTTATTTAAGTCCATTTTTTTACTCTGCCTCCATCAAAAGAAGAACTAAAGTATGTCAATGTAAATCAAAAGGTGATAGTAAGTAATCTCGTTGCAATTGAAATCTTAGGAGCATCATCAACTGTAAAACTTGGATTCTGATAATTGATTTATCAATATACAAACTGAGGATTTGAGGAGTGAAGCTTATTAAAAAAAAAACATTCAGTTGGAATTCTTTCACCTTGAATAGGACTAGAGCACTAACACCATCTCAAAGACATAACTTGGCATCAAAGGAATTGAAACGCTACTATATACTTGGATGGTCTCATTAGATCAATGATGAGACTTAGAAGCTCTTGAGGAAGCTCAATAGATCAATAATGGGACATAGGATTCTTGTCAAATTTGAAGGGGATGATATTTGGATAAGGATGAAAAATTATGGAGGCGTACAATACTCAATATTGGGAAGATGAAAAAAATTCGGAGGCATACAATAATCAATCCATCTTTGATAAAGAGGAAGAAGTATGAACATATTTTGAGGAAAATAAGTCTTCAATAGAATCTTTAAATGCAACCATATACCTCATGATGGTAGATTTTTTGAATTCTATATGATTGAGGGATCATACCATATATTATGGCCTAAGGAAGCAGTTGGAAGGGAACCTTTACCTAGCATAGTGGAAGATTTAGTAAAGTCACCAGATTTCCAAGGAAGAAATTGAGTTCACAAGTTGAGATCAAGGAAACAGAGGGCATGCCAAACGAGAGATTTGGAAAAGAGTAAGAGAGAGGAATTGAGTAAGTCCTCATTTGAGAAATCTTCACAAGAACACCAAAGAAGGATATAACCCCTCCAAAGAATGCAACGCAAGAAGAGGATCACATGATAACTTTGATATGCTTCTAAGAGATTATTATTCTAGAGTAGTAGCGTGAAAAGTGTTATCAAGGAGAGAGAGAGAGAGAGAGAGAGAGGAATAGAAATGTGCAAAATAATGATGCAAGTTACTCAGGTTATGCTAGATAAACTACCTTCCCATCCTTGCAAATAGAATTCTAGAAAAAACTTCTCAAGAATGCAAACAAGGTGATTCCAAGAGAATAAATTTAGGATGCAACAACAAACCAATCACCAAGCAAGATGGAACTCAAAGAGAGGGTGTAAATGATCCATGACAATAGAAAGAGAAGGTGTAAATGATGCAAGGAGTATCAATAACAAGGAACTAAACTACGTCAATGTAATTGTTGACACTCAAGGTCAAGCACAAAGCATGGAAGCACATCAAAGAAGTGGACACACAAGAAGAGGGAGCATGTAGGGAGCTCCAAGAAGCACACGTCAAATTCTCTGAAGAAATCCCTATAAAAATAGTGATTTTTATCACTAAAAACCATTGTAAATATCATTTCACATTTTTGCAGCTCCATTTTGTTCAAGCCTAGGAGTCCTCAATCTTGAGGAGTATTAAAAGTATCATCCTACCAGTTTTCATAATTTTTAGACTCCGTTCAAGCCCTCAAATAAGACTTGGAACCTAATTTTTTATTAGGTCGGACACTAGGTCTAGATAGGGCCAAAATCACTCAAAAAACTATAAAACAAAATTGGAATATATTCAGACCAACCGATTAGGTGCTCACATCTATGAGGATGGCAGTTCGAAGAGGGCTCATACATTGATAAGGAAGGAACCATGTATGCGGTCACCAACTTACCAGATGGGATAGATGAGTTTGAAAATGTCATTCCTGAGAATGAGGTAGGAGACCTAGAAAAGGAGACCTAGGACAAGAACCCAAGACTCCTAGAGGCAAGTCAGCCTTGCCCAGAGTAATTACTCTAGAGTGGATTCCCCAAGACAACAAAAGCATAGAACTATTCTTGAATAAAGAAACAGAGGAAGCCTTTTGGAGATTCAAGCTAGATCAACCTAACCCAATAATCATCATCTATGAATTCAAAGGCCTTAAGACACCAAGCAAAGTTGTCTCTCTAGATAACACATCAGAGAGAATGTTCTTGGTAACAGAACATGACAGACATGCATACACTTGGAAGAGTGAATTGATTTTCCCTCCACCAAGGTCTAACATTTCTCATGGCCTCCAAGGAGCAGGATCATCCAAGGCTCATGAAACCCAGAGGGAAAGAACCAGAGAGAGACCTGATAAGCTTTGCACACACAGTGGGCAGAGACAGATCGGGACATGAGGGTGAAAGACCTGAAAGAGAGAGACATCGAGCACATAGGCATCAAAGAGATGAACATGATGTTCCATTGTCTAGACCTCGAGAGCATCCAAGAACCCTTAGACCCTTTCAAGGGGTCAAAGTAATGAAGAACTATTTTGACGGGCCAGAAGATCCTAGTGATGATGTGGCCGAGTTCAAACAAGTGTTAAGAGTTGAACATGTCGATGACCTGTTCACTTAGTTCGAGGCATTTGGTTTGACTCTCAAGGGTACTGCCTTAGCTTAGTTTCAACCTTCGAACAACCATAATTACCGAAACATAGGTCAACTGCTAGAAGATTTCATTGTAGATTTCTCCAAGAGTGGCATCAGGCATATTACATCATCCTTGATCCACAACTTCAAGCAAACACCCCAAGAAACAGTGCGAATTGCAAGAAGACAATATTGATAGTACTTAGAAAGATGCCCTACTCCAGAGTTACCCACACCAGCCAAACAAGTGGCCTTGTTTTTAGATGGCTTACTAAGCACCAAGTTAAGATCATATGTGTACTTGGAAGAGCCTAGATCCATAGAAAAGTGTGTTCGGATGTGCATGACATAGAAGAAAACTTGGATGAGGAGTTAGAACTGTCCAAACTCTATAAGGATTCTGATAGTTCTACTATTCATACCTCTAGAACCTCTACTAAGATAGATGAGATAGCTAAGCAGGTTGCCGAGAAGCTAGGAGTTCAAACTAGACAAGCACCAAGGGTCATCTCATTGAAGCGATGTTATAATTGTGGAGGAGACCAGATGGCTAATGTTTGTCCGATAATGGCTCAACCCCAAGGAAACCCTAATGCTCCATGTTGCAGTATCGAGAGAAAATACATGAACCACATGGATCAAGATTTTCCATACAATAGGGAGGCTATCAGACAAAATTATTAGCAACCTTACTAGCAGGGTAGGTATCAAAACCAATATCAACAGCCATATTATAGGCCACAATAGTAGTATCAAACAGCATATAGGCCACAACTGGTCCTAGGAAACCAACCACCAATTCCTACCAATGTGATTCCAGTTATGTATGCAGTGGCAAAGGAAAACCCTAATAGAGCATTGGTGCCACTAACCTCGTTAGTCTTAGAAAATGACTCTCATGCTCATAGTATAGACTATTCCCATGAAGATAATCCACAAGATTATTACACAGATTCATGAGAGCATAGTGAGGCTTATTTCTATCAATATGAGGCACCACCTATGGAAACAAATTGGGAGCTAGAATACTCCAATGTCATGTATATGAATCCTAACCCTAGATCAAGGCAAGTAAGACCACAAGCCCCTAGAGGACCATGTTTGAAATTTCAAGGGTACCATTTCATTCGTGAATGTCCCACTCACCGACCCCAAGACAAGGAAAAAACATTACAATACAACGCTTTTGTCCGGAGTGTGGCAAAGAACATCTCTTGAGAGACTGTCCAAGGAACCCCTCTAGTGCACTCAAGGTTACACCTATTAATATGTTAGGCTTAGTGGTGGCTTCAAGTTCGAGTAGTAGTAATGTGGCTCCTATACAAGCAGTCACTAGGGCACAAGCCTGAAAACAAGATAAACCAGTTGAACAATCAGAGTCAAGTGAATCAGACAAGCATAGTAAGAGAAAAATAAGAACATGAAAGGATACCAAAGAGAAGGCCAATCGTAAGTGGAATAAATAGAAGACATTGCATCTCAAAACCCCTCGCATGCCAAAACTCCATCCACACCACCTCATCCCACTCCACCACTCACTGTAAATATACCACAACCAGGGTCTGTTCTTGTAGATCCAACCCCAGAAGGCTTGGACATGATGTTCAAGGCTTACCAGGCTCGACTTCAAGAAGGGCCAACTACTATAAACCTAGACAAGAGCTACCCTAGAGCAAATTTAGAGATTGAATGGACAAAAAAGTGCATGAAAATGGTAGAACTAGTTCAGGCTATGCTGGAGACTAGTCAATTTTTCAATAAGACAAATTCTATCAAACCAGATTTGCATTTCCATGGGTTGATAGAAAGATTAGAGCAATTGCTAAACAAACCATAGGATTCTTTACGTCCACAAGCTCAACCAGTTGTTGAAAGAGAAAGCTCACCACTAATGAAAGGTTATGGTCCTGATTCCATGAATGGAACACCTCTTTCAATTCAGTAGTACTCTCAAGAGTTCTTGCGAGAAATACAAGAAGAGAAATGGACCAAGAAGAAGAGTAATCCCCCTCCAATTCTTGAAATTGATGATCTTCATGATCAATTTCCCCAAGACATTCCCTTTATTTATGGCGATCAAGTAGAGCAACAAGAAGATGAAAGATTAGATTTTGAATCTAATTCTTTGCAAGAGCTGCCACAACTCACATTAGAGCTCCTACAATATTGGTACGAAATGAAGACTTAGTGGTTCCAAGAAACACTGACATTGTGAAGAACACTAAGGTTTAATGTCATCTCACTTTAGAAGAGCTTCTCAAAGTACAACCTGAGCTATGGAAACATGTGGTGGACCAAGTTCCAGAACTTGATTCCAATGTGCCAAAAGCAAGTTCTGAGCAAAAAGTCCCAAAGATACCTCTAGACAAAATAGGGGACATGAGTGAATGTGAAGAAGGTAATACTTATCTTCCAATCACGTACCAAGGTTACACAAACAAAGCGATCTTATATTCAGGTGTAGGTGTTGCAATCGCAACCACCTCCTTGTGGAAGCAATGGGGCAAACCCGCATTAAGACCAACTAGAATGAAGCTTCAAATGGCTAACGACCATGTTGAAAGACCTCTAGGATTGCTAGAAGGGATAACTCTAACCACTTGTGGGGTAGAGTTTGAACACACCTTTGCTAGATGTGACTTTGAAAAAAGTAATGTCTATGAGATGATCCTAGGAAGACCTTTCCTACGACAACTGCAAATAGTACAAGATTGGGGAACCAAATCCTTGTACTTGCAGCACTTGGGGGTCACAACCAAGGTCAATCTAAAGGATTACACCTTTAGAGATATACCTACCCTACATTGGAATCCTATCCACAAGGTGAAAGAAGATTCAATCTCTATGCATTCTAAAAGCTCTTCTAATCCATCCTGGATGCATGAAGATACTCATTTGTGGATGTGCAAGGTTGAACATGAAGAGGAAAAATATCTAAAAGCAAGAGAAGAAGGAACCTCTCAAGGAGAAAGACCAGTTAGCGACCCAGCCTACACACCGATGATCTTTCCAGATAAGGAATTTGAGCCTCATGGTTGGGCATAAATCTTGGCCACCATGGACATTGTTGTCAATGAAGACCAGTGGACATCTCATTGTGATAAGGAGAGTTATGATATTTTAGTGTTCATGTGTCAACCCATGCTAGAAGAATGTGACCCTAGTGACTTCATAGAAGAAGAAGAGAACGATGACGATCTAGAGTCCATTGTGATGCATAGTTTCTTTAATTCAGAAAGCACTATCTAAAAGATGTAGGAATGTTTACCCAAAAAGAAGAAGAACCTCTCGCAAGCATCAAAATGGTAAATTCAAAGGATGGAAGTGAAGGAGGTCAAAGGAAAAAGAAAAGAAGAGTAGCGAAACAAAAAGAGGAGGAATCATTGTTCGAGGTACTAGAAAAAATCAAGAAATATGAAGTTGAAGACCAAAAAATTTGGTACGAATGCCTAAGAGAGAGAGGCCACCACAAGAGAAGCATATGATACTAAAGAAAAGACCAGAAAAATTATTGTAACCATTGAAGCGAACGAAGAGCGATGCACATACATAGGAGAAGACATAAGTGTAGAAGAAGAGGCATAGCTTGTAGCTCTATTAAGGGAATATACGGATGTGTTTGCATGGCACTATAGAGACTTGAAGGGAGTAGATCCAACAATATGCTCTCATGCAATCCCTATGATGGCTAATGCATAGCCCACCAAACAAAAGCCCTACACATATAATGACACTTATGCTGCAAAAATAAAAGAAGAAATTGATAGGTTGATTGAAGCTGGATTTATCTATGAGATTGAGCATACCGAATTGTTGTCCCCCATTGTAGTAGTGCCCAAGAAGAATGGAAAGTTGTGAGTGTGTATAAACCTTAAAAAAGTTAATGCTGCTATGATCTGAGATAGCTATTCGCTTCAAATCATTGAACATTTGTTGGAGCGTGTTGCAGGCAAGGAAGTTTATAGCTTCCTTGATGGATTTTCAGGTTACAACCAAGTAGCCATTGCCATAAAAGATCAACACAAAACGGCCTTCGCCATAGAGTGGGGAATCTTTGCATTTCGTGTGATGCCATTTGGGCTCAGCAATGCACCTGCAACATTCCAAAGGCTCATGTGTCATGTCTTCAAAGAGTTCTTGCAAAAGAGCTTAGAAGTATATGTGAATGATTTATGCGCTCATTCCCAAGAAAGAAGACTCCACATCCTTGAGCTCAGACAGATCTTCAATAAGTGTAGAGAATATCGAGTTTACATGAACCCAAAAAAGTGTGTTCGTGGTACGATAAGGTAAGATCTTAGGTCACATTGTTTCTAAGAATGGAATATCCACAGATTAGGACAAAATAAGAGCTATAACGGAGTTTCCAAGGCCAAGGAATGCTAAATAGGTACAAGCCTTTACGAGCCATTGTGGATATTATCGTAGGTTTATCCACATGTATGCGATCATAGCTAAACCTCTTTATGCCTTGTTGCAAATTTTGAGTGGAATGACAAAGGAAAAAATTCCTTCAATGAGCTAAAGAGATGTTTGTGCACAACACCAATACTAACCACTTCTGAATGGAATAAGCCATTCCATGTCCATGTATATGCATCCAATCATGCAATAGGATGTGTGCTAGCACAACCCATAGGTGAAGGAAATCTAGATTTGCCTATAGCTTATGCTAGTAGGCATTTGAACACAGTTGAATGAAACTACACAACAACCAAAAGAGAAGGCTTAGGCATGGTATACACTGTGAAGAAGTTTAGACACTATCTATTGGCCAACAAGTTCAAGTTTTTCACTGATAATCAAGCTTTATTATATTTGGTCAATAATCCTTGCAATATTGGATGCTTAGTAGGATGGTTCCTCTTGCTAATGGAATATGACTTCAAAGTTGTTGTCAGGAAAGCTAGGACCCACCTTAGGGCGGATCACCTTTCTCACATCACTTCAAGAGATTCACCACAAGGAGTTTCTGATGAACTACCTGATGCTTATCTGTTCAATTTAGAAGTTGTTCCTAAATGGGAAAATAAGTTGGTACCAGTCCTAATCTTCATGCCTGCAAATAAGAATGTGAAAATTAATAAAGATGAAATTGTAAAATCACAAAAATGTCAAATATTGGCACGAAGCATGTACAAACAAGATACAAAGGGTGTATTAGGTTGTTGTGTGGAGGACGATGAACATAACAGTTGGTTGCAACAAGCCCATGAAGGATTGCTAGGGAATCACTATTCTAAACAATGAACATTGCAAAATCTAAAATGTTTAGGAGTGTATTGGCCTAGTATGGACAAAGAAATACATGAATGGATTAAGAATTCTCCAATTTTCAAAGAGAGCCCCAGTGGAGCATGCTACCCTTTATCACGTATCATTAATTCTAGATTGGAGTGCTCCATTGGTAGAATTTATGAGATCAGGAACACTACCTAGCGAGGCTAGTCTAGCCAGAAAACGGAGCATGGAGCAAGAGGCTCAGGACTACGCCTCAGTAGGAGACAACCTATACCAAAGAGGCAAGGATGGTTACTTAAGATTGTGCATTCACAAATCAGACTATTCAAAAATCTTAGAAACTGCACATAGTGGTGTTGCAGGTGGACATTTCGGTCTTGATCAAGTAATTAAGACCATTCTATTCTCAGGAATTTGGTGGCCAACTCTTCATATGGATGAACATACCTATGTGAAGAAATGTGACACATGTCAATGTGCCCAATATCCTATCAGAAAAGACAAGATGCCTTTGAGGCCAATGATAGGACGATGTGCATTCTCGAAGTGGGGTATAGATTTTGTAGGTCCTATCAACCCCCCAGCTA
This sequence comes from Ceratopteris richardii, assembly GCA_020310875.1. Classification (NCBI taxonomy): domain Eukaryota; kingdom Viridiplantae; phylum Streptophyta; class Polypodiopsida; order Polypodiales; family Pteridaceae; genus Ceratopteris; species Ceratopteris richardii. The sequence continues at coordinate 1,279,063 of CM035418.1, read as the reverse complement.
GAAACTCTCATGCATAATATATTATTATAGCTATAGATTACCTCACAAAATGGGTAGAAGTCAAAGCTACAACAAAGAACGATGCTCAAACCATGGCCAAGTTCTTATTCAAGAACGTGTTCACCAGATATGGGTTACCAATAGAGTTAGTAAGTGATAGAGGTACACACTTCTTGAATGAAGTCATTGAAAACATTCTCCAAGAATTCTTGGTGATACATAAGAAGTCTCCCCCCTAGCATCCACAAGCTAATGGACAAGCTGAGAGCACAAATAAGATCCTATGTAATGTATTGACAAAACTAGTAAATAATAAACGCTCTAATTGGGACAAACAACTTCATCATGTGGGCTTACCAAGTCACCTACAAAATGGTACTCAATGCCACCCCATTTTAGATGGTCTTCAAACAGAATGCGGTGCTACCATTGGACTAATCCCAGCTTTGAAAGTAGCACAAGAGCACGAGCAAAATGGACACGAGTTGTCCTCTAGGATCTTTGATCTAGAACATTAGGTGAGATGAGGCTATGAGTGGCAGCAAGCATCTCGCTGCAAAGAAAAGACAAAAGGCATACTTTGATGCACACATAAAGGATAAGGGATTGAAAGAAGGAGACGCATTGTTGGTTTATACACTAAAGCAACATGCCCAAAATTGGAAAAAAGAGGATATGGACCCATGATCATTAATAGACTTTCCACTAGCAGTGCGGATCTTTTTCGCCACTCTAGAAGGTGACATCTTGCCAAGCTATATTAGTGGATGCCGATTCAAGCTATATCAAGAACCTCTTACAGAGGATATGCTCAGGAGACTCAACACTGCTAAGAAGTGAAAAGAAGAAGAGTTAAGGGTTAGAGAAGAAGCATAGGTAGAGGCTAGAGAGTGCATTAGATGAAATAAGTTAAGGTGACTAGGCCTAGATATCAATATTGAAGCCCCAAGATACTACATGGCCATGTGCCAAACATCAGGTGTAATTGCTGCTTGAATAATCGACCAATGCCCCTTTGTGACCATAGAGGTAGGACAAGGAAAGAATGTAAGGACTATGAGAGCATTGATTGACTCAGATGCAACAACTAGTGTAGTTAGACTTTCATACTGCCAAGACTTGCAATTGAAAATCAATCCCATAAAAGCTTATCTCATCAGTTTGGGAGGTGTGGAAACCTCTTGTTTGGGCGAGGTAGAGCTTCCCATCTACCTTCAAGATGTGCCAATGATAGTCAAAATGCTAGTGTGTCATGATGAGGACCTTACAAAACCACTTGTCTTGGGTCAACATTGGATCTATAACCATGCAGTCAACTTAAACTTAAGAAGTCAACTTCTTCAAGTTTGGGTACATGAATGATGCATTACATTAGAGTTAGAGAATTGCATGCTCACACATCCAGGTGTCCCACCTTCTCTTAGTTCTTCTTAGCCTAAGCCTAGAGAAGAAGATGTTGTATGTGTCAAAAGCTCTATGATCGAGAAGGACTCCATCATGGAAGATCAGTCTCAAAGGCGAGCAAACCTCTCTTCTTTTTCAAAGAATAGTGCAAGCATAACAATTCAACCAAAGAGGCAAGTAAAATAGTACAAGAGAACTGTTGTATCAAATATAAAAAAAGAATTCAAGAAGAAGGTAGTTCTGGGCATGAAGTAGATTTGGGTATAGAAAGGAGAGAAACCACCAACCTTTCCCCAATAACTTCCATCCAGGCAAGCCAACCATGCCCAAAGGCGCACCAAGCAACTAGGACAAGCTCAACCACAAGGTCTCCGACAAATTTGGGTGCCTAAGGAATTAGTTGTAGCTCAACAAGGACAATTACACATGTGGGTACCCAAGAAGCTCTTACATACACAAAACCCTATGCTTGCCCACACGAGAAAAGTCTCAACAAAGAAGCCAAGGACAAGCAAGAGTCGGAACCAAGCACCGAGACCAAAAGAAGATCAAATCAACTCTTCGAAAATAGTAGGAAGACATGCAAAAAGGGTATGTGTTTGGAAGCCAAAAGCACCAGTAGCAACCACAGAACCAATGAGCGAACCACATGGAATACAAAATTTAAGCAACCACCCAACGATGAAGACATCAAAAGTGACTTGTACGAAGCCAAACACTATTCTAAAATGGATCCCTATAAGGAGGGATAATCAATGGACATTTTGAAATCCAATGGATACCTCCAGTAAAGGCTGCATCAACATCTGTAAGAACATTGAAAGCCTCAATGTGCAACCACCATGTGCCTTTGGCATAACCTTGTCTTTTGCACCATTCAGGTCATGCAATTCCAAAGTATGCATCAACATAGGGCCACATTACACATCCGTGCATAGACACAATTGAGAAATCCCAAGCACATGAGACACACTTGACTTATGTAAAATACTTTTTTGATACTAACCTCTTTCTTCTTGTTTTATTCCATTCTTCCAAAAAAAAAAAGGAAAAAAAAAACGAGGAAAAGATAAAAAAGAGAGAGAGAAGAAGAAACTAGACTAGGCACTCAAAGAATCTCATCAGTGAACCATCAACAAGGACATCCATCAACAAGGAAGACAAGCTAATGGTCAATCAACATGAAGAGATAAAAATTGACCAACCTTTCATCATGGTAAGCACACTTCGGCAACACCATAACCATGGTAGATTAGGAAACCTCTTCGTCAGCATACCCTTGAGCATTTCATTCAAGACCCAATTTCTTGCACCATACTTCTTCCAATGCAATTCCCAAGAACACATACGTAGGGCCATATTACAAGGCCGTGCATAGGTCACATAATGTCTTCAACCCATGCACCAACACACTTACCCATCCTTCATTATGGGTTACGAGTACTTGGCATGATAACTATGAAAGCCATGTTTCAAAGATTCAAAGGACATCAAGGTTACAACATCAATAGCTATGAAGCAACTCACAATCGATAGCTGCTCAGAATCAACATGGACAACCTCTTTTGAGCAAATCACAATTTTCGAAAACTCAAATATACACCAGCATGCTAGAACCACGGAAGAAGTACATAGAAGGGCCTAAAACTTGCAAAGGCTAGCAACGACATAAATGAAGAACTAGAGAATAGCCCCTGCTACATTTGCAAGAGAGATGAACTTGTTGCTACATGATGGACACTACCTCTCAACTTACTACATGGAACAACCACTCCAACAAAGGTCTGTCAGGGATGAAAAACTCAAGAGGGGGGGAGGAGTGTTGACACTCAAAGTCAAGCACAAAGCATGAAAGCGCATCAAAGAAGTGGACACACAAGAAGAGGGAGCATGTAGGGAGCTCCAAGAAGCACATGTCAAATTTTTTGAAGAAATTCCCATAAAAATAGTGGTTTTTATCAATGAAAACCATTTTAAATATCATTTCACATTTTTGCAACTCCATTTTGTTCAAGCTGAAGAGTCCTCAAGCTTGAGGAGTATTAAAAGTATCATCCTACCAAATTTCATAATTTTTAGACTCCCTTTGAGGCCTCAAATAAGCCATAGAACCTAATTTTTAACTAGGCCAGACACTAGGTCTGGACAGGGCCAAAATCACTCAAAAAACTATAAAAAGAGCTAGAGAGCTCATTTTTGAGGGTAGCTTGTTAGATATTGGAGTTTTGTAAGAGAATTCGTTTGTAATCGAAGACCTTCCATTGTTCCACTCTTTACTCTTACCTAGTGTGCATGTGTGTGTATGTGTATGCATGCTTGTGTGCTTTCACTCACGCACTTATGCAGTTCATTTGTTCTTGGCCTTCATACCAATCCTCACGTCTCTGCAGATTGACATTTATGAGGTGAATCTCCTCACGTTGGTACTTGCCATTGTGCAAGAGTGACATAAATCAAAAGGCAATAGTAAGTAATCTCGTTGCAACGGAAGTCTTGGATGCAATATGTCTGAAGCATCATCAACTTTAAAACTTGGATACTGATAATTGATTTATCGATAGACAAAATCAAGATTTTGAGGATCATTGGGTTCTAATTGCATGTATTATGATTCGACTCTTTCCAAAGCATATCTCATTGCCACTATCGTCAACCTTCAACCATATATGTAGTGATTGTTGGAGGAATAAATAAAGATATCTCATCATTGTCATGGTATGATCTCATCAGTGAACCATCTCTCTCATCTCACTGTAGATCAAAAATTTTTCTCCTCATTGTCATATGTGTCAGACATTGATCCACAGGGGTCAGTCCATTTGATCCACAGGTAGCGGAGTTTATCCAACATGTCTTCAGATTGCATGGGTTGTCGACATCCGTACTTTCAGATATAGGACCAAGTGGGTCAACCAGTTTTTAGAGGACATGTTGAGGGCATATATATATGAGAGAGATTGGGATAGTATTTGGCACTAGTTGCATTTCCTATTGAGATGAACAATGGCATGAATCCCAATGCTCTCAATACCATAGGTATGTCACATAAATGTCCTAGTGCTTTGGAGTTCTTAGCAAACATCCAAGCAAATTTAGAAATAGCTAAAGCCAAGATGCAGCAAGCAGTTGATAGTGCGAAAGAGTATGCTGATAGAAAGAGATCTCCTAGATCCTTTGGAGACAGAGTCTTTCTTCAGGTACCAGCTAGATCTACCTCACTGTCCACAGGGAAGTGTGGTAAGCTATCACCAAGGTTTTGTGGAACTTGGAAGATAGTTAGTTAAAAAGCTAGGTGAAGTTGCATATTGATTAGATCTTCCTCCAGATTGTAGATTTCATCAAGTGTTTTATGTTTCTAGGGAGGATAATCTAATAGAAGGTATGGTTTCTTTGCAAGAAAGTAAAAGCACGGATCATTCTCCAGATAGGATACTAGATTGGAGATAGAAGCGATTGAGGAATCGTGTCATCAAGGAGTATCTAGTAGCCTGGAGAGGATTACTACTTACTGACTCTACTTAGGAATCAGAAGCTCTGGTTCGCAAGTACTTTCCCTCATTGATCATTGAGGACAATGATCTTTAGAAGGGGGAGAGAGTGTTAGACATTGATCCATAGGGATCAATGCATGTGATCCACAAGGATCATTGATCCATAGGGATCAGTCTATTTGATCCACATGGATCAATCCATGTGTGTGAGGGACAAGGGCCAGCTAGCCAAGGTCCCAAGCTCGGGGATACCCTAAGGTACTTTGATAGTAATGGGAACTACTTTGGTAGTAGTGGGAATAAGTGTTGCATGATGGCCACATGTTCACACTAGACTATTCCAGATCATTGCTATTTTTAGAGAATACCATTGCTATTTTTAGAGTACAAGAGGGTATATATGGATGGGAGGAGAGTCACACACATCATTCAAGTCTCTTTCTAACAATATGCACCATTCATCACCACTCAATTGATTACCTTATGGAATAATACTCTAGGCTAACATTCTACCTTATAAAATAATACTCCAGGCTAACATTTTCTCAGTGTAAGTCGAGTTATATCATCTTTTGATCTTAAAATCACCACCCCCAATAACCACAAGCTGCTTCATTGTACCTGTTTGGTCAAATATACATCTCTCATTGTGTATGATCTCACTTTCTCATTGGGGGATCAACTCAAGGTTAATCTCATTGACCTCAACCCATCACCATTCCACTCATTCTCTTTGCACATCATTGGACCATGAAGGAAATTCATTGAGCTTGGCTAATTGTTCTCGTACAGATCATGCAAAGGATTATCATCATCTAGCAATGGGCTCATTGTCCCTCAAATAGTGATGTGCTAATCTCGTCACCCTCTACCTCCTCCTATTAGTTGCTTGATTACAATTCTCACTGCATCCTCCTCATTACATTACCCATAAATCATGAGTCATCATGTTATAACCTCCATTGATTCCCCCTTATTATGACTCAACACTCCATTGAAATCATTAGTGGCTACGCTCAATCACTTTGCTAGGAGAATTAGGTCAACTTGGAAGGGCACATGAGGACTGTTTGTCGAGGGTCAACGAGAACTATTAGAGAGCATATTGAGCATTGGGACAACTCAATTAACCACTTGAAGAAAGTGAAAGTGTTCTTCACTTGGGGAAATAAGGGTTTAATTTAAGTCTGAGTGGGTCAACTTCAAAATAAACTTGAGAAGTTTGTTGGTAGAATCAAATTCATCATACTCCGAGCAGAAAAGTGATCTTTTACTTGAGTGCATTGAAAGTGAGCAAAAACATTCAGTTGGAATTATTTCACCGTGAATATGACTAGAGCACTAGCATTATCTCAAAGACATAACTTGGCCTCAAACTAATTCTCTAGCCATAGAGGTGTGTCAAGGAATTTGATAGCTCTCAAACATTTGGGGATTCAAATCATATCTCAAATATTGACTTAACCTAATCCATTTGGCCACTATTATTCCAATTTGACTTCCACATTATTCTAGGAAGAGTATTGAAACTAGGGGCAAAAATTGGAATGATATAAGAATCAAGAGAGGACCCCCTTGGGTCACCTAATTACACCTCAATTGGGAAACTTCTAGATTCTCGTAGACCATCATACATTTGGGAACCTTAGGTCTTGCTAGTTCTCATCAATATTGAGAATTGTGGATCAAGGATTGTGGAAATTTATCCCACTAGTTGATTTCAATGAATCACTCTGGAATTGCCCTATTTGACCTTGAAAGTGACCTACTTGGAGCTAAATTTTGAGCAAGCGAACTTGTGTGCTGATTTAGCATCCTCAATAGTCTCAAATTACCGATAAATTTGATTTTGAGGCACAAATGATTTTGGTCTTAAAATTGAGTATAACAATTGATCCATCCCCATGAGTGATTGATAATTTATTTTCTTGCTCGACGTTCTAGAAGCTCGATCATAAGTTTGAAGCCATGTCTAATAAATCTGCATGCACTAAATTGAAGGAAATTGTCTTGATTTTTTTTGTATTTTGTATTTTTTTATATAATTATAATTGGGAGCATGACATTTGAAGTAAAAAATATCTACTTGTGGGAAAATTGATTGTTTTAGCAACCAGATAAATATTTGATGTGTGCATGCCATGTGTACACAATCTTCATGGGTGGTGTGGTGCTCATATCATATACGAGATAATAGTTTCCTTCATTGAAGCCAGGTGTTGATATGAAGGGGGCTTTTGCCTTTCAAAATGTCTTGAATACTACTATCATCACCTCGAAGATCTTTATGGTCATTTGAGTTGGTACATCGAGCATGTTCTTTAGATGTGGTGACCAACGACGGATAGTGGAAATCATGTATGCCACAATTGGTGGTCCTTGGGGAGGAGCAAGGTAGGGGTAGTTCAATGAGTCGACACACTTTGGGTTATTTTTTATTTTGATGGCAAAGATTGACCATGATCATTGTCTTGGTACTCGACCATAGCATGAGTTGTATATGATGTGATTTGGAGCATAGGACCACATGTGCATCATCTCAAGATATGTCTCTAATAGATGTTGGCTCGAGTTACGTTGAAATATTGTGCCTCTTTGTGCTCTCTCTAGGATATCTCTTAGTTGAAATTGAGTCGCAAATTTGGGTTCCTTCCCAAGAACATGCTTGACTTTGGCATTGTAATTGGCTAACAACACACATTTGGCTTGTATTGCAACTCCAAAGTGGTAACGAGACATTGGTGAGATAGGTTCTAGAAATATTTAGGATGAAGCACCGTATCTTCTATATTGGCCATGGATTGAATCTGGATTACCACTCTATCATCATGTGTATGCCCAATCTCCTCTACTTGTTTCAACCATTGTGGCCTTGGTGCCTCATAGCTTTCTTGTTCTTCTTTAGTGACAAGGCCACCGAGTACGGGTTGTGGTTGATATGGTTCCTCAAAGATTTCTTCCACGAGCTTGTAGCTCTTGGACTTGCTATTGTAGTTATGCCAGTTCATTTGGTTCAACTAGAATTGGAGTTGGTTTAGGAACTCATGTGTGGGGTACTATCTATTGTTTTCATAACGAGGCTACCTCATTTGATAGTTTGCCATATGACTCCAAGAGGTGAGCGTTGTCTTCCAATATAGTTAACTTATGATTGATTTTTGGCATAACCTATCCAAGACTTCATATGATTAGTCTCTTGTAAAAATCCTTCATATTTATCCTTGTAAAAGTGGATTACACCCACGTGGAGTTAGGAAGCTCTAAAATCACCAATCAACCAATTGTTGAGTGATGAGGGAATCTATCCTACACTTTAGGATTCATGTTTTAGGTAGAAGTTTGAATCTGAATTCAAACTTTGGCTCCAAATTTGACTATAAGAAGAGGATCTAAAAGACCCGCATGTATCTCGAGTTTTGGAGATCATTTTGAAGTACATTCATTGTGAAGTGAGAGCTCATCTCATAGCTCATTCACCTCTCACACATTGAGCAATGTATGATTGCCAATGAAATTGTATTTGTACATGTCTTAATAGCTAAGTGCTCAAGGGTATGCTGATGAAGAGGTTTCCTAGTCTATCATGGTTATGGTGTTGCCAAATTAAGGATTCTTACCATGGTGAATGGTCAATCGATGTTTATCTCTTCGTGTCGTACCCTCGTCATTGTGATCGACCATGGGCTTCTCTATCGTTGTCGATGAATGCCCTTGTTGATGGTCCACTGATGAGATTCTTTGAGCGCCTAGTCCTATCCCCTTTCGTCAAAGCAACATTTGCAAAATACTAAGAATTGAATTTCTTTATATTCCTAGTATACAAACAAGGATATTTCCATGGATGCTTTCATACATACAGTAGTTAAGCATCGCTCAAGTTTCGGACCTTTAAGCTCTTCCCTCCTACCATGGTAAGGGGGAACAATAGTTGTGGATGCCATGTTCGTGCCAAGTTTTGGACATCTACCAGATAAGGCCGAGGCAGCAATAATATCATTTGCTAGCCAAGTCACACTTCTATCAAAATTGGTAAATGCCCAGTAATCAACGGTTCCACTTCCAACTAAGTATGACTCATTCATGTTCCATAAGCCAAACCTAGGAACAAGCTCTCTCTCTCTCTCTCTTTCTTTCTTTCTCTCTTTCTTTTTTTAACAATGTCACAAAGTAAGAAGATAGATGTTAGTATCAAGAAAATAGTTTGCATATGTCAAAGATATCTCATGTGCATGGGATGCATACTTAGGAAATGTATGACCTAAATGGTGCAAAAGATAGGGTTGTGCAAGGAGCACATGGTTGGTGCTCGTCGAGGCTTTCGATGTCACTTGCAGATGTTGATGCCGTCTTTGTTGGAGGTATCGAGTGGATCTTGAAATGATGTAAGCAATTGCTTGTTGAATGACAATTGATCCTTCCTCTTTATGGGGATCCATTTGAGAATGGTCTTAGACTGTGTATTGATCACCTTTGGCCTATTCATCCTTGGCTGGTTTCTTACATTTTGTATCCCTTGTGGTTGGCTCATCGATTCTATGCGGGCCTTTGGTGCTTTTGGCTTCCAAACTCATATCCTTGATGATTGTCTTCTTACTATTGTCGAAGAGGTGAGGTGATCTTCCTTGGCTCTTTGTTCCTAGTTCTGACCCTTGCCGTTCCTTGACTTCTTTGTTGAGACTTTACTCGTGTCTGAGAACATAGGTTGTTGTGTATGTAAGAGCTTCTTGAGTGCCCATATTTGTAATTGTCCTTGTTGAGCAGCAACTAATTTCTTAGGCACCCAAACTTGTCAGACACCTTGTGGTTGAGCTTGTCCTAGTTTCTTCATTTGTCTTCTGTTCTCGTTGGCTGGCATGGATGGGAATTGTGGGGGCAAGGTCGGTGCTTGTCCTCCTTTTTGTACCCAGATCTACTTCATGCTCGGAACTGCTTTCTTGTTGAATGATGTCTTTCTATTTGATATAGCAGTGGTCTTGAACTATTGTGCTTGTCTTTGTGGTGGAACTATTGTGGTTGCATTAGTGTTTGAAGAAGAAGAGAGATCCACTCGCCTTAGAGACTGTTCTTCCATGATTGACTTCCTCTGCATCATAGAGCTTTTGAGACCTACAACATCTTCTTCTATAAGATTAGTCTTAGAAGAACTAAGAGAATGTGTGACACCTGTATTTGTGAGCATTCAGTTCTCTTTTTCTAATGTAATGCATTGTTCATGTACCCAAACTTGAAGAAGTTGACTTTTTAGGTTTAAGTTGACTGCATGGTCATAGAACCAGTCTTGACCCAAGACAAGTGGTGCTGTAAGATCCTCATCTTGACACACTAACATTTTGACTCTCATTGGAACATCTTGAAGATAGATGGGAAGCTCTACCTCACCCAAACAAGGGGTTTCCACACCTCCCAATCCTATGAGATAGGCTTCTATGGGATTGATGTTCAATTGCAATTCTTGGCAGTATGAAATTCTAACTGCACTAGTTGCTGCACCTGAGTCAAAACAATGATCTCACATGCCTTACATTCTCTCCATGTCCTACCTCTAAGGTCACAAAGGGTCGTCAGTCAATTATTCGAGAAGCAATTGCACCTGATGTTTGGCACATGGCCATGCGATATCGTGGGGCTTTAGGACTGATGTCTAGGCCTAGTCACCTTAACTTATTTTTCCTAATGCGCTCTCTGGCCTCTACCTGTGCTTCTTCTCTAACCTTTATCTCTTCTTCTTTTCACTTCTTAGCACTGTGGAGTCTCCTTAGCATATCCTTTGTAAGAGGTTCTTGATATAGCCTGACTCGACAACCACTAATACAATTTTTTTCCAATTTACGAACATGCTGCTTTAATGTATAAACCAATACTAAGTCTCCCTCTTTTAATCCTTTATCCTTGGTGTGTGCATCAAAGTATGCCTTTTGCCTTTTCTTTGCAGCATAGATGCCTGCTGCCGCTCGTAGCCGAGTCTCACCTAAGCATTCTAGATCAAAGATCGTAAAGGACAACTCGTGTCCAATCCACTCATGCTCTTGTGCTACTTGTAAAGTCGGGATTAGGAAGTCCAATGGTAGCACAACGTTCTGTCTGAAGACCATCTGAAATGGGGTGTCATTGAGTACTGTTTTGTAGGCAACTCGGTAAGCCCAAACATCATGATGAAGTTGTTTATCCGAATCAAAGCATTTATTGTTTAACAATTTCATCAATACATTACATAGGATCTTATTTGTGCTCTTCGCTTGTCCACTAGCTTGTGGATGATAGGGGGCATGTTGGTGCAAATGTTTAAAGCCATCACACTTGGCTAGATATGGAAGTAAATATGTGTAACTACATGAAGAAGCATGAGAACCTTAGCTTGTAACTGCTTGATCATTAACCATTGTAAAAGTTGTTTTTACTTGAGGAATCTTGTATGCCCAAATATCTCGTGATGTTATAAGAGATAAAAGCTACGAATCTCATTTGGTAGAACCACTCCTAACTTTGAGGAGTACTTTTAGGTGGAGCCTTATCTGAATTTCAAATTCGAAATTGAAGAGAATCCTTATAAAAGGACTTGTAAGATTCACAACCAAGAGGCCTCTTCTTGGAGCTCATTTACAGGTCATTTGTAAAAGGTTGAGTAGCATACACTATTGCTCACTTATCCCACCATCATTGGGCATCATCATAATGCCAATGATCTAGTAAAATAATGTGCTATAATAGATATCTTTCATTGATCATTTCTGTTCAACTCTCTGCTATGTCCACTTAGAACAGTGAACTTTGCATGACAATATCTTAGTGATTACTTATCCATTTTGCATGATCTATAGCTTGTTGGAATCAATCAAGGTCTATTTTAAGCTATCAAAATTGGAAGCCATTTGGTTCAGCAAATTTGGAGAAATCTGCATCGAAGTGCTCTTTGGTCATTCTCTGCTTAGTCCCTAAAAAGTCGCGGGTAAGCATCCAATTGCTAAATTGATTGCTTAGTGTATGGTTCATAATTTTAAGTGATTCCACTTGTAATCATTAGCTATCTAAGCTAATTAGATACCCTCGAAAGGATTTTTATCACTTGCTACTATACTATGAGCATTGAGCAAAATATCCAATAGGTGTCAAGACCAAAATAGCAAGTTTTGAGTGACTAGCTATTTGCAAAGTAATCTATTTTGATCTAATTGTTTGAAGCATCATCTCCAAAGTAGATAGGTAATTATTTGGTGTCATTTACAAGCTAAGAGGGCCTACTACATAACCTTAAAGTGAAATAGGGCAAGTACAAAGCAGGTTTTGGTAGTACCACCTCACTTCCTCGAGGTATCTATCCATCTCTTCCAATAGTGGTATAAGAGCAAGTTGAGGTAAAATGGGAGATGGTTTCCCTTATTTTATTGATAAATTGGACAGGAATAACTATCTAGCATGCTCCTTGAGGATGAAGACATATCTACAAGGAAGGAGTCTCTATGGATACATATCAACAGATGAGGAGATGCACATGTTCAGAAGCAAATGACAACTACAAGAGAAAACTTGAAAGACTCAACTCATAGTGTGCCAAAGATGCTTTAGCAAGGTCGTATCTACTTAACTCTATTTCAGACTTCCTTCTTCCTCACATTAGGAATTGTAAAACTTCCTAAGAGACTTGGGATACATTCTTTTCATACATTTCTTCCAATACAAGAGTTGGAAAAAATCAATTGTGGATTGAGTTTACTACTCAAAGGAAGCAACCCAAGCAGAATGTTTCAGAGTTTGTGACCAAAGTCAAAGATGTGGCTCACCAATTGGCAAGCATAGGAGAGGAGATTGAAGAGGAGCAAATAGTGAGACAAATAACCAATGGCATCAAGGCAGATGATAAGTGGGAAGCCTTCAAAACTGCTATGGACCTTTACATGGACATGCAGATTCCAGACCTTACCACACTCATGGGACAAATCTTTACCCATGAAGCGAAGCTCAACAGAAATGGAGAACCATCAAGAGGTAACAACTCTTTTACCCTATACATAGATAAAGGAAAGACTAAAGATAAAGGGAAGAGCAAGAAAATAGAGCATGAACGTACTACTTCCGAAGCTAACTATGCAGGGAGAGTTAGGAATTCAAGAGGAAGGGGCAGAGGAGGTAAGAAAGGTAGGGGGAGACCTTTCAAATCTTCCCCGTGCAACATATGTGGATTGTCTAATCACACTACAGATGAGTGCTATAGGAACTTCAAGAATCAGAGAGGAAGAGGATTTTAAAGCGGTGGCTATTCACAATCAAGAGGAAGGTTCAACCATGGCTACAACAACAATTACAATAAAAACTATCAAGGAGGATAGAAATCAAGAAAGGACTTCAACAATTATACAGAGGATCAAGAGGATTCTCTTCTCATTATGAATATGACTTCAAAAAAATGTATGAATGATGAGCACCTCTTCTATATTGACTCAGGTTGTTCAAACCATGTAGATGCAATGTAGCTCTTCTTTCTGATCTTGAGGAGCCCAAGGGAAAGCACGAAGTGCAAATAGGTGATGGCACCAAGCATTCACTGGTCAAGGTAGAAATGTCAAAACCTTTGACGGGAATAGAAATTTGTTGAGCAAGGTTCTTTATGTACCTACTATCACCAAGAATCTGATGAGTGTTGGACACACAGTGGAAAAGGTTTTGCAGCTCAGGTTCAACAAATATGGAGCTTTTGTGTAGGACTCCCAACATGGATTCAGGAGAATTGCCAAGGGAGAAAAAAAGGTAGATTATTTACATTTGAGCTTGAGGACACTAGAAACATTGCACTTTATAATTACAAGGATCAAACATTGTTTTAGCTTGAGATTTGGCATAAAATATTAGGGCATATTGGTGAGAGAACCTTTAAGCAAATATGTAGAGATCAATGTGTGCTTGGGATACCCAATGTATCCAAGCAACATATGATCTATAAATGTGGAGCTTGTGAGTTTGGTAAATCACACATGTTACCCTTTACAAAGAAAGGCTACATGCATGAAGATTATTTGGAACTTGTCCACACAGATGTGTGGGGACCAAGTAAGGACCCTTGAATTTTAGGCTCAAGGTATTATGTGCCATTCATTGATGATTTCAGTAGGTGGACTATCTTATACTTAATGAAACATAAAGATGAAGTGTTCAATTATTTCAAGAAGTATCTTGCACTTGTGGAAAATCAAATAGGAAGAAGTCTAAAGAGGATAAGGCCAGATGGAGGAGGTGAGTACTTCTCCAATGAATTTGATGCATTTTTACAGGACAGAGGTATCAAAAGGGAGATTACTACAAGGTATACCCCTGAGCAAAATGGGGTAGCACATAGGAGAAATAGGTTGATTGTGGAAGTAGCTAGATCAATGCTTAATGAAAAGAAATTGCCTAATTATTTGTGGGAAGAGAGTGTTTCTACTGCCACTTATCTTATTAAGAGGTTGCCATCCAAGTCACTTGATGGGATGACCCCATATGAAGCATGGCATGGTAGGAGGCCATCACTTGATCATTGTAGAATATTTGGATGTGTTGCTTATGTGCATGTTCCATCTCAAATCAGAGGAGCTAGACCCTAAGGCAGAGAAGTGCATCTTCATAGGGTATGATTTAAATAAAAAAGGATACATGTTCTATAATCCATCCAACAAAAGATTTATGGCCAGTAGAGATGTGTTTGATGAGAATGATTCTTGGTTTGAAAGTGAATGCAAGAAAGTCAAATTGCCATATGACTTGGAAGAGGAGTTTCCAAGTCTCACCAAGGAGGAGCCAAGCATAATTGAAGATATCAAATCAGATGATGAGGACACCATCAACTTGGAGGAGTTCAAAGCATGGAAATCAAAGGGCAAGGCCAAGATGAAGAGGTTGGAAGACTTACCTAAATCATCCAACCAAGCTCTAAGGAGATCACAAAGGGAGAGTAAAAATCCAATCAGATATGGGTATGATACTTCATTAGTTACTAAGTATTCCATTTATCTTGCTAAAGATTTATCACTTTAAGAACCTTCTTTATATGAAGAAGCAAGTACCAAGGCATAATGGAAGAAGGCTATGGATGAAGAAATAGAAGCACTCCAAGAGAATGATACTTGGGAACTAGTACCTAAGAAGGCATCAATGAAGGTAATCGGTTCTAGATGGATTTACAAAATCAAGAGGAACTCAAATGGATCCACAAACAGGTATAAAGCTAGACTTGTGGCCTAGGGTTTTGCAAAAACCCAAGGAGCTGATTATGAAGAAACATTTTCACCTGTGGCTAAAATGCCAACCATAAGAGTATTGGTAAGTGTGGTTGCATCTAGGAATTGGAATATGTATCAACTAGATGTGAAGAGTGCTTTTCTAAATGGTTGGATTTCATAGGAGGTTTACATGGCTCAACATCTTGGCTACTAAGACCCAAGCAAGGTAAATCATGTGTGCAAATTGAACAAAGCTCTTTATGGTTTGAAGCAGGCACCTAGGGCATGGAACCATAGGTTAACTACATACCGTCAAGATTAGGGATTTATGATGAGCAAAGAAGATTATTTTGTGTTTGTCAAGAGAAGAAACTCAGAAATGATATAGTTATGTGTATATGTTGATGACATCATCCTTAAAGAATGTGATGCCAAAGGCATCAAACAAATCAAGAACCAAATGATGCATGAATTCAAAGTCAGTGACCTAGGGTTTTTGAAGTATTTTCTTGGACTTGAATTGGTCTACAATTCTCGAATTTACATTATTCACAGGAAAGATGTGCAGGACATGTTGAAGAAGTTCCACTTGGAAAATGCAAAGGTAGTTGGCACCCCTATGGAGGTAAATCATAAATTGAGTACTCATGAAGGTGATTTGCTTGAAGACATTGCAGGATATCAAAGCATAGTTGGGAGTCTAAACTATGCAACATTGACAAGGATCGACATAACTTATGGAGTAAGTGTTTTAAGTCAATTCATGCATAAACCTAGAGCACCTCACTTGGAAGCTACTAAAAGGATTTTGAAGTATCTCAAGGGTACTCAAAATCAAGGTCTTCACTTTCCATACACATCAGATTTAGGCATCAAGCTATACTCACATGCAGACTGGGCAGGTTGTAAGGATGACAGAAGTAGTACTTCTAGATATCTTTCTTTTGTAGGTGATAAGCCCATTTCATGGTCTTTCAAGAAGCAATCAACTGTTGCTCTATTTTCAATAGAGGCTGAATACAGGGGATTAGCAAATGCTACACAAGAAGCCATATGGATTAGATTACTATATTCAGATTTGGGACTTCACACTCACTCACCTATGATCTTTGGTGACAATACAAGTTCTTTGCATCTTGCAACAAATCCTATTTACCATGCAAGAACCAAGCATATAGAAGTACACTATCACTATGTTAGAGAAAAGTTATTGACTAAGGAGATTCAATTGGCATATGTATCTACAAACATGCAATGTGCAGATTTGTTAACCAAAGCACTTGATGGTACTTAACTTTGCAGGTTCAAATCTATGATTGGATTGCAGGACATTGAAGAAAACTCATGAAGAAGCACAAACTAAGATGTTTGGCTTGAGGGGGAGTTGTTGGTCCAAATGTCCAAGTTATCACACTTGGCTAGGCATGGAAGCAAATATGTGTAACTACATGAAGAAGCATGAGAACCTTAGCTTGTACTTGCTTGATCATTAACCATTATAAAAGTTGTTTTTACTTGAGGAATCTTGTAAGCCCAAATATCTCATGATGTTATAAGAAGCTACGAATTTCATTTTGTAGAACCACTCCTAACTTAGAGGAGTACTTTTAGGTGGAGCCTTATTTGAATTTCAAATTCAAAATTGAAGAGAATCCTTATAAAAGGACTTGTAAGATTCGCGGCCAAGAGGCCTCTTCTTGGAGCTCATTTATAGATCATTTGTAAAGGTTGAGTAGGATACACTATTGCTCACTCATCCCACTATCATTGGGCAACATCATAATGCCAATTATCTTGTAAAATCATGCTCCATAATAGATATCTTTCATTGATCATTTCTGTTCAATTCTCTGCTATGTCCACTCAAAATAGTGAACTTTGCATGACCATATCTCAGTGATTACTTATCCATTTTGCATGACCTATATCTTGTTGGAATCACTCAAGGTCTATTTTAAGCTCTCAAAATTGGAATCCATTTGGTTCAGCAAATTTGGAGAAATCCGCAGCGAAGTGCTCTCTGGTCATTCTATGCTGAGTCCCTAAAAAGTCGGGGGTAAGCATCCAATTGCTAAATTGATTTCTTAGTGTATGGTTCATAATTTTAAGTGATTCCACTTGTCATAATTAGCTACCTAAGCTAATTAGATACCCTCAAAAGGATTTTTATCAATTGCTACTATACTGTGAGCACTGAGCAAAATATCTAGCAGGTGTTAAGACCAAAATAGCAAGTTTTGAGTGACTAGGTATTTGCAAAGTAATATGTTTTGATCTAATTGTTTGAAGCATTATCTCCAAAGTAGATAGGTAATTATTTGGTGTCATTTGCAAGATAAGAGGGCCTACTACATAACCCTCAAGTGAAATAGGGCAGGTACAAAGCAGGTTTTGGCAGTACCACCTCACTTCCTCGAGGTATCCATCCATCTCTTCCAATAGTGGTATTAGAGAAAGTTGAGGTAAAATGGGAGATGGTTTCCCTTCTTTTATTGATAAATTGGATATGAATAACTATCAAGCATGGTCGTTGAGGATGAAGACATATCTATAAGGAAGGAGTCTCTATGGATACATATCAAGAGATGAGGAGATGCCCATTTTTCATAAGCAAAGGGCAACCTACAAGAGAGGAACTTGAAAGACTCAACTCATAGTGTGCCAAAGATGCTTTAGCAAGGTCATATCTACTTAACTCTATTTCTGAATTCCTTCTTCCTCACATTAGGAATTGTAGAACTTGCCAAGAGACTTTGGATACATTGTTTTCATACTTTTCTTCCAATACAAGAGCTAGAAAAAATCAATTGTGGATTGAGTTTACTACTCAAAGGAAGCAACCGAAGCAGAATGTTTTAGAGTTTGTGACCAAATTCAAACATGTGGCTAATCAATTGGCAAGCATAGGAGAGGAGATTGAAGAGGAGCAAATAGTGAGACAAATAATCAATGGCATCAAGGCAGATGATAAGTGGGAAGCCTTCACAACTGCTATGGACCTTTACATGGACATGCAAATTCCAGACCTTACCACACTCATGGGACAACTCTTACCCTTGAAGCCAAGCTCAACAAAAATGGAGAACCATCAAGAGGTAACAACTCTTCTGCCCTATACATAGATAAAGGAAAGACTATCAAGAAAGTAGAGGATTAAGGTACTACTTCTCAAGCTAACTATGAAGGGAGAGGTAGGAATTCAAGAGGAAGGGGAAGAGGAGGTAAGCAAGGTAGGGGGAGACCTTTCAACTCTTCCCCATGCAACATATGTGGATTGTCTAATCACACTACATATGAGTGCTATAGGAACTTCAAGAATCATAGAGGAAGAGGATTTCAAAGAGGTGGCAATTCACAATCAAGAGGAAGGTTCAACCATAATCAAGGCTACAACCATGGCTACAACAACAATTACAATAACAAATATCAAGGAGGATAGAAATCAAGAAAGGACTTCAAAAATTATACAGAGGATCAAGAGGATTCTCTTCTTATTATGAATATGACTGCAAAACAAGGTATGAATGATGAGCACCTCTTCTATATTGACTCAGGTTGTTCAAACCATGTAGCAGGCAATGTAGCTCTTATTTTTTATCTTGAGGAGCCCAAGGAAAATGACCAAGTGCAAATAGGTGATGACAACAAGCAATCACTGTTCAAGGTAGGAAATGTCAAAGCCTCTGATGGGAATAGAAATCTATTGAGCAGGGTTCTTTATATACCTACTATCACCAAGAATCTGATGAGTGTTGGACAGATAGTGGAAAAGGGTTTGCAGCTTAGGTTCAACAAATATGGAGCTTTTGTGGAGGACCCCCAACATGGATTCAAGAGAATTGCCAAGGGAGGAAAAACAAGTAGATTATTTACATTTGAGCTTGAGGACACTAGAAACATTGCACTTTATAATTACAAGGATCAAACATTGTGTGAGCTTGAGATTTGGCATAAAAGATTAGGGCATATTGGTGAGAGAACCTTGAAGCAAATATGTAGAGATCAATGTGTGCTTGGGATACCCAATGTATCCAAGCAACATATGATCTATGAATGTGGTGCTTGTCAGTTTGGTAAATCACATAGGTTACCCTTTACAAAGAAAGGCTACATGCATGAACATTATCTGGAACTTGTCCACAGATGTGTGGGGACCAAGCAAGGACCCTTCAATTTCAGGCTCAAGGTATTATGTGTCATTCATTGATGATTTTAGTAGGTGGACTATCTTATACTTTATCAAACATAAAGATGAAGTGTGCAGTTGTTTCAAGAAGTATCTTGCACTTGTGGAAAATCAAACAGGAAGAAGTCTAAAGAGGATAAGGTCAGATGGAGGAGGTGAGTACTTCTCCAATGAATTTGATGCATTTTTACATGACAGAGGTAGCAAAAGGGAGATTACTACAAGGTATACCCAAAAATAGGTTGATTGTGGAAGCAGCTAGATCAATGCTTAATGAAAAGAAATTGCCTAATTATTTGTGGGCAAAGAGTTTTTCTACTGCCACTTATCTTATTAATAGGTTTCCATCCAAATCACTTGATGGGATGATCCCATATGAAGCATGGCATGGTAGGAAGCCATCACTTGATTATTGTAGAATATTTGGATGTGTTGCTTATGTGCATGTTCTATCTCAAATTAGAGGTAAACTAGAACCTAAGGCAGAGAAGTGCATCTTCATAGGGTATGATTTAAATAAGAAAGGATACATGTTTTATAATCCATCCAACAAAGGAGTTATGGCCAGTAGAGATGTATGAGAATTATTCTTGGTTTGAAAGTGAATGCAAGAAAGTAAAATTGCCATATGACTTGGAAGAGGAGTTTCCAAGTCTCACCAAGGTGGAGCCAAGCATAATTGAAGATATCAAATCAGATTATGAGGACACCATCAACTTGGAGGAGTTCAAAGCATGGAAATCAAAGGGCAAGGCCAAGATGAGAAGGTTGGAAGACTTACCTGAATCATCCAACCAAGCCCTAAGGAGATCACAAAGGGAGAGTAAGAAGCCAATCAGATATGGGTCTGATACTTCATTAATTACTAAGCATTCCATTTATCTTGCTAAAGATTTATCACTTGAAGAACCTTCTTCATATGAAGAAGCAAGTACCAAGGTAGAATGGAAGGAGGCTATGGATGAAGAAATAGAAGCACTCCAAGAGAATGGTACTTGGGAACTAGTACCTAAGAAGGCATCAATGAAGGTAATTGGTTCTAGATGGATTTACAAAATCAAGAGGAACTTAGATGGATCCATAAACATGTATAAAGCTAGACTCGCGACGAAGTGTTTTGCACAAACCCAAGGAGTTGATTATGAAGAAACATTTTCACCTGTGGTTAAAATGCAAACCATCAGAGTATTGGTACGTGTTGCTGCATCTAGGAATTGGAATATGTATCAACTAGATGTGAAGAATGCGTTTCTAAATCGCTGGATTTGAGAGGAGGTTTACATGGCTCAACCTCTTGGCTATGAAGACCCAAGCAAGGTAAATCATGTGTGCAAATTGAACAAAGATCTTTATGGTTTGAAGCAGGCAGCTAGGGCATGGAACCATAGGTTAACTACATACCTTCAAGATGAGCAAAGCAGACTCTTCTCTGTTTTTCAAGAGAAGCAACTCAGAAATGTGATACTTATGTGTATATGTTGATGACTTCATCCTTAAAGGTAGTGATGTCAATGGCATCAAACAAATCAAGAACCAAATGATGCAGGAATTCAAAATCAATGACTAGGGTTTCTGAAGTATTTTCTTGGACTTGAATTGGTCTACACAAATTCTTGAATTTAGATTACTCAAAGGAAATATGTGCAAGACATGTTGAAGAAGTCCCACTTGGAAAATGCAAAGGTAGCTAGCACCCTATGGAGGTAAATCATAAATTGAGTGCTCATGAAGGTGATTTGCTTGAAGACATTGCAGGATATCAAGGCATCGTTGGAAGTCTAAACTATGCAACATTGAAAAGAATTGACATAACTTATGGAGTAAGTGTTTTAAGTCAATTCATGCATAAACCTAGAGCACCTCACTTGGAAGCTACTAAAAGGATTTTGAAGTATCTCAAGGGTACTCAAAATCAAGGTCTTCACTTTCCATACACATCAGATGTAGACATGAAGCTATACTCAGATGCAGATTGGGCAAGTTGTAAGGATGATAGAAGGAGTACTTCTAGATATCTTTCTATTGCAGGTGATAAGCCCATTTCATGGTCTTCCAAGAAGCAACCAACTGTTGCTCTATCTTCAACAAAGACTGAATATAGGCAATTAGAAAATGCCACACAAGAAGCCATATGGATTAGATTACTATATTCAGATTTGGGACTTCACACTCACTCACCTATGATCTTTGGTGACAATATAAGTTCTTTGCATCTTGCAACAAATCCTATTTACCATGCAAGAACCAAGCATATAGAAGTACACTATCACTATGTTAGAGAAAAGCTATTGAGCAAGGAGATTCAATTGGCATATGTATCTACAAACATGCAATGTGCAGATTTGTTAACCAAAGCACTTGATGGTACTAAACTTTGCAGGTTCAAATCTATGATTGGATTACGGGACATTCAAGAAAACTCATGAAGAAGCACAAGCCAAGATGTTTGGCTTGAGGGGGAGCTGTTGGTGCAAATTTCCAAGCCATCGCACTTGGCTAGGCATGGAAGCAAATATGTGTAACTACATGAAGAAGCATGAGAACCTCAGCTTGTCATTGTTTGATCATGAACCATTGTAAAAGTTGTTTTTACTTGAGGAATCTTGTAAGCCCAAATATCTCGTGATGTTATAAGAGATAAAAGCTACGAATCTCATTTGGTAGAACCACTCCTAACTTAGAGGAGTACTTTTAGGTGGAGCCTTATTTGAATTTCAATTTCAAAATTGAAGAAAATCCTTATAAAAGGACTTGTAAGATTTGCGGCCAAGAGGCCTCTTCTTGGAGCTCATTTAGAGATCATTTGTGAAGGTAAAGGTTGAGTAGCATACACAATTGCTCATTCATCGCACTATCATTGGGCATCATCATAATGCGAATGATTTTGTAAAATCATGTGCCATAATAGATATCTTTCATTGATCATTTCTATTCAATTCTCTGTTATGTCCACTCAGAACAGGGAACTCTGCATGACCATATCTCAATTACTTATCCATTTTGCATGATCTATAGCTTGTTGGAATCACGTAAGGTCTTTTTAAGCTATCAAAATTTGAAGGCATTTGGTTCAGACAATTTGGAGAAATCCGCATCGAAGTGCTCTTTGGTCATCTTTGCTTAGTCCCTAAAAAGTCGGGGGTAAGCATCCAATTGCTAAATTGATTGCTCAGTGTATGGTTCATCATTTTCAGTGATTCCACTTGTAATCATTAGCTATCTAAGCTAATTAGATACCCTCAAAAGTATCTTTATCAATTACTACTGTACTGTGAGCACTGAGCAAAATATCTAGCAAGTGTCAAGACCAATAGCTATTCGCAAAGTAATCTGTTTTAATCTAATTGTTTGAAGCATCATCTCCAAAGTACATAGGTAATTATTTGGTGTCATTTGCAAGCTAAGAGGGCCTACTACATAATCCTGAAGTGAAATAGGGCAGGTACAAAGTAGGTTTTGGTAGTACCACCTCACTTCCTTGAGGTATCCATCCATCTCTTCCAACAGGGCAGACTTCTAATGAATCACCAAGAACTCCCTAAGAAGGTTCTCAATGACTTCATTTAAGAAGTGCGTGCCTCTATCACTTATTAAATCTATTGGTAGTCCATATCTAGTGAACACATTCTCGAATAAGAACTTATCCATTGTTTGAGCATCATTCTTTGTCGCGGCTTTAACTTCCACCCATTTTGTAAGGTAATCTGTGGCTGCAATAATGTACTCTACATGGGAGTTTCTAGCTGGGGGGTTAATGGGACCTACAAAGTCTAGACCCCACTTTGAGAATGCACGTCCTCCCATCATTGGCCTCAAAGGCATCTCATCTCTCCTAATCGAATATTGGGCACGTTGACATGTGTCACAGTTCTTCACATAGGTATGTGCATCCATATGGAGAGTTGGCCACCAAAGTCTTGAGAATAGAATGGTCTTAATTACTCGATCAAGACCGAAGTGTCCATGTGCAACACCACTGTGTGCAGTTCCAAGTGGAAGGGCCGTCGCTCAACGGAATAATTTGATTCGTGAACGCACAATCTTAAGTAACCATCTTTGCCTCTTCAATATAGGTTGTCTCCTACTAAGGCGTAGTCCTAAGACTCTTGCTCCATGTTCCGTTTTCTTGCTAGACTAGCCCCACTGGGTAGTGTTCTTGATTTCATAAATTCTACCAAAGAAGCACTCCAATATGGAATTAAGGACACGTGATAAAGAGTGGCATGCTCCACTGGGGGTCTCTCTTGACATATTGGACAATTCGTAGTCCACTCATGTATTTTTCTATCCACACTAGGCCAATACACTCCTAAACGTTTTAGATTTTGTAATGTTCATTGTTTAGAATAGTGATTTCCTAGCAATCCTTCATGGGATTGTTGCAACCAATTGCTATGTTCATCATCCTCCACACAACAAGCTAATACACCCTCTTTATCTTGTTTGTACATACTTCTTGCCAATATGTGATATTTTTGTGCTTTTATAGTTTCTTCTTTGTTCGTCTTCACATTCTTATTTGCAAGTCCGAAGGTTAGGACAAATACCAACTTATTTGCCCATTTAGGAACAACTTCTAAATTGAACAGATAAGCATCAGGTAGTTCATCAGACACTCCTTGAGGTGACTCTCTTGAAGTGATGTGAGAAAGATGATCTGCCCTAAGGTGATTTCTACCTTTCCTAATAACAACTTCAAAGTCGTATTCCATTAGTAAGAGGAACCATCTTACTAAGCATCCTGTATTGCAAGGTTTATTGACCAAATCTAATAAAGCTTGATGATAAGTGAAAAAGTTGAACTTGTTGGCCAATAAATAGTGTCTAAACTTCTTCACATACCGTGCCTAAGACTTCTCTTTCAGTTGTTATATAATTTCGTTCAGCCGCATTCAACTGTCTGCTAGCATATGCTATAGGAAAATCTAGATTTCCTTCTCCTGTGGGTTGTGCTAGCACACATCCTATTGCATGATCGGAGGCATCTACATGGGCATGGAATGATTTATTCCAATAAGGAGTGGTCAGTATTGGCACCGTGCACAAACGTTTCTTTAACTAATTGAAGGAATTCTTGCATTCGTCATTCCACTCAAAGTTGGTTAACAAGGCATAAAGAGGCTTAGCTATGATCGCATACATGTGGATAAACCTGCGGTAATATCCACAATGGCCCATAAAGGCTTGGACCTCCTTAACATTCCTTGGTCTTGGCAACTCTGCTATGGCTCTTACTTTGTCCTCATTTGTTGATATTCCACTCTAAGAAACAATATGACCTAAGATCTTACCTTGACGTACCATGAATACACAATTTTCCAGGTTCAAACAAACTCGATACTCTCTACACTTGTTGAAGATCTGCCTAAGCTTTGGGATATGGTATCTTCTTTCTTGGGAATGAGCACATAAATCATCCACATATACTTCCAAGCTCTTTCGCAAGAACTCTTTGAAGACATGATACATGAGCCTTTGGAATGTTGCAGGTGAATTGGTGAGCCCAAATGGCATCACACGAAATGCAAAGATTCCCCACTCTGTGGCAAAGGCCATTTTATGTTGATCTTCTAGGGCAATGGCTACTTGGTTGTAACCTGAAAATCCATCGAGGAAGCTATAAACTTCCTTACCCCCAACACACTCCAATAAATGTTCGGTGATTAGAAGATGATGGCTATCTCTGATCATAGCAGCATTAACTTTTTTCAGGTTAATACACACTCGCAATTTTCCATTCTTCTTGGGCACCACTACAATGGGGGACACCCATTCAGTATGCTCAATCTCATAGATAAATCCAACTTCAATCAATCTATCAATTTCTTCCTTTATTTTGGCTACATAAGTATCATTATATGTGTAGGGCTTTTGTTTGGTGGGTTTGGCATCAACCATCATGGGGATTGTATGAGAGCATATTTTCCGATATACTCCCTTCAAGTCTCTATAGTGTCACGCAAACACATCCCTATATTCCCTTAGTAAAGCTACAATCTCTACTTCATCTTCTGGACTTAGGTCTTTTCCTATGTATGTACATCGCTCTTTGTTCACTTCAATGGTTACCACATTTTTTTGGTATTTTCTTTATTATCATATGCTTCTCCTTTGGTGGCCTCTCTCTTAGGCATTCATATCAAAATTTTTTGGCCTTCAACTTCATTTTTCTTGAAATTCTCTGGTACTTCAAACAATGATTCCTCCTCTTCTTGTTTCACTGCTTTTCTTTTCTTTTTCTTTTAACCTCCTTCACTTCCATCCTTTGAATTTACAGTTTTGATGCGTGTGAGAGGTTACTTCTTCTTTTTGGGTAAATACTCCTATACCTTATAAATAGTGCTCCTCTGACTTGAAGCAACTATCCATCACCATGGACTCTAGATCATCATCATTCTCTTCCTCTTCTATGACTTCACTAGGGTCACACTCTTCTAGCACGGGCTGACACATGAACACTAAAATATCATAAGCCTCATCATCACAATGAGGTGTCCACTGTTCCTCATTGACAGCAATGTCCATGGTGTTTAAGATTTCTAGCCAGCCACGAGGCCCAAATTCCTCATCTAGAAAGATCATCGATGTGTAGGCTAGGTCTCTAACTGGTTTATCTCTTAGTGAAGTTCCTTCTTCTCTCACCTTTAAGCATTTTTCCTCTTCCTCTATGACTTTGCACATCCACAAATGAGTATCTTCATGCATC
This sequence comes from Ceratopteris richardii, assembly GCA_020310875.1. Lineage (NCBI taxonomy): Eukaryota > Viridiplantae > Streptophyta > Polypodiopsida > Polypodiales > Pteridaceae > Ceratopteris > Ceratopteris richardii. Next base: position 1,253,086 of record CM035418.1, on the reverse strand, counting down.
CATGATGGATCAAGTGAACTTTCAGAATGCATAGAGATTGAATCTTCTTAAGCCTTGTGGATAGGATTCCACTGTAGGGGTGGTACATCGCTGAAGGTATAATCATTTTGATTGACCTTGGTGGTGACCCTAAGTGCTGCAAGTACAAGGAGTTGGTTCCCCAATCCTGTACTATTTGCAATTGTCGTAGGAAGGGTCTTCCTAGGATCATCGTATAGATATTATTTTTCCCAAAGTCACATATAGCAAAGGTGTATTCAAACTCTACTCCACAAGTGGTTAGAGTTATCCCTTCTAGCAATCCTAGAGGTCTTTCAATATGGCCATTAGCCATTTGAAGCTTCATTCTAGTTGGTCTTAATGCAGGTTTTCCCCATTGCTTCCACAAGGAGGTAGTTGCAATCGCAACACCAACACCTAAATCTAAGATAGCTTTGGTCGTGTAACCTTGGTAGGTGATTGGAAGATAAGTGTTACCTTCTTCACCTTCACTCATGTCTCCTATTTTGTTTAAAGGTATCTCTCACACTTTCTATCTAGAGCCTGCTTTCGACATGTTGGAATCGAGTTCAGGAACCTGATTTGCCACATGCTTCCATAGCTTTGGTTTTACTTTGAATAGCTCTTCTACGATGAGATGACAATGAACCTTAGTGTTCTTCATAACATCGATGTTCCTTGGAACCACTAAGTCTTCATGTCTTACTAATATTGTGGGAGCTTTGATCCAAAGAGATTCAGATTCCCATGGGCGTGTAAATAGTGGCAAGTCTTGTAAAGAATTAAATTCAAAATCTAATCTTTCGTCTTCTTGTTTCTCTACTTGTTCTCCGTAAATAGATGGAATGCCTTGGGGAAATTGGTCGTGAAGATCATCAATCTCAGGAATAGGAGGGGGATTATCCTTCTCTTTGGCCCATTTCTCTTCTTGTATTTCTTGCAAGAACCCTTGAGAGTACTCTTGAATTGAAAGAGGTGTTCCAACATCCATGGAATTAGGAACATAAGCTTCCCTAGGTGGTGAGCTTTCTCTTTTAACAACTAGTTGAGCCTGTAGAGGTAAAGAAACTTGTGGCTTGTTTACCAACTACTCTAATCTTTCTAATAAGCCTTGGAAATGCAAACCCATTTTGATAGAATTTATCTGATTGAACAATTGACTGGTCTCAAGCATAGCCTGATCTAGTTCTTCCATTTTCATGCACATTTTTGTTCGTTCAATCTCTAAATCTGCTCTACGATAGCTCTTGTCTAGGTTTGCAATGGTTGGCCCTTCTTGAAGTCGAGCCTGGTAGGTCTTGAACATCATGTCCAAGCCTTCTCGGGCTGGATCTGTAAGAACAGACCCTGGTTGTGGTCTATTTACAATGGGTGGTGGGATGGGATGAAGTGGAGTGAATGGAGTTTCAACATGCAAGGGATTTTGAGAGGCGATATCTTCTATTTTTCTTTTTGCATCCCTCAGGCTTTCTTCGAGTTCAAATAGCTTTCTATTCCACTTGCGATTGGCCTTCTCTCTAGTATCCTTCCATGTTCTTGTTTTCCTCTTACTAGGCTCTCCTAATTCACTTGACTCTGATTGTTCGGCTAGCTTGTATTGTTTTAAGGCTTTTGCCCTGGTAACTACCTGTATAGGAGCCACATTACTGGTACTTGAACTTGAATCCACCACTAATCATACCACATTAATCAGTGTAACCTTGGGTACACTAGAGAGGTTCCTTGGACAATCTCTCAAGAGATGATCTTTTCTGCACTTAGGACAAAAAGTTTGTATTGTGATGGCTTGTCCTTGAATCGGAGATGGTCGATGGGTACATTCATGAATGAAATGGTGGCCCTAACATCTAAAACATGGTCCTCTAGGTGCTTGTGGTCTTACTTGTCTCAATTGGGGCCTAGGGTTAGGATTCGTATACATGACATTGGAGTATTATGGCTCCGATTTTTTCCATAGGTGGTGCCGCGTAGTGATAAGGATAGGTCTCACTATGCTTAGGTGACTCTGTGTAATAAGCTTGTGGAATATCTTCATAGGAGTAGGCAAAATTCTGAGCATGATGGTCATTCTCTGAGACCAATGGAATTATTGGCACCAAAGCTCTATTAGGGTTCTCCTCCACCACTGCATACTTGAATAGAATCACATTAGCAGAATGTGGTGGTTGGTTTCCTGGGAGTGATTGTAGCCTATATGGTGCCTGATATTGTTGTTGGTACTGAGACTAATTTTATTGTGGTGGCCTACAATATGGATGTTGGTATTGGTTCTAATACCTCTCCTGTTGATAAGGTTGTTGATACGTTTGTCTGATAGCCTGCCTATTATATGGAGAGTCTTGAGCCATGTGGTTTGTGTATTTTCTCCAAATAGTGCAATATGGAGCACTCATTTCTCTCATATTCTGGTTTTGCAATGGGCATACATTAGCCATGTGTTCACCTCCACAAGTATAACATCACTTCAATGAGGTGACCCTTGCTACTTTCAAGTACACATATGATCTTAACTTGGTGCTTAGTAAGCCATCTAAAAACAAATCCACTTGTTTGGCGGGTGTGGGTAGATCTCGCACAGGGAATCTTTCTAAGTACTGTCTGAATCATCTTCCTACAAGTCGCATTGTTTCTTGAGGTGTCTGCTTGAAGTTGTGGATCAGGGATGATGTATTATGCCTGATGCCACTCTTGGAGGACTCTACAATGAATTCTTCTAGCAGTTGACCTATGTTTCGATAATTACGGTTGTTCAAAGGTTGAAACCAAGCTAAGGTAGTACCCTTGAGAGTCAAAGCAAATGCATTGATCTGAGTGAACAAGTCCTCAACCTGTTTAGGTCTTAACACTTGTTTGAACTCGACCACATGATCATAAGGATCTCTTGACCTGTCAAAGTAGTTCTTCATTGCCTTGACCGCTTGGGAGGGTCTAAGGGTTCTTGGGTACTCTTGGGGTCTAGGCAATGGACAATCATGTTCATCTCTTTGATGCCTATGTACTTGATGTCTCTCTCTTTCATGTCTTTCACTTTCAAATCTTGATCTATCTCTTCCCACATTGTGTGCAAAGCTTACCTCAAGTCTCTCTCTAGCTCTTTCCCTCTGGTTTTCATGAGCCTCGGATGATCCTACTCCTTGGAAGCCATGGGAAACATTAGGCGTTGGTGGAGGAAAAATCAATTGGCCTTGCCAAGTGCATGCATGCCTGTCATGCTATGTTACCAAGAACATTTTCTCTGATGTGTTATCTAGGTAGACAACTTTGCCTGGTGTCTCAGGGTCTTTGAATTCTATGATGGTGATTATTGGGTTAGGTTGATCTATCTTGAATCTCCAAAAGGCTTCCTCCGTTTCTCTATTCAAGAATAGTTCTATACTTTTTTTGTCTTGAGGGATCCAATCTGGAATGATCACTCTGGTCAAGACTGACTTACCTCTAGGAGTCTTGGGCTCTCATGCTACACCTCCTTGCTCTAGGTCTCCTATCTCGTTCTTAGGAACAACATTTTCAAACTCATATGTCCTGTCTGGTAAGCTGGTAACCACATACATAGTTCCTTGCTTATCAATATATGAACCTTCTTCAAATTTAACCACTAGGTGTTCAAGTCTGAAGGTTTGATCGGGATTTCTGAGTTGGACTACTGATCACCTTAGGCCATCCTGATAGATGTGAGCACCTAATTGGTTGGTCCGAATATACTCCAATTGTGTCTTATAGGGACCTTCTCGTGTTTGTATATAGGTAGTCCCTGAGGTACATGTGGGTCTCTCCATGTTAAATGAAATTTCTGAGTCACTTGTTTCTGAACTTAATGTGTAGGGATAACCACTTAATTGTTGTGCCCAAGACCTAGCTGTATGGTTGACACTAGCCTCAGATGATCTAATGCTTTGCCTATCCTTGCCTAAGTGTCTACCAGATCTCAAGTTCATAAGCTTTGTCTTCTAGTTCAAAATTTCCCCTTTGTATTGCTCAAAATCCTTTGGAGTCCCCTTGGTTTCCTAGTCCCACATGAGGGTCAACTTCAAAATACTATATCTAAACGAGCTTTCCAATGAACCCAAAATCACAACAAATGGATTTCGTATGAGAAAGTTATGCCAATTTAAGGTTCTGGGGTTTAAAACAGGGAAACAAGATCTCTCTAGGAGTACATTAGAATAGATGAGACTGGATGCTTCTCACCTTGCCCTATGCCGAACACACAAGAGTTCAAAATTAATGGCCAAAAATCATCCCAAAACTTTGAAAAATAAAAAAAACCCTAATTTTTGCATTCTATCTGATAATTGTGATGGTTAGACATAATCGCGATGGTATGTCACTGTCACGATGGTGTGAGCAACCACGATGATCAGCCGATGATGGTCAGAGATCAAGATGGTCAGGCCATGACAATCAGTCAAATTTGCGATGATCAGGGAAAGTCGCGATGGTCAGGTCATGATGGTCAGACTACGATGATGAGTCACAATTGCAATGATCAGGGAAGATCACGATGGTCAAGCCATGATGATCAAGGCACGATAGTGTGTCACCATCACGATGACATGATCACGATGGCTTGAGCCAATTGCCATGATGGTCAGACACAGTTGTGATGATGAGTCACGATCATGATGGCGTGAGCCAATCGCCATGATGGTCAGTGACCGTCGCGATGGTCAGTGACCATCGTGATGGTCAGTGATCGTCGTGATGGTCAGACATAGTCATGATGATGACTCACCATCATGATGGTGAGCGAAATTTGTGATTTCAAAAAAATTAGTTTAGATTTGTGAGAGCGCTTACCTTAGCTTCTCTTCCACACAAAAATTTCAACCAAATACTCACCTTTGTCTGAGATTCACGATGGTTAGCTTCTACGATAATTTTTGACAGAAAAATGGAGTTTTTACCTGTGTTTCTTGCAGATTCCTGATGTCTAAAGGCTTCCCTGCAATGTTAGTGCACAAAAAAAATGCAAAAAAGCACCTGTAAAATCTCTCTTTCACAAGTGAAATGAGGGGAATGGAGTGGGGAAGGTGATATGATAAAAAAACTAAGAATTTAGCAGAGATGGAGATGGAGGATGGTGACGATGATGATGGTGATGATGGAGATGAACTAAGAAAGAGAAAAATTAGGGAAAAGTAAAGAACTTACCTACAATTCCAATGTCACAACTATATGTCTTACCATCACATGCTTGTCCTCAAAGCTCTCTCCCTGCCAACAGTGCCAAATTTTGTGTAGCTCAAGCATGAGTATCAGTGCTAATGAGATGTTAGTGAGATAGGTTCTAGAAATACTCAAAATGTAGCACCATATCTTCTATATTGGCCATGGATTGAATCTAGATTACCACTCTATCATCATGTGTATGCCCAATCTCCTCTACCTATTTCAATGATTGTGGCCTTGGTGCCTCATAGCTTTCTTGCCCTTCTTCAATGACAAGGCCACCAAGTATGGGTTGTGGTGCATATGGTTCCTCAAAGGTTTCTTCCACTTGTATTTCCATTGTTTCTTCTGGTGGTGACACTTCTAGGGGTGATGGTGGTTGTTCATATTGGAGTAGTCTAGCTTATAACTCGTGGACATGCTGCTATAGTTATGCTAGTTCATTTGGTTTGATTAGAATTGGAGTTGCTTCTGGAAATTCGGTGTGTGGTACTATCTACTATTTTTGTAACTGGGCTACCTCCTTTGATAGTTTGTCATATGACTCAAGGAGGTTAGCATAATCTTCCAGTATAGTATGGATATTTAATGGCAACAATACTTGGAACCTTGATGGGATGATCTGTGTGCCAAGGGTGTTTTCAAGTGCTGCTTCCATGTTTTCTTGATTTTGTTGTTGTAGCATTTGGTTCTCCTCCTATGCAGTTGCTAAATGTCTTTGTAATAGCCCCCATATTGTGTTGAAGCTTTAGGTTGCATTCTATGGCCATGTGGAGATGGTCCTTGATTACCTCAACTGCTTCTTGATCGATGTTTTGGGAGCTTTGCCTCAATTTGGTTATTTGAATCTTGTAGAAGAGTGTTGTTGGCTTCTAACTCTGAAACTTGCACCGGAAGTTGGGTAGATTGATGTTGAAGTGCTTCATTGCACTCTAGCAACTGGTGGTACTTGTGCCTCAATTGATTGGCATAATTAATCATTGAAGGAGTAGCTGTATCTACATTTATGTATGTAGTATATATAGAAGTCAATGTAGAGGGGGAGGGTATGGGAATGGGGAGTGTGAATGCAGTGCACAATTGTGTGGTGGGTGCCGATGAGGTTGGTGGAGGGAGGATTGGGGAAGACGGAAGTGTGGGGGGAAGGGGAGGTGCCATGGATGGTGATATGTCCATGGGGTCAGACGTAGAGGTGCATGAAGTGTCTACCATAAACATAGGGATGGTAGGTTCCATGGTCTCAAGGGTGTGAATGAGAAGGTCTTGGGTTCATTCCCCATGGGGTACATGGGGAGAGTTTTTTTCCCAAAGAGATCTAGAGCCATCTAGAAGCATCCACTTGAGTTAACTGGAGTTAACTGGGACACTTGGCACACATGCAATTACATGGCTGACACATGGGTGGTTAGTATCCATCTGCCCAAGAAGGTGGTCCCTTGGAGAGAGCTATGGAGATCCATTGGCCCTAGAGCTTGTTCTTCCATGTTTCAGTCCATCTGTATCATAGAGCTTTGAATATATATATCATATTTGTCTTCAAGTTTACTCTTAGAAGAACTAAGAGAATATGTGCCACTTAGATCAATGACCACACATTTCTCTAATTCTATTGTAATGCGTTGTTCTTGTACCCAAAATTGAAGAAGCCAACTTCCTAGGTTCAACTTGATTGCATGATCATATATCTTGTCTTGACGTAAGATGAAAGACTTAGTGAGGTCTTGATCATGGCAAATTAGTACTTTTATTCTCATAGGGACATCCTCAATAGAGATGGGAAGTTCTACCTTACCCATACAAGGGGTAAAAAATCCTCCTATTCCTATGAGTTAAGCCTCAATAGGATTCATTGCTAGATCCTAAAAGAACTTGGAGAAGCTTGTAGGAGGTAGAAAAGTGAGTTGCAAAGCGACGAAGTTCGGTCCAGCCAACTGGCACAATACCAAACCTTGAGCTTATGGAGACTCAAATAGACTTTATAGGCACGCAATAAGTGCAATAAAATGCACTATGTACTTCGGAGCATCAAGGAGAAAGACTTGATACAAAACAAATAGGTGTACACATTGACTAGCTCAAAAAACTTACTATCTTTGAATGAGACAATCAACTTCAAATGCTCATAGCAGCCAACATGATTATAATTGGAAAACATCCTTTTGGGGGAGTGATACACATAGGGTTTTGTGTCTAGATTTCAGAAGAGTACAATAAACAAGCAAAATATGCTTTTGGAATGAACTTGACACTCAATAGTGATACTTCCTATTTTTCAGGAATGCATAGAGATAGACCCTGAGATAGAAAAACTAAGATTCTTCCCAATCTACTAGACCAAATGCTTTGAAAATATATACACATAATCTAAACACTAATACATTTCTAGTGAGTGCTGATGCATTCAATTTTGAGCTCTGTAGAGAGAGCATCAACCCAAACTTACCATTGTTGAAGAAGATGATGTAGAGAAAAGGAGCAAGACAATGATGCCCACAAGTGTATGTATATTGCTTCCATGTAATGTACAAGTGATTTTAATTATTTATATAGACTCTTGAACTGTTCCATGACTTCTACAAGTGGAGCTTGAATTCAAATGAAGGAAGTATTAGTTGTTGGAGAGAATCAATTCACTTTCCTACAATCTAGGAAAAGTGAAGATCTAGCTTGAGATACTTAGGTGATTGGTTGATTCATTGATTGCAACTTAGCCACCTCAAATTCTTGGAAGTTTATCTTTCTTTTTCTACTTTTACATGTGTAAATTTGTGGAAATTTATGTTTCTTTTTCTACTTTTACATTTGTAAAGCTCTAGGCTTTTACAATGGTAAATGATCCATAAAAAATCTTTTAAAAAAATACAATAAATGAGCATAGGTAAAATAATGCTTCAATGGATATTTTAGCATAATCAGAACCATAGATTTTTTTATGTAGATTAAATCCACATCAAGCATAGTCTATTATTTATGTTTCAACAAATCCCGCTCAAGTTAAAGTATGCTTGATTCTTCATTCTCTAATAGGTTGAATACTTGCCATTGATTTAAATATGCAAATCTCTATTCCATCAAGTGCCTTTGTCATCATATCCGCTACTTGCTTTTCAATTGGAACAAAAGAAATGTCAATCTCCTTTGCCATGAGCTTCTCCCTGATGAAGTGATAATCAACCTCTATGTGTTTGGTTCTTGCATGGAAAATAGGGTTCATTGCTAGATGCATGGAACTTACATTATCTCTGAATATGTGAGGTGTGGAACTCACAAGTCCCAAATCTGTATACAATGCTTTTAACCATATTGCCTCTTGAGTTGCTATGGTCAAACCTTTGTAATCTACTTCAATTGAGGATAAAACAACTATTGGTTGCTTCTTGGAATTCCATGACACTAGCTTTGAACCTGCATATGATAAGTAACCAGAGGTACTTCTTCTATCATCCTTAGCTTGTGCCCAATCTGCATCTGAATAGATTTTCCGAATATGAAGAGTAAAGATAGAATATACCTTCATTGATTGTACCTTTGAGATAGTTAAGTACTCTCTTAGCTACATCCATGTGTGATCTTCTTGGCAAGTGCATGAATTGGCTTATCCCTCCTATGCTATATAAGATGTTTGCCCTTGTATGAGTAGCATATATCAAGCTACCTACCAAGATTTGATGTTCTTTAAGGTCTTCAATTTTCGCACCTTCATAAACACTAAGTTTATGATTCATCTCCAAAGGTGTACTTACAACTTTAATGTTCTCCATTTTGAACATAGGAACTAGATCGTGACTCTATCTCCTCTGAGTCAAATACATTCCTTCATCTATGTATATGAACTACATATCTAGGAAGAATGTGAGTTTACCTAAATCACTGATTTTGAACTCCTCTTGCATGTCTCTTGATCCTTTGAATGCCATTGAGATCATCAACTATCACAATAATACCATCTACATATACAAATAGGTAGATAACCTCATTGTGATCCCTTTCGATGAATAGAGAAGGATCTAAGCTATTCCAAGATCTAGGAGCTTGTTTCAATACATACAATGCTTTCTTGAGTCTGCAACCATAAGATGCATGATTAGGGTTTTCAAAACCTCGAGGTTGTGGCATGTATACCTCTTCACTTATCCAACCATTTAGAAATGCATTTTTTACATCAAGTTGGAGGAGTCTCCAATTTCTTGTAGCAACAACACTTATCAATGTTCTGATTGTAGTCATCTTTGCAACTGGTGAGAATGTTTCCTCGTAGTCTATACCATGAGTTTGTGAGCATCTTTTGGCAACTAATCTTGCCTTGTACTTGCAAATTAATCCATTTGAGTTTCTTTTAACTTTATATACCCATCTGTAACTAGTTACCTTTTGATTGGATGACATTGGAACCAAATCCCAAGCATCCATCTCCTTCAATGCATCTATTTCTTCATTAAAGGCTTTTTCCCAATTAGGGTTTCCCTTTGCCTCCTCATAGGTTGATGGTTCTTCTGAAATTGAGTCTTTTTCCAAGTAGACTGAATGCTTTATAACAATTGTGGAATCATATCCATACCTTTTTTGTTGTTTTTTCTCCCTTGTTGACCTTCTATGTGCTTTCTTGGAGCATTCTGTTGGTGCATTTTACCCAAGCCTACATGCTTGATATATTTGATATCATCCTCATTTGTAAGTCACATGAGTAGTCATGTGAACACCTCTTGTAAAAGAGTTCATTTTTATCTCTTGTAATTGAAAAAAGAAAAAGGAAAAGGATGGCTTACCTCATGCATGATGTAAAAGCAATTTTGTGGCTCTAACTACCAAAACCCACGAATTTTTGAGCTGAGAGAATATCTCCTAACTTTGGGGATCACTTTTAGGTGGAGCCATTCGAATTCGAATTCAAAACTCCCTCCAAGAATAGCTATAAAAGGAGCAAGAAGGAAGAGACGATTAGCAAGCCTTGTACGTGACCACTTCATGTCATTTTGTAGAGATTGAAGAGCTTACTCCATAGATCTATCATTCTACTCCCATTGTGCAAAGATTCATTGCCAATGTGGTTGTAATCATATGTGAATCTATACACTTATTATCATCTACTTCTCTGTTTTGTTCTCTGCTATACTCACTCAGAGCAGTACCTTCAGAAGGTCATATCTCGAGTTCTACTAAATGTTTTTCAGTGTTTTAAAGTGCGTTGGATAGCTCTCAATGTCTAGTTTCTACTATAAATTTTCATGGTCATTTGATGAATAGTTTTGTAGATATCTTCATTTTACTGCTCACTGGTCTATCTCTGCAGAGCCCCGAGAATGGTGGGCATGTTCAAAAAATTGATGAAACTTGTTCTCAGTGCTCAGTCCATCATTTGAAGTGTTTTAATTTGGATTGGGAAGCTTGCTAAATCTATTTGCTATGCACAAAAGGAATTTTTCAAATTCCTACCAGGTTGAGAGCACTGATCATTTTTTCCAGCAGGTGTATGTCCAAAAATAGCAATTTTTGGGAGCTAGTCATTTCGCAACTTGTCTGTCTTCACTTAAAATTTTGGGATACATGTTCCAAAGTACTTGGCTGATATTTTGGTGGATTTAGGAAGCTCAAAGGGTCTACTAATCAACTCTGAAGTCTCAGTTGGCTGGTGTGAAGCTGGTTGTAGCGGCACCTACTCATCTTTGGATTGCATCCACCATCTCTCTTCACATATTCTCCACACTCTTGCATCTTTGCTTTGCCTCTTGACTTCCATAACTTCTAATCCTTTTCCCTTTCATCTTGTTCATCATCTGTATCACTTCTTGGATCCTGGACCTGTGTAACATGCTTGCTTCCTAATTGATGAGAATGAGAATCAAGATCATATGGTAGAGTTACCTTTTGTTCGTCTTCATCATACCAAGACCTTTTTTTTAAAGCGCAAAATCTCTACATATAGTGAATTGCTTGTGTAGCTCAAGTGTAAGCACCACCTCCTTTACTTGTCAATCTGCAGAGACGTAAGGACCGGTATGAAGACCATGAGCATGTGAAGGCACAATTGTGTGAGTGAGAAGCACACTAGCATGCACACACATACACACACACACATACACACACGCACACATACAAGGCAAGATCAAAGAGAGGAACAATGGAAAGCTTCGATTACAAAAGAGTTCTCTTGCAAAAGCTGAAATCTACAACAAGCTAACCCCAAAAATGAACTCTCTAGCTCTTTTTATAGTTTTTTGACTAGTTTTGGCCCTGTCCAAACCTAGTGTCTTGGTTAGTTAAAAATTAGGTTCTAGGGATTATTTGAGGGCTCAAAAGAATTCTAAAAATTATGATCATTGGTAGGATGATACTCCTAGTACTCCTCAAGCTTGAGGACTCCTCGACTTGAACAAAATGGAGTTACAAAAATGGAAAATGATATTTGCAATGGTTTTTAGTGATGAAAATTACTGTTTTTGTCAGGGATTCTTCTGAAAATTTGACATGTACTTCTTGGAGCTCCCTACTTGCTCCTTCTTCTTTTGTGTGTCCATCTTTCTGATGTGCTTCCATGCTTGTGTAAACCCTTGTTGTAGTGTTTGTTCCAAGTAGTGCTTTGAGAGGTAGTGTCCATTCTGTACGACAAGAGCTGTCTGGGTTCCAAAAATGGCAGGGTTGGAGGTCCAATTCTTCATTTGTCACTAGGAGCCTTTGCAAGTTGTAGTCCCTCAGTATGTGCTCCTTCCTTGGATTCCAGCATGAATGTGTCATTGTGAGCCTCCCTTGATGTCATTTAGAGCTTCCAAAGATGATGTTCATAGTAGTCATGCCAAGTACTCGTAGACCATAGTGAATGATGTTAAGTGCGTTAGTGCATGTGTTGAAGAAAGCATGTGCCTTGTGCACGGCCTTGTAGTGTGGCTCTATGCATGCTTACTTGGAAAATACATTGGAATAAGTATGGTGCAAAAATTGGAGGTCTTGAACTAAGTGCTCAAGGGTATGCTGACAAAGAAGTTTCCTAATCTATCATGGTTATGGTGTTGCCAACGTAAGGATTCTTACAATGGTGAATGGTCAATCAATGTTTATCTCTTCGTGTTGTACACCTAGCATTGTGATGGACCATCAACTAGTCTTTTGTTGTTGATGAATGTCCATGTTGATGTTCCACTGATGAAATTCTTTTAGTGCCTAGCCGTGTCTCCTCTCTTCAAAGCAAAATTTGCCAAATAGTGAGAATTGAATTTCTTTATATTCCTTAACCACAACATTGGGAAACTACACCAAGCTTAGTTTCACATATTCTCTGTAGCTCACCATAAGCAGAAGTCTTCTCTTCCAGTATACATACAAGGATTTGCAAGGTACCAGAACTACCCCTCGTAGATATCTCCTTGGATGCTCTCGTGCATACAATAGTTAAGCATCACTTAATTTACAGACCTTCAAGCTCTTCCCTCCTATCATGGTAAGGAGATACAATAGTTGTGGATGCCGTGTTCATGCCAAGTTCTTGACATCTCCTAGATAAGGTAGCAATAATAACATCTGCTAGCCGAGTCTATCAAAACTGATAAATGCCCAGTCATCAATAGTTCCACCTTCAACTAAGCATGAATCATTCATGTTCCATGGGCCAAACCTAAGAACAAGTTCTCGTTTTCTCTCTCTCTCTCTCTCTCTCTCTTTAGCTTCTTCTTCTTTTTGTTTGTTTGTTTTTGGAACGATGTCACAAAACAAGAAGACAGATGTTAGTATCAGAAAAAATAGTTTACATGTGTCAATGTGCTCTTGTGCTTGGGACTCTCAAATGTGTCTATGCATGGCTGTGTAATGTGGCCCTATATCAATGTATACTTTGGAAATGCATGACCTGAATGGTGCAAAAGACAGGGTTGTGCAAGGAGCACATGGTTGTTGCTCGTCAAGGCTTTCGATGTTACTTGCATATGTTGATGCCTTCTTTGTTGGAGGTATCCATTGGATCTCGAGATGACAACCAATTATTCCTCCTTATAGGGATCCATTTGAGAACCATGTTCAGTTGCGTTGAGATCACCTTGGGCTTCTTCATCTCTGGATGGTTTCTTAAATTTTGTATCCCACGTGGTTGGTTCTTTGGTTTTGCGAGGGATACTTATGCTTTTGGCTTCCATACCCATACCATTGTTGATGGTCTTCTGACTCTTGTTGAAGAGGTGAGTTGGTCTGCTTTTGGTCGTGGTGTTTGGTTTGGATGCTTGCCTCGCCTTGGCTTCTTTGTTGAGACTTTCCTGATGTGGGAGAGCATAGGTTGTTGTGCATGTAAGAGCTTCTTGGGTACCCATATTTGTAATTGTTCTTGTTGAGCTACAGCTAATTTATTAGGCATCCAAACTTGTTGGACATCTTGTGGTTGAGCTTGTCCTAGTTCCTTCGTTCGTCTACTGGCACGGTTGGCTTGTTTAGATGGGAATTGTTGTGACAAGGCTGGTGGTTGCTCTCTTTTTTGTACCCAGATTTGCTTCATGCTCGAAACTACTTTCTTCTTGAATGCTCTTGGTCTATTTGATAAAACAGTTGTTTTGTAGGGTTCCACTTGCCTCCGTGGTTGAATTGTTGTGGCTACATTAGTATTTGAAAAAGAAGAGAGATCTACTCGCCTTCGATCTTGTTCTTCCATGCTTGACTCCTTTTGCATCATAGAGTTGTTGACGCGTACAAAATCTTCTTCTCTAAGATTCGGCTTAGAAGAACTAAGAGAGTGTGTAATACTTGGATTTGTGAGCATGCAATTCTCTAATTCTAATGTAATGCATTGTTCTTGTACCCAAACTTGAAGAAGTTGGCTTCTAAGGTTTAAGTTGACTGCATGGTCATAGATCCAGTCTTGACCCAAGACAAGTGGTTCCGTAAGGTCCTCATTTTTACACACCAAAATTTTGACTATAATTGGGACATCCTGAAGGTAGATGGGAAGCTCCACCTCACCCAAACAAGGGGTTTCCACACCTCCCAACCCTATGAGATAGGCTTCTATGGGATTGATGTCCAATTGCAGGGCTTGGTAGTATGAAAGTCTAACTGCACTAGTTGCTGCACCTAAGTCAATCAACGCTCTCATAGTCCTTATATTCTTTCCTTGTCCTACCTCTATGATCACAAAGGGACATCGGTCGATTATTTGAGAAGTAATTATGCCCGAATTTTGGCACATGTCCATGTGATATTTTGGGACTTTCAGGTTGACATCTAGACCTAGTCACCTTAACTTATTTCGCCTGATGCGCTCTCTAGCCTCTCCCTGTGCTTCTTCTCTAACTCTCAACTCTTCTTCTTTTCGCTTCGTAGCCATGTTGAGTCTCCTTAACATATCCTCTGTAAGAGGTTCTTGATATAGCTTGAATCGACATCCACTAATATAGTTTGGCAAGATATCACCTTCTAGAGTGGCCAATTGAACCGCACCACTAGGGGGAACTCTATTAATGATCATGGGTCCGTATCCTCTTTTTTCCATGTATGCCTTTTGTCTTTTCTTTGCAGCATAGATGCCTTCAGCTGCTCGTAGCCTTGTCTCACCTAAGCTTTCTAGATCAAAGATCCTAGAGGACAACTCATGTCCATTCCACTCGTATTCTTGGCTTTCATGGCTGGGATTAGGAAGTCCAATTGTAGCACAACATTCTGGCCAAAAACCATTTGAAAAGGGGTGGCATTGAGTACCGTTTTGTAGGCAACTTGGTAAGCCCAAACAACATGATGAAGTTGTTTGTCCCAATCAGAGCATTTATTATTTACCAATTTAGTCAAGACATTACATAGGATCATACAATAATGTATTCAACATGGTAATTTCTAGCTGGTGGGTTGATAGGACCTATGAAGTCTATACCCCATTTTGAGAATGCACATCCTCCCATCATTGGCCTCAAGGCAATCTCATCTTTTCTAATTGGATATTGTGCATGTTGGCATGTATCACATTTCTTCACATAGGTATGTGCATCCATATGAAGAGTGGGCCACCAAAGTTCTGAGAATAGAATGGTCTTGATTACTCAGTCAGGACCAAAGTGTCCACCTGCAACACCAGTGTGTGTAGTTTCTAAGACTTTCAAATAGTCGGATTCATGAATGCACAATCTCAGGTAACCATCCTTGCCTCTTCGGTATAGGTTGTCTCCTACTAAGGCTTTGTTCCACTCAAAATTTGTCAGCAAGGCATAAAGAGGCTTAGCTATGATTGCATACACGTGAATAAACCTACGGTAATATCCACAATGGCCCATAAAGGCTTGTACCTCTTTAATTATTTGGGTACCCAAATCTACGTGGGTATGGGTCGATTCATCAGGTACTTCTTGGCGATCCAAATCTGTAGATTGTTCGTACTACAATTTGTCTTGTGCCGCTTGTTTTGTGATGCTGATACTGCTGCTTTCTTTGTGTCATCTGGTAGGGTCGTCGGTTTGGGTTCCTCCGTCGTGGGTGACTCCTTTGTGGTTGGGGTTGAGAGGTTGGTTGGACACTCTACTTTGGAAAAGAAGGGAGGTCCAACACTTGTGAAACTTGCCCATTAGGAAGTGAAGCATTTTGTACCATTAATCTAGGCCAGTCCATAGTAAGTGTGGAAAAATGGGCACCACAAGGTGTTGTGCCCATGTGGCCGCTCATGCAGTCCACCTGACTGCTGATGTAACCCACCTGACTGCTGCTGGAAGACCGGGGGGAAATCTGTTGACATCCTTTTATCTCCCACCTATCCATCACCAAGATCTCATGGGTTGACTTTGGAAGGAGCATGCTTAGCCGAGGGATCTGCCCAAAGATCTTCCAGTCCTCTGTCGCATGTGTTTCATATGGTCTAGGGTTATATGCCTTAGGCAGATTGTTGTTAGGGAAGTCAAGCAATATCACTCGCTACTAGTCTAAGGTTCAAATCTACAAGGAGCCTTGTCTAAGATTAAGGTCCACTGAGTGATCGTATAGCCGATCTTGGCCAAGGTTTAGGGGTTCTATCAAGTCATCGTCATGGCACACTAGTAGCTTCACTATCATGGTCACTTCGTGTATGAGGATAGGAAGGTCCACCTCACCCATGCAAGGGGTTTCCATGCCTCCTAGCCCTATGAGGTGTTCAATTGGCCGCATTTCTATTCCTCAGTCCTTATAGTGGGACCATCTAATCGGACTAGTCACAGCACTTGAATCAATTAAAGCCCTGAGCTCATGGTAAGGGTTGTTGTGCTCTAGCCTGACTGTAATGAATGGTATCCTATCCACTATTCTAGGATGAGTGGTTGACTTTGCTTGACACATGGACATGGGGTATCTGGGTGTTGTTTCCAGATGGTTATAATGTTCTCTCCCTAGTCCTTGTCTTGTTAGCTTCATGCGCTTAGTACATTCTATAGCTTCTGCTTGAGCTTCATCACGTATTCTTTGTTCTTCCTCCTTATGCTTCTTTGCCAATGTGAGTCGTCTAAGCATGTCCTCAGTAAGAGGTTCTTGATAAAGCTTGACTCTATAGCCACTAATGTAAATAGGCATTATGCCTCCTTCTAGGGTGGCAAATTGTACTGCTCCACTTGTCGAGAGACTGTTAATGATCATAGGTCCATAACCTTGCTTTTTTAGTTTCCGTGCATGTTGTTTCAAAGTATACACTAGGACTAAATATCCTTCTTTTAAGCCTTTGTCTTTCACATGTGCATCGAAATAGGCTTTCTGGCGCTTCTTTGCTGCATATATACCTGCTACTGCTTTCAACCTAGTTTCTCCTAATCGTTCCAAGTCCATTATTCTTGATGATAATTTATGGCCGGTCCACTGATGTTCTTGTGCAACCTTAAGGGTGGGTATCAAGAAGTCCAAAGGGATCATAGCACTCTGACCAAAAACCATCTGAAAGGGAGTTGCATTGAGTACGATCTTGTAGGCCACTCGATATGCCCAAACAGTGTGGCGTAACTGTTTGTCCCAATCTGAACATTTGTTGTTCACGAGTTTCGTCAGTACATTACAAAGGATCTTGTTAGTGCTTTCAGCTTGACCATTGGCCTGAGGATGATATGGTGCGGATTTCTTGTGAATCACCATAAAATCCTATAACAAATATTCAATGATTTGGTTTAGAAAGTGAGTTCCTCGATCGCTCACTAACTCTATAGGCAATCCATATCTTGTAAAGGCATTTTCAAATAAGGATTTTGTACTCGTGTGTGCATCATTCTTTTTTGTGGCCTTAGCCTCTACCCATTTGGTAAGATAATCTGTCGCAACTATGATGTATTCAGCATGAGTACCTTTTGCAAGGGGGTTGATGGGTCCTACAAAGTCTATATCCTACTTAGAAAATGCACGTCCTCCCATCATGGGTTTTAATGGCATTTCATCTCTGCGAGTAGGAAAGTGAGTTCTCTGGCACACATCACATCTCTTAACATAGGTATGTGCATCAATGTGAAAAGTGGGCCACCATAATCCTGCAAACAGTATGGCTTTGATTATCCTATCGGGGCCAAAATGACCTCTTGCAACACCTTGGTGTGTAGTCTCTAGTATGCTCAAATAATCGCTTTCATGAACACATTGTCTTAAGTATCTGTCTCATCCTCGTTTGTATAGGTTGTCACCAATAAGTGAATAGTCTTGAGCTTCCTGCTCTAGACTCCGTTGTCATACTAAGGTCATTCCTTGAGGGATTTTTTTCATCCTCAAGTACATCACTAATGGTTCACTCCATTCTGGTGTGATAGACATGTGATATAAGCTTTCACAACAAACATGGCATTCTTTACACATCTTGTAGACATCTGCATCCATAGAAGGCCAATATACTCCTAATCTATGCAGAGTCTGCAGGGTACGATATTTTGAATGATGTTGCTTTAATGCACCTACGTGTGCTAATTGCAACCAATTCGCATGTTCTGATTCATCTACACAAAAAGAAAGAATCTTTTGATTTTCCTTTTTATATATACTTCCTGCTATTATTTGATATCTTTGTGACTTGGTAAGCTCTCCTTCTTTGATCCTTATTCTAGGATTCTTGGGTCCGTATGTGAGAATAGGACGATAGGCTTAGCCCATTCTGGTACTATCTCAAGGTTGAACAAATATGCATCGGGTAATTCATCTGCTATGCCTTGAGGACCTTCTCCTGTGGTTAATCTTGAGAGGTGGTCAGCTTTGAGGTGGGTCTTTCCTTTCTTAACTACTACTTCAAAATCGTACTCCATGAGTAATAGAAACCAACGTATCAGTCATCCTGTGTTACACAGCTTATTGACTAAGTACAATAATGCTTGGTGATCCGTGAAGAATTTTAACTTATTTGACAACAAATAATGCCTGAATTTCTTTACCGCATAGATCATTCCTAATCCCTCTCGTTCTGTAGTGGTGTAATTTCTTTCTACTGCATTCAACTGCCTACTTGCATAAGCTATGGGGAGATCTACATTGCCTTCATTCGTAGGTTGTGCCAACACATATCCTATGGCATAGTTGGATGCATCCACATGTACATGGAATGGCTTGCTCCAATCTAGGGTTGTTAATATCGATGTTGAGCACAAACATCATTTAAGTTCATTGAATGAATTTTCACATTCATCTGTACATTCAAACTTGGTCAAAAGAGAGTACAAAGGCTTGGCTATGATTGCATACATGTGTATGAATCGTCTCTAATAACCACAATGACCCATAAATGCCTGTGCCTCTTTTACGTCATTTGGTCTAGGTAGGTCTGCAATTACTTTCACTTTTTCTTCATCCGTAGAGATTCCATTCTTTGACACAATGTGTCCTAGAATTTTTCCTTGTCTGACCATGAAAATGCACTTTTCTGGGTTCAAACAAACCTGATATTCTCGACATTTGTCAAATGCTTGCCTTAGTTCTGGGATATGAGTCTGCCTCATATTCGAATGAGTACATATATCATCGACATAAACTTCCAAATTATTGCGTAATAATTCTTTAAAAACATGACACATAAGTCGCTGGAAAGTGGTGGGTGCATTTGTCAGCCCAAATGGCATCACGGGAAGTGCAAATATGCCCCATTCTATGGCAAAAGCCGTCTAGTGTTGATCTTTTGGAGCAATGACTACTTGATTATAGCCTGAGAAACCATCAAGAAAGCTATAAATTTCCTTGCCTGTAACTCTTTCCAATAAATGTTCTGTGATAGGAAGAGGATAACTATCTCTAATTGTGGTGGCATTAACTTTTTTAAGGTTAATACACACATGCAATTTTCCATTTTTCTTGGGCTCAACCACAATGGGGGATACCCATTCAGTATGCTCAATCTCGTAAATGAATCCTTCTTCTATCAAATGATCTATTTCTTCTTTAATCTTAGCAGTGTATTTATCATTGTACGTGTATGGTTCTGTTTTGTAGGCTTTGCATCTGGAGTCATAGGGATTCTATGGGAGCATATATCTGGGTCTACTCCTTTCAAGTCTTTGTAACTCCAAGCGAACACATCTCTATATTCATGTAGTAGGGCAATTAACTCTTTTTCTTCTTAATTCGTCAAATCATGCCCACTGTATGTACATTTTTCTTCTTCTCCTTCTATGGTGACTATGATTTTTTTGGTTTTCTCTCAATTATCATATACTTCTCCAACATCATCATTTCTTTTAGGCATTCGTACCATTATTCTTCTATCTTCTATTTCATACTTCTTGAAGTTATGTGGTACTTCCATCAGTGGTTCTTCTTCTTCTTTCTTAGGTGATTTCTTTCTCTTCTTCTGTTTGCTTCTGTATCTTGTAGGGATGGCTCAAGTCGTTCCATTTGACTTTCCTTTTCTTCTTCAAGGGTTTTGGCTTCTACAAAATAAAGATATTCCTCTTCTATAGAATAGAAGGGTTCCATGATGATGGATTCTAGGTCCTCATCACTACTCTCATCCAGCTCTTAGGTCAATTCTGTGCATTCTTCTAGGATAAAGTCTTCCTCAACAGGTTCAATCATAAAAATGGAAATGTCATATCCGTCCTCATCACAATGAGGGTTCCATTATTCTTGACTCACCGCTATGACCATCGTGGCTAAGATTTCTACCCAACCATGAGGCTCAAATTCCTCGTCTGGAAACACTATAGGTGCATAAGCTGGGTCTTGAAGGGTTCGTGGATGTTGTTCTAAACCTAAAGTCATGGCTTTTAACCATTCTTCCTCTTGTTTTGCTACTTTACACATCCATAGATGAGTATCCTTGTGCAACCATGATGGGTCTCATTCCAATGCGTGTATTGATTCTGTTACCTCTTGTGTATTATGGATGGTATTCCATTGTATTAGGGGTACATCTCGATGGGAATAGTCTTTAAGATTGACTTTAGTAGTAACTCATAAATGTTGCAAGTACAATGAATTAGTTCCCCAATCTTGTACGATTTGCAACTGGCACATGAATGGTCATCCTAAAATCATCTCATAAGCATGATTTTTCCCAAAATCACAAATGAAAAAAGTATGCTCAAACTCTACACCACAAGTGGTGAGAGATATGCTTTCTAGTAAGCCCAATGGCTTCTCTATATGTCCATAAACCATTTGTAGCTTCATCCTTGTGGGTCTTAATGTTGGCTTACCCCAACGTTTCCATAAAGCAATGGTAGCCATGGCTACTCCGGCTCCTGAATCTAAGATGGCTTTGGTGGTGTAGCCCTTGTGAGTTATTGGAAGATAAGTGTTACCTTCCTCTCCATCGCTTACATCCCTGATTCTTTCTATGGGTATCTTTGGTATCTTCTTATGTGGTCCTATCTAGGAGGGAGTAGTAGCAAGCTCAGGGAATTGATTTGCTACATGCTTCCACAATTCTGGTTTAACCTTTAACAATTCCTCTAGAGTGAGATGGCAGTGTACTTTGGTGTTCTTGATCACTTCCATCTTTATAGGGATTATTGATTCTTCATTCCTCACTATTATAGTGGGTGCTCTCATGCTAATAGACTTGGCTTCCCAAGGTCCTGTGAATTGAGGTAATTCTTGCAAAGAATTGGATTCAAAATATGTGTGCTCACTCAGTTGTTCTTCCTCTACATCATCGTAGATAGAGGGGATGTCTTGGGGAAATTGTTCTTGTAAGTCGTCTATTTCTTGAATAGGGGGATGGGTTCCTTGCTCTTTTCTCCACTTCTCTTCTTGGATTTCTCTTAGAAATTTGTGTGAGTATTTATGTATGGAAGATAGGTTGTCTTCAACCTCTGTATTTCGTACTTGAGACAGGGGTGGTGCATTCTTTTCTTGGGTCTCAAAGTCATTCGGATTCCTATACAGATTCTTTTTCTCGTTGCTATTGACCAAGTGTTCTAACCTCTTCAGTAGTCCTTGAAAGCGTAATTCAGGTTTTGCCATGTTATTCCAATTAAGATAACGAGAGGCTTCGAACATAGTTTGTGCTAATTCTACCATCTTCATGCAAAGTTCAGTTCTCTCCATATCTAGATCTGCTCATGGGTGGTTCTTACTCATTTCAGCTATCTGGGGTCCTTCCTTTAATCTAGCCTGATATGCACGAAACATCATGTCTAAATTTTTTGGCATGGGTTCTGCTAGAATAGATCCTAGTCTCTGAGCTGGGTTCTCCTGATTAGATTCTTGAGAAGTCAATTCTAGGATTTTGGCCCTGGATTCCTTAAAACTTCCTTCCAACTCAGTTACCTTTTTACTCCACTTTCTCTTAATTCTTTCTCTGGAATCCTTCCAAGATTTCATGTTTTAATTACTAGACTCTCCAATTTCACTAGTTCTAGCTATTTTCTCAGGATTAAGTGCTAAATGTTTAGCCTAAGCTGATAATTGACTGAGGGGGTTGAGTATTCTTCCAACCTCAAGTTAGCTCCTTTGATTGCTCTGATGCCCAAGAAGTCGCACTTCCCAAGCATTGCGTTCTTCATTGCCTTGCCCTTGATTGCCTTTGATAGCCCTTGCTAGACTTGTAAAAATCCAATGTTTAGACCAATTCTTAAGTTAATGATCAAGCACTTTGATATATGCACCTTTTAGGTCCCTTCTCCTTTGGCAAAATTTCTCAAATGCCCCCTCTCTTTTCTAGTTCCACAGATGGTCAACCTCAAATTTTCTTATCTAAACATCAATGTGTTCTTCTTTAAAAAATTATTTGAGATCACATAGTACTCATAAAGAGCTTTCTAATGAGCTATAAAGCTCAAAAAACGGACTTTGAATGAAAAAGATATGAACATTCAGGCCCTCAGGGGTAAAAACTGACACACAAGTTTTTCTTCAATTATGAGCCAAGGGGTCTCCAATGAGCTTAATCACCCAAAAATTTTCTCAAAATAGCCTCAAATTAGCCCAAAAAATTAAACCCTAAATTTGGCATTTTGGGTGGACAATCACGATGCTCTGGGACCGTCGCGATGGTCCAGTTGAACCATCACGATGGCGTGGGCCAATCGCGATGGTCCGATGGTGCGAGGCATCACGATGGTCTAAGATGAACCATCACGATGGTCTAACTTGCGAGCAATCGCGATAGCGTGAGCCCTTGGCGATGGTCATTGGTCAACCCAACTGTCGCAATGGCATGAGCCCATCGCGATGGTCATGAGGCACGATGGCTTGAGCCAATCGCAATGGTCCAATTTCGAAGCATCGCGATGGCGTACCTGGTATCGTCATGATGGTCCAGTTTGCCATGTGGCAAGGGATCATCACAATGGCGTGGGCCAATCGCAATGGCATGGGTTCGACGGGATCGTCGTGATGGTCAGTGACCGTCGTGATGGTTCAAGTGAACCGTCGCAACGGTGTGAGACCGTCGTGATGGTCCGGCCGAGCCGTCGCAATGGCGTGAGCCAATCGCGATGGTGTGACACAATCGTGATGGCGTGAGCCCATCGTGATGGTCCACCAAACAGATGATTTTGAGAATGCAACTGTGGTTTCATGCAAGTGCAAGGGTCTCCTACCTCGTGGTGTACTCGCTTATCTCAAATTCCGAATTTGCCAGACCATTGCGATGGTCTGACACAATCAGCAGATTCTGATAGAAAGTGAATTTCTTACCTTTTGGAAGCTTTCCTGCTACTCTGGAGCATTGTACCTGTAAGAAAACTCAAAAACACACATGCACATACAAGCACAAAAGCTCTCTCTCTCTCTATCCCATGCGCTAATGAGGGGAAATGAGGAGGATGGGTGGATATGGTGAATTTTCTAATTTTTTCGAAGTGGGAGAAGATGATGTGGTGGTGAAGAAGGAGTGCAGAGGAGATGAAAAACAAAAAAAACTACTTAAAAACAACAACAAAAACTGACATTTTTACCATCACATATTCATCCTAGACTCGATCCTTGGCAACGGCACCAAATTTGGTGTTGCTCTAGCACAATGGTAAGTACCACATTAAGAAGCTCTCCTTAATGTTAATCCTAAACTTCTCACTATACTCTCACCATCACATATTCATCCTAGACTCGATCCTTGGCAACAACACCAAATTTGGTGTTGCTCTAGCACAATGGTAAGTACCACGTTAAGAAGCTCTCCTTAATGTCAATCTGCAGAAGAGATAGGTGTGATATGAAGATCGTGAACGCGAGATGTAGTGACAGTGAAGGTGAGAAGCATAGAGATGCACACACACATACACTGTAGCCCAAGCGTAAGCACCACCTCCTTTACTTGTCAATCCGCGGAGATGTGAGGACCGGTATGAAGACCACGAGCAAGAGAAGGCACAAGTGCGTGAGTGAAAGCACACAAACATGCACACATGCGCACAAGGTAAGATCAAAGAGAGGAACAATGGAAAGCTTCGATTGCAAAAGAGTTCTCTTAAAAAAGCTCTATTATCTAACAAGCTAACCTCAAAAATGAGCTCTCTAGCTCTTTTTATAGTTTTTTGAGTAGTTTTGGCCCTATCCAGACCTAGTGTCTGGCCTAGTGAAAAATTAGGTTCCAAGGCTTATTTGAGGGCTCAAATGAAGTCTAAAAATTATGAAAATTGGTACGATGATACTTCTAATACTCCTCAAGCTCAAGGACTCCTCGGCTTGAACAAAATGGAGTTACAAAAATGGAAAATGGTATTTATAATGGTTTTTAGTGATGAAAATCACTATTTTATAGGGATTTCTTCAGAAAATTTGACATACACTTTTTGGAGTTCCCTACTTGCTCCTTCTTCTTGTGTGTGTCCACCTTTCTGATGTGCTTCCATGTTTGTGATTGACCTTGAGTTCCAACACTCCCCCCCCTCTCGAGTCTGTCATCCCAGACAGACCCTTGTTGTAGTGGTTGTTCCAAGTAGTGCTTTGAGAGGGAGTGTCCCTTTTGTATGAACAAAAGTCTTCTGGCTTCCAGATGTGGCAGGGTTGGTTGTCTGGTTCTTCATCTGTCACTGCGAGCCTTTGCAAGTTGTAGTCCCTTGGTATGTGCTTCTTCCTGGGATTCCAGCATAACTGTGTCGTTGTGAGTCTTCGTTGATGTCCTCTAGATCTTCCAAAGTTGATGTTCATAGTACTCATGCCAAGTACTCATAACCCATATTGAGTGATGGGTAAGTGTGTTCGTGCATGGGTTGAGGA
Organism: Ceratopteris richardii; assembly: GCA_020310875.1. NCBI lineage: Eukaryota > Viridiplantae > Streptophyta > Polypodiopsida > Polypodiales > Pteridaceae > Ceratopteris > Ceratopteris richardii. Next base: position 1,228,378 of record CM035418.1, on the reverse strand, counting down.
AAATATGTGCCTTGTGCACGGCCTTGTAATGTAGCCCTATGAATGCTTACTTGGGAAATGCATTGGAAGAAGTATGGTGCAACAATTGGCGGTCTTGAGCTAAGTGCTCAAGGGTGTGCCGACAAAAAGGTTTCCTAATCTATCATGGTTATGGTGTTTCCAGAGTAAAGATACTTACCATGGTGAAGGGTTGATCGATGTTTATCTCTTCGTGTTGTACACCCGGCATTTGTGATGGAACATTGTCGATGAATGTCTGTGTTGGTGGTCCACCGATGAAATTTTTGAGTGCCTGGTCTTGTCTCCTCTTTGCAAAGCAACATTTGCCAAATATTGAGAATTGAATTTCTTTATATTCCTTGACAAACAACATTGGGTAACTACACCAAGCTTAGTTTCAAATATTCTGTTTAGCTCACCATAAGCAGAAGACTTCTCACCCAGTATACAAACAAGGGTTTTCAGGGTACCAAAGTACCCTTAACAGATATCTCCTTGGATGCTCTCATACATACAGTAGTTAAGCATCTCTCAAGTTGCAGACCTTTGAGATCTTCCCTCCTACCAAGGTAAGGGGAAACAGTAGTTGTGGATGCCATGTTCATGCCAAGTGCTTGACATCTACCAAATAAGGCAGCAATAATATCATTCTGCTAGTCGAGACACACTTCTATCAAAACTGATAAATGCCCAGTAATCAATGGTTCCACCTTCAACTAAGCATGAGTCATTCATGTTCCATGAGCGAAACCTGGGAACAAGTTCTGTCTCTCTCTTTTTTTCTTCTGCTCCCTTTTTTTTTCTTTCTCTTTTTTTTTTTTGAGCAATGTCGCAAAACAAGAAGACGACTTTGAGTGAGAATCGTGAAAAATGCGATTTTGAGAATGATCAGAAAATCACGATTTTGTATGAAAATCATGTTTGTTCAAAATTGTGTTTTTGGCCTGAAAATCGCGATTTTGAGAATGACCAGAAAATCACGATTTTGTATGGAAATCGTGTTTTGAAAATCGCAATTTTGGATGAAAATCGGGTTTTTTGAAAATCGCGATTTTGGAGCCAACAAAGAATCGTGTTTTTCCCAGAATCGTGTTTTGTTGAAAATCGTGATTTATGAAAATCGTGATTTTGAGCCCACTGAAAATCGTGTTTTGTCAAAGTCGTGTTTTTACTTGAAAATCGCGATTTTGCCTCAGAATCGTGGTTTTCAGAAATTTAGAAAATCGTGATTTTGAGCACAACCACAAAATCGTGATTCTAAGAATGACCCCAGGATCGTGTTCTTTTCAAAAGGCTTTTAGGCGGGAAATAGAAAATCGTGTTTTTTTGAAAACATTTGAATTTTATGAAAATCGCGATTTTCAGTCAGAATCATGTTTTCTGGCGGGAAATTCAAATTTCTGAGCGCCGAGCAATGGCGAGCTCCGTATGTGCAGAAAATCATGAAAAAACACAGGTGCTTGCTCTCCCTTGCACTTCCTAACTCCTTCTCGCACAATAATGCATGAAAGATGGTATGAAAATGGTGAAAATGCACTAAAAAACAAGAAATTTCTATGAAGAAGAAGATGGAAGAAAATGGAGATGGTGATGATGATGAAGATGAAGAAGAAAATCAGAAAATGAACAAAAAAAGCAGTTTTTTTTACCTTCCAACGTCACAAATCTACGATCTTACCGTCACAACGCTCGTCCTCGAAGCTCTCTCCCCGGCAACGGTGCCAAAATTTGGTGTAGCTCAAGCATAAGCACCACCTCCTTTACTTGTCAATCTGCAGAGACGTGAGGACGGGTATGAAGACCACGAGCAAGAGAAGGCACAAGTGTGTGAGTGAAAGCACACAAACATGCACACACATACACACATATGCACAAGGTAAGATCAAAGAGAGGAACAATGGAAAGCTTCGATTGCAAAAGAGTTCTCTTACAAAAACTCTATTATCTAACAAGCTAACCTCAAAAATGAGCTCTCTAGCTCTTTTTATAGTTTTTTGAGTAGTTTTGGCCCTGTCCAGACCTAGTGTCCGGCCTAGTTAAAAATTAGGTTCCAAGGCTTATTTGAGGGCTCAAATGAAGTCTAAAAATTATGAAAATTGGTACGATGATACTTCTAATACTCCTGAAGGACTCCTCGGCTTGAACAAAATGGAGTTACAAAAATGAAAAATGGTATTTATAATGGTTTTTAGTGATGAAAATCACTATTTTATAGGGATTTCTTCTGAAAAATTGACATACACTTTTTGGAGCTCCCTACTTGCTCCTTCTTCTTGTGTGTGTCCACCTTTCTGATGTGCTTCCATGTTTGTGCTTGACCTTGAGTTCCAACATACACGCACACATGTAAGAGACAAGCAAGATACAATGGAAGGTAGGAAAATAGACTCTATTCTCAAGATCTCAATTACAAGCTCAAAATAGCTCTAAGCTCTTCTCTACTCATACAAGCTCACCTCAAAAATGAGCTCTCTAGCTCTTTATAGTTTTTAGACTAGTTTTGACCGGTTTCACATCTAGTGACTGGTCTAGTTAAAAAAAAGGTTCTAGGTACTATTTGAAGGTATAAACAAAGTCTAAAAATAGCCAAAATTGGTAGGCTCGTTCTACCTAAGCTCCTCAAGCTCAAGGACTCCTCCGCTTGCACAAAATGGAGCTACTAATTACAAAAGTGGTTGTTCTATGTTACATATGATACAAGAGTGATGACAATCACTGTTGAGAGTTTTGAAAAGTATTATAAAACATATTTCTTTGAAAAAATAATCCGCTTGGCTCCCCACTACTTCGTTGTAATCCACCTTCACATACTTCCTCATCGTCTGTGCCTCTCACCACTGCCAACACAAGGTCTATAGATCCATTGTAACAGTTTTTCATGCACTTCACCACTTGAGAGGGTCAAACGCACCTTCCAAGGTCTTGATGTCATTGACCTACATTGATTATAGGTGTAGCTTCTCAATTCATGGGTTCAGTGGTCTTATTCAACCTAGGGAAAGGCCTATTAAAATTTAGAAATTTCGTTGGATTCATTATTGGATTTCCTATGGGCCTCATGGATGGAGTTTTTCTTCTAGATTTTGGATTTTCAACTCATTTTCCTGGGGCTAAATGACTCTTGAATCAAGGTAGCAACAAACCATGTCGGTGCCTAAGAATTGCATGGAAATCATTTACCGCTCATACAAAGAAGCGCAAATTAAGATTAATGTTAAAAAAAATTGAGGTCTTATGCAACATCTCAAAAACGGTTTGGTAAATCAATGATCAATGTAGAATACCCAAAAAATTGTTAAGATAATGTAGAATACCACTTGTAGAGAAAATGAGACAATGAGATTCACAACAAAAACCAAAACCAAAAGGTGTAGGAGACTATTGTTCAGCAATCCTAGAGTCGAATGTGAATCGGCACCCTATTTGCTCACACAATCCGTATGTGTATTGAACATGTGTCTCTCTAGTTAGTTCAGCCTAATGAAGCTCAAGTTAATTCCAGCTCTCAAACATGATCCCAAAAGAGAGTACTCAAAATACCCATAGATAAGATAGGAGATGTGAGTGAAGGAAAAGAAGGAAATACATATCTTCCTATCCTTATTAATGCTACACAATGAAAGTTATTTTGGATTTGGGAGAAGGAGTTACTATTGCTACCACTTCCTTGTGGAAGTGTTGGGGCAAGCCAGCTCTAACTCCAACAAGAATGAAATTGCAAATGGCAGATGGACATATGGAGAAAACCCTAGGATTTCTAGAAGGGATAAATCTCACCACTTGCAATATAGAGTTTGAACACACATTTTCCATATGCAATTTTGGGAAGAATCATGTCTATGAGATGATTTTAGGTAGGGCATTCATAAGGAAATTGTAGATAGTATAGGATTAGAGAACCAATTCTCTGTACTTACAACACTTAGGCATAACTACCAAGGTCCATCTTATTGGGAAAGATGGATGGATCCTCCAGAAGATTAAGTAGGTGCTACTAATCCTGCTTTGCACTAGCCCTCAGTGACTCTAGATATGGTTAGTAGACACCCTTAGCTTCCAAATGATACCAAGAAATGCTATATGTACTTTGGAAAAGGTTTGAGTAATGACTTGATCAAAACAGATGAGTTTGTGAATCACAAAGCTAAAAAACTTTCTATTTTGGTGTTGATACCTGCTCAGTCTTTCACTCAGTATGACCAGTACACTTACAATTGGCAAAATTCCTTCTAGAGGTATTCTATTAGCTTAGTAAGCTACCATTTGCAAGTGGAATCATTCAAAATGATAAACTATACTAGAAGAAATTACTTTAGCAAATTTAGGGATATCCCCGACTTTTCAGGAAGTATGCAGACAAATACCAATGAGCACTTCGACGGCGATTTCTCGAAATTGGCTGAACCAAGTTGCTTCAAACTTTGTATGCTTGTAGTATGCTTTAAGCTGGATCCAAGAAGCTTTGAATCACTTGATTTGGTGAAGTAGGCACTGAGATATGCCTCTTTGAAGTTGACAGACTTGGAGGTAGAAACTCAGGGTACACAGAAGTGATAGATGTAAATGTATGTATTAATTCACATTGTTTTACAAACTCATTGGCATGCCAAACATTGCCTAATGAGGTAGAGATGTGTGAGCTATGGTGTAGCACTCTCACACACTCAATACTAGCAGAAATGAAGCTCGGAATCTCACACACATACCCGCAACTTTTTGATCACATTTTATATGATGACTAAGGATTTTGAATTCAAACTTGAATTCTTGGCTCCCTTCAATCTAGCATCTAAAAGTAAGGAGATATTCTCTCAATCACATGTCCTACTTTTCCACGACTCAATCAAGTAGGTGTATACAAAAGATTCCAAGTCATTTAGACTTTTACAAGAGGTAGAATTGTAATAAACCATAAGCATAAGTTCCTATGGGTCTTCACTCATGTAGAGTCTTCAAGTCAAATATCCAAGCCAAATGTGTAGGCTTGCAAATTACACCAACAGATCCCCCTCAAGCAAAACACTTTGGCTTAAGTCTTCATCTTCAATCTTCAATCACATCCTGCAATCCAATCATGGATTTGAATCTGCATAATTTGTTTCCATCCAAAGCTTTAGTGAGTAAATCTGCACATTGCATATTAGTAGACACATAGGTCAACTGAATGTCTTTGCTTAGCAACTTCTCCCTTACATAGTGGTAATGAACCTCTATGTGTTTTGTTCTAGCATGATATATTGGATTAGCTGCAAGGTGAAGAGAGCTTGTGTTGTCTCCAAAGATAATTGGAGGCCTAGTGTATAGGCCTAGCTCTGTATACAAAAGATTTAACCAAATAGCTTCTTGAGTGGCATTGGCTAGCCCTCTATACTCTGCTTCAGTGGATGACAATGCCACTGTTGGCTGTTTCTTGGCTGACCAAGAAATAGGTTTATCACCTGCAAAAGATAAGTATCCTGATGTGCTCCTCCTATCATCCTTGCATCCTGCCCAATCTGCATCTGAATACACTTTAATGTCAATATCTGATGTACAAGGAAAGTACAAACCATGGTTCTGAGTTCCCTTTAGATACTTCAAGATCTTCTTTGCAGCCTCAAGGTGAGGTATCCTTGGTTTGTGCATGAATTGACTTAGCACACTAACTCCATATGCTATGTCAATTCTGGTCAAGGTAGCATAATTCAAACTATCTATCATACTTTGATATCCTGTAATGTCTTGGGCTTCATCCCCTTCATGAGCACTTAGCTTTAGGTTGACCTCCATTGATGTATTTGAGACTTTAGCATCCTGCAGGTTAAACTTCTTCAACATGTCTTGTACATACTTTTTCTGAGTGATATATATACCTGAATTAGTATAAACCGGTTCAAGTCCTAGAAAGTACTTCAATAATCCAAGATCATTGATCTTGAACTCCTTCATCATCTGATTTTTGATGCTTCTGATTCCTTGGACATCATTTCCTATAATGATGATGTCATCAACATAAACACATAGATAGATTACCTCTGAATTGCTCCTTTTGATAAACAATGACGTATCTGCCTTGCTCATAGTAAACCCTTGGTCTTGGAGGTATGTTGTCAATCTATAGTTCCATGCTCTAGGTCCCTGCTTCAATCCATATAGAGCCTTCTTCAATTTACAAACATAATTTACCTTCTTGGGATCTTCATAGCCAGGTGGTTGTGACATGTAGACTTCTTCAGATATCCATCCATTCAAGAAAGCATTCTTGACATCTAATTGGTACATGTTCCAATTTTTGGATGCAGCTACACTCACCAATAATCTGATTGTTGGCATCTTAGCCACAGGGGAAAATGTCTCCTCATAATCAATGCCTTGGGTTTGTGCAAAACCCTTGGCTACCAACCTAGCTTTGTACCTGTTGATTGTACCATCAGAGTTCCTCTTTAGTTTGTAGATCCATCTGGATCCTATCACCTTCATAGAGTCCTTCTTGGGTGCCAAGTCCCATGTGTCACTCTCCTTGAGAGCTTCTATTTCTTCATCCATAGCTCCTTTCCATTCTGGTTTGGTGATTGCCTCTTCATATGAACCTGGTTCTTCACTTAACAAGTCCTTTGCAAGATAAATTGAATGCTTAGTAACAAGAGATGTATCATACCCATATCTGATAGGCTTCTTACTTTCTCTCTGAGATCTCCTTATTGCTTGAATTGAAGATTCTGGTATATCCTCAAGCTTCTTCATCTTCATCTTGCCTCTGGACTTCCATGCCTTGAATTCTTCAAGATTGATTGTGTCATCATCTTTTGAACTTGAGTCTTCCTTCTGGATTGGTTCTTCCTTTGAGAGTTTTGGAAATTCCTCTTCCAAATCATAGGGTAGACTAACCTTCCTGCATTCATTCTCATACCATGAGTCATTCTCATCAAAGATGACATCTCTGCTTACCTTGAACCCTTTATTGGTTGGGTTATAGAATCTGTACCCTTTTTGATTCAAGTCATAACCAATGAAAATACATTTTTCTTCTTTAGGGTCTAGCTTTCCCCTTACCTGTGAGGGAATATGCACATATGCTACACAACCAAAAATTTTGCAATGATCCAATGATGTTCTCTTACCATGCCAAGCTTCATAAGGTGTCATTCCATCAAGTGACTTTGATGGCAACCTGTTTATGAGATAGGTGGCAGTAGATACACTCTTTGCCCAAAGATAATTTGGCAACTTCTTTTCATTAAGCATGGACCTAGCTGTTTCAACTATAAGTCTATTCCTTCTTTCAGCTACCCCATTTTGTTCAGGTGAGTACCTTGTGGTTATCTCCCTTTTGATGCCTCTTTCGTGCAAGAAGTCCTCAAACTCATTTGAGAAGTATTCACCTCCTCCATCTGACCTTAGCTTCTTCAAGTTCCTTCCTGTTTGATTTTCAACTAGTGCAAGATATCTTTTGAAACAATTAAACACTTCATCCTTGTGCTTCATAAAGTATAACACAGTCCATCTGCTATAATCATCAATGAAAGACACATAGTACCTTGATCCTGAAATGGAGGGATCCTTGCTAGGTCCCCAAACATCTGTGTGTACCAAGTCTAGGTAGTCTTCATGCATAAAACCTTTCCTTGAGTAGGGCAATCTGTGAGACTTACCAAATTGACAAGCACCACATTTGTAAATCATGTGTTGCTTGGATACATTAGGTATCCCAAGCACACATTGGTCCCTGCACATTTGCTTTAAGGTCCTTTCACCTATGTGACCTAATCTCTTGTGCCATATTTCTAATTCTGAAAGTGTTTGATCCTTGTAATTGTACAAAGCAATGTTTTTGGTGTCTTCTAGCTCAAAAGTAAATAATCTACCTGATTTTTCTCCCTTGGCTATCCTTTTGAATCCATGTCTTGGGTCCTCTACATATGCTCCATGTTGATTGAACCTGACCTGCAAACCTTTCTCCACAATCTGACCAACACTCATTAAGTTTTTGGTAATGGTTGGTACATAAAGTACCCTGCTCAATAGGTTCTGGTTACCATCACAAGTTTTTACATTTCCAATCTTTACTACAGAATGCTTAGTATCATCACCTGTCTGTACTTGATGTTTGCCCTTGGGTTCCTCAAGATCAGAGAGTAGTGCCACATTGCCAGCTACATGATTAGAACACCCTGAATCAATATAAAACAGATGATCATCATTGATACCTGACTTGGAAGTCATATTCATGATCAATAGGGAGTCATCTTGCTCCTCTGTGTAGTTGTTGTAGTCTTTCCTATTTCTGAATCCTCCTTGGTAGTTACCATTATGATTGTTGTTGTAATTGTTGTTGTAGTTATTGTTGTAGCCATTGTAGCCTTGATGTTGGTTGGACCTTCCTCTTCCTTGAGAGTATCCACCTCTTTGATAGCCTCTTCCTCTCTGATTTTTGTAGTTTCTGTAGCACTCATCTGTGGTGTGGTTAGACAATCCACAAATATTGCATGGTGATGAATTGTAGGGTCTCCCCCTACCTTGCTTACCTCCTCTGCCCCTGCCTCTTGAAGATCTACCTCTCCCTGCATAGTTGGCTTGGGAGGTAGAACCTTCATCTTCTTGCTTTTTACCTTTACCTTTGTCTTTAATCTTTTTATCAGTATATACGGCAGAAGGAGTGTTACCTTTAGATGTATCTCCAACCTTTGTGAACTTTGCTTCATGTGTGAATAGTTGGCCCATCAGAGTTGTGAGATCTGGGGTATGCATGTCAATGTAGAGATCCATTGCAGTGGTGAAGCTTTCCCACTTATCATCTGCCTTTAGTCCATTGGTTACTTGCCTTACTATTTGTTCCTCTTCAATGTCCTCTCCTATCCTTGCTAATTGGTCTGCCACATCCTTGATCTTGGTTACAAATTCTGAGAATGATTGTTTTGGTTGCTTCCTAAGGGTTGTGAATTCAATCCACAATTGATTCTTCCTGGCCCTTGTATTAGATGAAAAATATGATGACAAGGTTTCCCAAGTTTCTTGGGAAGTCTTACAATTCCTGATGTGAGGTAAAAGGAAATCAGATATAGAGTTAAGAAGATAAGACCTTGCCAATGCATCTTTTGCACACCATGTATTAAGCCTTTCTTGTTCTTCCTTGGTGGGTAGACCCCTTGCTTTGAATGAGGGCAATTCCTCATCTCCTGAGATGAATCCAAATAGACTTCTTCCTTGTAGATAGGTCTTCATCCTCAGAGACCAAGCTTGATAATTGTTCCTGTCCAATTTATCAATGAATGAAGGAAAACCATCTCCCATGTTACCTTGTTTGCTCTGATACCACTATTGGGAAGATGGATGGATCCTCCAGAAGATTAAGTAGGTGCTGCTAATCCTGCTTTGCACCAGCCCTCAATGACTCTATATATAGTTAGTAGACACCCTTAGCTTCCAAATGATACCAAGAAATGCTATATGTACTTTGGAAAAGGTTTGAGTAATGACTTGATCAAAACAGATGAGTTTGTGAATCACAAAGCTAAAAAACTTTCTATTTTGGTGTTGATACCTGCTCAGTCTTTCACTCAGTATGACCAGTACACTTACAATTGGCAAAATTCCTTCTAGAGGTATTCTATTAGCTTAGTAAGCTACCATTTGCAAGTGGAATCATTCAAAATGATAAACTATACTAGAAGAAATTACTTTAGCAAATTTAGGGATACCCCCGACTTTTCAGGAAGTATGCAGACAAATACCAATGAGCACTTCGACGGCGATTTCTCGAAATTGGCTGAACCAAGTTGCTTCAAACTTTGTATGCTTGTAGTATGCTTTGAGCTGGATCCAAGAAGCTTTGAATCACTTGATTTGGTGAAGTAGGCACTGAGATATGCCTCTTTGAAGTTGACAAACTTGGAGGTAGAAACTCAGGGTACACAGAAGTGATAGAGGTAAATGTATGTATTAATTCACATTGGTTTACAAACTCATTGGCATGCCAAACATTGCCTAATGAGGTAGAGATGTGTGAGCTATGGTGTAGCACTCTCACACACTCAATACTAGCAGAAATGAAGCTCGGAATCTCACACACATACCCGCAACTTTTTGATCACATTTTATATGATGACTAAGGATTTTGAATTCAAACTTGAATTCTTGGCTCCCTTCAATCTAGCATCTAAAAGTAAGGAGATATTCTCTCAATCACATGTCCTACTTTTCCACGACTCAATCAAGTAGGTGTATACAAAAGATTCCAAGTCATTTAGACTTTTACAAGAGGTAGAATTGTAATAAACCATAAGCATAAGTTCCTATGGGTCTTCACTCATGTAGAGTCTTCAAGTCAAATATCCAAGCCAAATGTGTAGGCTTGCAAATTACACCAACACATCTCAAGGACTACTCACACAAAGACATACCACCCCTTCAATGGAACCCAATCCACAAAGTAATAGAAGAGAAAGAGTCAATGCATTCCATAGGATTAGATCCTTCATGTACGCATGAAGGCACACACTTATGGATGTGTAAAGTTGAAGTGGAAGAAGAGAAGATATTAGACACTAAAATCTTAGGTGCTAATGGAAACCCTAGATCTATTCAAGGCCCAAACTATGTACCCATGGTATTATGAGATGAATAATTTGAACGGGACATGAGTGAAGGTGAAGAAGGTAATACTTATCTTCCAATCACCTACCAAGGTTACACAACCAAAGTGATCATAGATTCAAGTGCTGGTGTTGCAATTGCGACCACCTCCTTGTGGAAGCAATGGGGCAAGCCCGTATTAAGACCAATTAGAATGAAGCTTCAAATGGTTGATGGCCATATTGAAAGACCTCTAGGATTGCTTGAAGGGATAACTCTAACCACTTGTGGTGTAGAGTTTGAGCACACCTTTGCCATATGTGACTTTGGCAAAAATACTGTCTATGAAATGATCCTAGGAAGACCATTCCTTCGACAATTGCAAATAGTACAAGATTGGGGAACCAAATCCTTGTATTTGCAGCACTTAGGGGTCACAACAAAGGTCAATCTAAAGGATTTTATGTTTAGACATGTACCTCCCCCACAGTGGAATCCTATCCACAAGGCGCAAGAAGATTCAATCTCTGTGCATTCTAGAAGTTCTCTGGATCCATCTTGAATGCATGAAGATACTCATTTGTGGATGTGCAAAGTCGTAGAGGAAGAGGAAAAATGCTTAAAGGCAAGAGAAGAAGGAACTTCACCAGGAGAGAGACTGATTGAAGACCCAACCTACACACCGATGATCTTTCCGGATGAGGAATTTGAGCCTCACGGTTCGGCAGAAATTTTAGCCACCATGGACATTGCTGTCAATGAAGAACAATGGATGCCTCATTGTGATGAGGAGGGCTATGATATCTCTGTGTTCATGTGTCAGCCCTTGCTAGAAGAGTGTGATCCTAGTGAGGCCATAGAAGAAGAAGAGGATGACGATGATCTAGAGTCCATTGTGATGGACACCTGCTTTGATTCAGAGGAGCACTATTTAGAAGATGTTGGAGTGTTTAACTAGAAAGAAGAAGAACCTATCACAAGCATTAAAACGATAAATTCAAAGGATGGAAGTGAGGGTAGTCAAAAGAAAAAGAAAAGAAAAGCAGTGAAACAAGAAGAGGAGTCATTGTTCGAAGTACCAAAGAATTTCAAGAAATATGAAGTTGAAAACCGCAAAATTTTGGTCTAAATGCCTAAGAGAGAGGCCACCACAGGAGAAGTGTATGAGAATAAAGAAAAGACCAAAAAGATTGTTGTGACCATTGAAGGGAACGAAGAGCGATGTACTTACATAGGAGAAGACCTAAGTGCAGAAGAAGAGATAGAGCTTGTAGCATTATTAAAGGAATATAGGGATGTGTTTGCGTGGCACTATAGAGACTTGAAGGGAGTAGATCTGACAATTTTCTCTCATACGATCCCCATGACTACTGATACCAAGCCCACCAAACAGAATCCCTACACATATAATGACACTTATGCAGCCAAGATAAAAGAAGAAATCGACAAGCGGATTGAAGCTAGATTTATTTATGAGATTGAGCATACTAAATGGGTGTCCCCCATTGTAGTGGTGCCCAAGAAGAATGGGAAGTTGCGAGTGTGTATTAACCTTAAAAAAGTTAATGCCACTACAATCAGAGATAGCTATCCACTTCCAATCACTAAACATTTATTGGAGTGTGTTGCAGGCAAGGAAGTTTATAGCTTCCTTGATGGAAAGGTTACAACCAAGTAGCCATTGCCCCATAAGATCAACACAAAATAGCTTTTGCCACAGAGTGGGGAACATTTGCATTTCGTGTGATGCCATTTGGGCTCACAAATGCACCTGCAACATTCCAACGGCTCATGTGTCATGTCTTCTAAGAGTTCTTGCAAAAGATCTTAGAAGTATATGTGGACGATTTATGTGCTCATTCCCAAGAAAGAAGATACCACATCCCTGAGCTCAGACAGATCTTCAACAAGTGTAGAGAATATCGAGTGTGCCTGAACTAGAAAAGTGTGTGTTCATGGTGCATCAGGCTAAGATCTTAGGTCACATTGTTTCTAAGAACGGAATATCAACAGATGAGGACAAAGTAAGAGCCATAGTAGACATAGTATTATAGCTCAACACTGAAGCCATGTAACATATACCCCTCAGAAATCTCTTCACCCATCGACACCACAACATCCAATATCACCTTTTATCCCTCAGCAGAAACATACCACCTACTCAACCACCCTTAGGAAATCGATACCGAAATGTATCCAGAAGCTTTCGCATGATCAATTGTATAACATTAACCCCATCCCAAACAACCAACTCCCTTGTAATAATTCTGTCACAATTGAACTTTGTATAAACTCATCTACACTAACCCAACACTTGTAATAACATCTCATCAAGCAATGCATGCACTATCGAAAGCATGTAGGTGTCTAGAGACTTGCATTAGTTTTGCAAAAAAAAAATGCATAAACCATCTCACAACACTTGGCTACACGGGTTACACATCGTTTATGGAAAGGGATTGCGGTCTCACTTTAATGGTATCATGATTAATTTCCATACTAATGTGCTAATCTTTTGTGGTAGATCTTCTCCACATTTGCACCCATCATCATGCAGACAGAAGGACCGTCTGAAGCTGGCCCTAGTGTACCTGTGGTCAATTTTGGCGAATTACTAGCTGAGCCACATCCTACGTCAGAACCACCTGAATTTCAAGGAAATATAGAAGAGTTAAAGCACATTTGGGCTAGAGCAAGTTTCATGGAATACTTCAGTGACCCATTACCCAAACCCGATTTTTATAGATGCTACTACGTGGAGACTACACTTACAGTCTCCGAGAACAAGGACTTGCCGGGCACTTTCATTCTGCCATCTTTGGTGAATGACCCCCCATTCAAGAATTTGTATCTCTCAAAAGACCTCATTCCGATAGCAATTAAGATCCACAAAACTCACACGCCAACAGAGCCTGAAAGGCTCATTCCCAAGCCGATGAAGTGTGGTGATGTCGTGAAATGGGAAGACATTTCGATGATTACACCTGAATTATCTAAGCCGTTATGTATATGTATGCAACATTTTGCACATTAGGGCGAAAAACGGCCGAAAAGGGGCTGTTTGCTAATGAGAGATTAAGGAAATTGTCAAATAGAGTCTTTCCACGTGTACAAGAATATAACATTGCTGTCTCTTTTAACCGTATGAAGAATTTCTTTTTTAAATACAATTTTCTCTAAAAGCGCCGCTAAAGTGATGAAGAGCCTCGTATTCAGTGTACAATTTTTCAGTTTGATGCAAAAAAAGATACTTTGGCACACTAGACAAAGCATATTCTCAAATTTCCAAGAAGGAATTGATTTTTGAAGATACGAAATATTTTTGGGTTCACAAAATTTCATGATCATTCAGCAACAGGGTTTACATCAAATCAAAAGTTTCCACGTGTACAAAGCCTTTTTCTCTATAAATACTGCCAAAATTTATGAACATCGGTTTCTTGCTTTGAACATTCTTCTTCTTCTAAGTTCAAATGGCTTCTTCTTCTCGTCGTTCTTCCAATCGTGTAACCTCATGTGAGGTTTACAATAGAAGAGAGGATTCTTTGTGGAAACCTCTTTATGTGAAAGTAAATGAATGGGTAACTATGCTTCTTAGTTGCAGAGGTGCCCATAAAGTCAAACGTGCCAAAAGAGACAACACAAGAAACCACTGGAAGGGACGTATTCTCAGTTTCAAATTGAAGAGATGCGGTTGGTTTGCAGGAGTACAACATGTGTACACGGCTAAGGATCTTGTTCTAGAAAATCATCTGCAATTCCCTTCATACTATAAGTGAAGTTTGTCAATGCTCTTCTATCATTCCAGTTGTTTTTGTATAATAAAACATATGTTTTTGTACTGTAGATATCTTTCCTTCCAATATTGTGGAATGGAAACCTGTTGAATGTTTAACAGGAACATTCAGAGTTCTTCATAAGGAATATGAAGAACTCATGTATGCAGACAAATCTGTTCAATTTTTCAATAGCATAGAGTTATTTGTCCATTATGCAGATTATCAAGTGCCATCAGGGAGGGGTTCTTATGGAAATCTTGTACATGTACCTGGTCCTTGCATCTCTTCATTAGATTGGGATGCTCCTGATCATTCAACAGTTTCAAGTTTTCTATGCAAAATTAAATTTGACATCCAAAAGGCAATGTGAGCAGGCCGAATTTCGAGAAGGATAAAGATTCAATGGTTTTTTCTTATTCATGTCTTTGTAGCATGCTTTAAAAACATGTTATTATAGAAAACAAAAACAATGTGGTTGAATAGGAGAGTCTCTATTTCAGAGATTGATGATGTTTTAGGTAGGGAATGGGATAGAAAAGAAGTTCAAAAGCTAGGTGACATTATTTTATGTAAAGTTAGTCCCAATCTCTTTCAATCTCATTCAGATATGTCGACAATCTCTGGTTCTAGGATATGACTATAGAAGGTGGAAAAAAAACTTGGACTTTGGATAGCTTTGGACTCAGAGGAGAGCTGTCCAGAATTTGAGTTAGAAGTATTGATTCATCCAGATTTTCAATCAAGGAAAATAATTGTCACTGCAAATTGGAATCTCCGAAATATAAGGGAGCTCCTAGAATACCTTGATGAGGTATCATCTCAGTGTAGATTCTCAATTGATGATGCAATAGTTAACATTAGATCAGAGAAATCACTATCTTGCATAAGATGCCTGCCACCAAGGGTGATTAAGTTCCAACCTTTAAGATTGTAACAAGTAAACCCTGACATTCTTACATAATGCATCTTCCTCGAATAGAAGCTTCTATTGATACTTCCATTGAATTTTCTTTGCAGGATGGTGACAAAGAATGTGTGTTAAATTATGAATTTGAAATGTCTATATTCATATTTGCATTTTTTAATTTACTTTCAAGATTTTGATGAGGTTCTTATTGTAGAATGATAAGAATATAAACCAAGACATTCTTAGATATTTTTTAGGTCCTTTATTTCATATTTCCATTGATTTTTATTTGCAGGAGTGAATTGATGAGTTCAATTATTCCCCTTCATCTAAACTCATATTGGCATTTTTTTGTTTAATGTTAACATTCTGATGAGGTTCCAACTAAGAAATAATTATACAGGAACTTGCATAAGTTAATTCTAGATGAACAAGAGATCTAGAATTCAATATCTAATTTCAATTTAATTATTATAGTCTATCAAAGGTGCACATTAGTCTCAATCAAATAATTTGATTCTATCCAACTTTTCTGTCCTCAAGTAATGCAAGAGAAAATATCATGGTACACATAACAAGTAATATAAGAGAGGGTGGAGAACTTGGTGCAAATTCCAATCCAAGGTTGGTATTTCAAAATTAGAAGATCATGACTTAAGGCATAAAATAGAGGAGACAAGATAAGAGAAGACGACCGATGCAAGCGACTAGTGCAATCTGAACTTGTCGGATGGCCCTTATCGCTTAGATCGGTCGTGCTAGCAAACTACCGCGAGAGACTTCAACAAGTGACCTTGCGTAAAGATTTGATTCATGAGTATAAAAACAACTAGCAACAGCTCATCTCATGCGAGGTTGCTAAAAGGGGATCCTATGTTGAAATGGATAATACAACCGATGCAAGCAATAGGGGCAATCCAAAATTCTCCGATTCCCCATATCGCTTGTATTGGTCATGTCCTCTTAATTCTTTATATCCTTCTATATCTTCTCCAATTTAAACTTTCCAACAGGAATGAAGTAAGAAACCCACAATGCAGTCATATTTGTGACACGAACAAATTTAATTGGACCATGCAATGAACTTTTGTTTAACTCTCAAGAGATTCAATACAATTGTAAGGCATATAAATATTGTAAAGGCAAATAAATATGGTTACAATGAACATCTTCCAAATGAAGATTGGCATAAGTACATACAATTTGTACATAAATAAATCTTCCAACCTATGTTGGTTTTACAATAGATTTCAATCTAAGACTCAAAAATGATTCAACCCTTTCTATCCTTTTTGGAGCCGTGTTTTCTCTGTTGCTTCTGTCCCTTTTTGGAGCTTTCAGCTTGACTCTTTTTGTTGGTCCCATGCTTTAATGGTGAGTGAAGAGGAAGCCCTTTCTTTTTATCTTCAGACTTTTTTTTTATCAGGTGGAGGGGGTGGAGGTGAGTCTGGATCATTGGGGCAGATTGCATGTTTCATGATGCCATTTATTCCTCTCTCTCTGATCAAGATGATCCATGCATCTTGGTAGTTTGATAAATTCAATTCAGGACTGTAAAACCTTCTTTCCAAGAATCTTACAGCATTTGCAATCACTCTCCAGCCACATGATGTTGAGTCTCTCTGCAATGGCACATGAATTCGTATGTATCCAAATTGCTTTTGTTCATTCATTTTAGCAGTTCCAGGAAAATTCTGATCAGTATGCATCTTGAGAAGCTTTGCAGCACTGCATTGTAAAGTGAAAATCAGAATGGATGGCACGACTTTTAAATAGAGAACAACAAAATGTATAGCAACTTACACTTTGCAATTCCCATGTTGTGATTGAAGAGAATTGAGAAAAAGAGCTTGATATGCATTGAAGTCAACAATAATCAAACTCCAATGGCCCCTATCAATGAGTTGCATGTAAATATACTTTCTTAAATGAAACAAATATCTTTCCAACATGAAGATGAATACTTACTTTTCAATATATGGGTAGATAACACATTCTACCTCTTCTGTAAAATCCTCTAGAAAGGACTTGGCATCTCCATGTTTATGCAAAAAACACTGTGTCACCAGAGGATCTAAAATAAAAACTTTTCTTTGAACCGCTTCCTCACATTGTTGAAGAAGAACCCTACAAATCAAGAAATAAAAATTCAGTTAAGGAACTAGAAAATTAAGCAAAACAAGAGCACTTTAAGGCCTTTAGATATACCTGAGTGAAATGTTGACCACACTATCTGATATTTCAACATGAAGCTCCCTCAACATTTTGTTGTCTTAAGGTCTAATGTCAAGAAACCAATCTTTTTGCCATGGCATGCAATCTTAACTATTATATGCCCATCTCCTTTCTTAAGGAGCTCTTTATTTGCTTTCTGTAACCTTTGAATCTGGGTTAAGATGACACTTTCCTCTGTAAATAATCCCTGCTTTTTCCTCTCCTCCTCACTATTTGCTGTTTCATGATCATGAGTGACCTGAGGGTTGATCTCTTCAATGACAATTGTTGTTTTGGGTGCTCGAGCTGGAGGTATATTTAAAATATCAAAGACTTTTTAATCATGGTGATAAATAGGAACCAGAGATTTATCAAATTTATATCTTATTCTTGAAACAATAACATAATCCTTCACCATTAGTGTTACCCTATGAGAATCAGCAAAACATAAATAGGCATCATTCATAAAATCAATAGCAAAGTCCTTTGCAGCTCCTTGCAGGCATAGCAGTGCTTGAGTTTGCCACCTCACATTGAAAAAGGATGAGGTCTTCATCAAAGAACAGAGGTTGGCTGAGATCTGCTTGACAACTCTCATAAATGGAAGTCTACGAATCAACAATCCCACAGACTTTTGAGCTCTTCTAATTTCCCTCAAGGACTTTACATGGTACTTGACCCATTTTTTTGAAGGCTTGTATGGTACATTGGCTTGAACCTTCTGGGGATTTTGCTCCTAGACATTTTTCTCCTGGGCATTTTGTTCCTGGGCATTTTGGTTCTGACCCTCAGGGTCCAACTTCCTTGCTGTCTTTTTGGTCCTAGCCATACTCTGCACAAAATGAGGAACTAGGAAAAGTGGAAACTTACTCTCAAAAAGCTATGATCAATGATTCTTTCCACTGTCAGAGACACGACCGATCCAAGCGATAGGAGTCATCCGGAAATGCCGGGATGTCCCTGATCGCTCGCATCGGTCGTCCTTGAATTCATCATCAAATATCAATCAAATATATCTTAAAATGCAAAATACTCAACTATCACTAAGAAAAACATAATTTGAAAGCTATGATCAATGACTCTTTCCACTGTCAGAGACACGACTGATCCAAGCAATAAGAGTCATCCGTAAATGCCCAGATGTCCCTAATCGCTTGCATCGGTGGTCCCTAAATTCATCATCAAATTTCAATAAATACAAGTTAAAATATAGGTAACAATGCATAATACTCAAGCATCACTAAGAAAACAAAAATTTGCAAGCTATGATCAAGGACTCGATGCCATTTAAGAAACATGACCGATCCAACCAATTAGGGTTATCCAAAAATCTCGGATGTACCGTGATCGCTTGGATCGGTCGTGTCCATATTACCTAACGCAGAGAGCGCTCTCTATAGAAATTGTGAAGAAGCAGCGTAAAAACTTGGTGGCAATGGAATCTCGATGCTTGGAAAGTGTTGATAAAAAAAAAAGAAAGAAATGAATAGGGAAGCTTAAATAGGTTCCAGAACTGAGTTTGACCATTGGTGCCACATGGCATGCGACGATTGGTCCACATCATATAGCCGTGTGAATTCCAACATCTTTTGCCATGTGGCATGATTTGATTGGTCCACATCATCTATCCGTTGAATTGGCCAACATATGCTTTGCCACATGGCACTCAGTGATTGGTCCACATCATTCGATCGTTACTTCTTCCCTCCTCACCTATAAATAGATACTTCCTTCACAAACTCAATTTTTGAACCTTCAGAGAATTTGTCTCATTTACATGCGTATTTTTCTTTCGTCCCCGACACAACTGATACAAGCAATTTTCCTTGTTTGACCTACGTTGACTCGCATTAGTCGCTTGCATCGGTTGTGTTCTCCTCATAGACATACAGGAGAAGCTGCAGCTAAGATGGAGGGAATGAATGAGATCCTTAGTGTCTCTCCATCAAAGAAACTTCTTGATTTCATGGTTCAAGAGGGTTTAACTATAGATTATTTTCCTGATGCAATGACGAAATTCAGCCCCAAAATTGATTTTGAAAAACTCCTAGAGAAATCAAAAAGTTTTCTTAAGGATGAGTGGGAGATTTTCTTGGGGTTGATCAATGGAAAGATCCTTTCTATTTCTCATAAAACCTTTGTCCATCCTCACATCTTTGGGAAGGATCCAATGGATAGGGCTAAAATCACAAGAAAATGCAAAAGGATATCCCCTTTGCCAGGGAAGCTTGATTTATGCCCAGAGCATGAAAAGGACTGCTGCTTGCTCCCTTTAAACATTGCCTTCTTGATATGGCTTGATCATATCTCAGTTGAAAAGGAGGAAAATGTTCATGTTGAAGACGAGCCTTTCTTAGAGCTAACACTTGAGGGAAGCTCAAAAACTATGAAAGGTGTCATGGAGATTGTTGAGGAGATCAATCTCCAAGCAGAAGAAGAGTAGGTCAAAGGTTTTGATGTGGCCACTTTTAAAGCAGAAACTGCAATAAGGGAGTCAACTAAAGAAGTTCAAGTGTCTGAGAAGTCCGTACTTCTCCCAAATCTACATTTTTACTTTATCTTTGAAAAAGAGTTTATACCTCTATTTTACATTCAGGAACTTTTCAATCTAAGGGAGGACTACTGCCTTGCAGCTATAGCTGAGTCAGAAGAAGTTGCAAGGAGATTCATCAATAAGAAAGGAGAAATAAAAGAAGAATTTTTGCGTCTTGATTTGGATTTGTCTAATGAAGAATTCAAAGATTCATCATAAGCTCTTTCAAAATGCTTTGAGAAAGCTATCTCAGAGAAGCCAAGACCTGCTGATGAAGAGTTTGATGAGCATTAGAAGCAACTTGGAATATACTCGTTTGGGTGTGGCTATTCATTCTTGGATGTTGCTGAGGACAAAGGAACAATTTGTATTGACTCAAAAGAGCTCATCGAGGAGGAAGATGAGGTCAAGGTATGTTGTTTAATATATTCTTATGAATTAAAGGTTTTGTCTGAGATCTCCATTTTTAGTGAGAAATTGACCACGATCGATGCAAGCGATAAGGCCCATCGGATAATTTCCGTTGGGCCTTATCGCTTGCATTGGTCATGTTTGGACTTGAAGAGGAAGATGAGGTCAAGGTATGTAGTAAAATATAATCTCATGATTTTAAGGCTAAGGAGATGAGATGCCACAATCGGTTTTCTCCAAGGTCTCCATTTAGATTGAGAAGTCGATCACGAACAATGCAAGCAATAAGGCCCATCGGATATTTTCCGTTGGGCCTTATCGCTTGCATTGGTCGTGTTTGGACTTGAAGAAGATGACGTCAAGGTATACAGTTAACTATATTCTCAAGAATTTTAGGCTAAGGATATGAGATGGGACCGATGCAAAATCTCTAGCTTGTATCAGATTTGTCCAAGATCTTTATTAGAAGGGTCAGAAATCGATCACGACCGATGCAAGCAATAAGGCCCATCGGATATTTTCCATTGGGCCTTATAGCTTGTATTGGTCATGTCTAGGAGTTGCATGTAGCATTGATAATAGATATCTGGCTTGTAGAATTCCCCTCATTCATCAAATTTTACATGTTTCTAGGTAGTTTGCAAAGAGATATTGATGACGACTGATGCAAGCGATAACGACTGTCTGAATTTCTCTAAAGAGCCTAATTGCTTGCATTAGTCGTGTCTCTTGCTTTTTGTCTAATTGTTTCAAGTTACTTCCCATGACTCCTAAAGTGTGCTTGCACTTCATCTAACATTGTTTTTCATTTTTACTACAGTTAACTTTATTGGATGAAGACAATTACCTTGGCAGGGGCAAGGGAACAAGAAAAGCCATAGAAGAGAAAGGAAAAGCAAAGGTGGATATTCATTCTATTATCCACTATCTTCCAAACTTGAACCCAGACACTTTTTGTGTTATTCACAAGCACTATAGTGAGGAGCCAGACTTTGCATTGTTCTGCTTGAGGACTCTATCAAAATACATGGGTTTTACTCCAATACCCTTTAATGCTTTCAGAGTTTTGCTGCTTGAAAGAGAAGCTGCATTCAGAATTTTTGGATATGCCCCAGGACTCAATGCTTCAAGGGTAGGGTACTTTCTTTGTTATTCAAGCTATGCAATGGATGCATGCATTGTTCTGCTTGAGGACTCTATCAAAATACATGGGTTTTACTCCAATACCCTTTAATGCTTTTAGAGTTTTGCTGCTTGAAAGAGAAGCTGCATTCAGAATTTTTGGATATGCCCCAGGACTCAATGCTTCAAGGGTAGGGTACTTTCTTTGTTATTCAAGCTATGCAATGGATGCATGGGTGTCAGATTTAAAAAGCATTGCTGGATACAGGAGAAAAGAGTTCCTCAGATATAGAGGTGATTTTTTAGAGCCAAGCTCTTTAAAGAGGCTCAAGGAATGACTTCATTTTTTCAAATTCTATATCTCAACAAATGTACATATACAGAAATTGCCCAATGTGATATAAGACATTGCAAATTTTTTTGGTGTAATTGATCCATGGCCTAATATTAATTGTTATTGATTCTCTGGTCAAACTCATCTGATGGTAATAGACATATTTCTTTTCAAAGCTTAATACATCATGAAATGTACATACATGACATCTTTATTTCTCAAAGAAATAAAAGACATTGCAAATATTAAAGCTCTATTTGAAATGTAGTCTTTTTCATTTTGTGATATTGATACATGATGATTTTGTCTGGTGATAGCCATATCCTTCTGATTATATTTGGCATGAGGTCCTTTGTAATTGTCTTCTAAAGAACCAATCAAAAAGCTCTCTGAAGGCATTGCTCTTTGTTACTCCTCCTTCTTTCCTTGTACACCTAAAGAAGCTTGTCCTTGCTTGATAATGAGATTTTTCCATGCGTTGGGTGTTCCACATGGCAAGTAGTCCTTTTTCTGCAAAGAATGCACCATGCACAAGAAGAATATACCAGAAGAGCAGAAAAATCTCATTAGATCTTTATTTCAGTTAAAAATAAATAAAGTGAATAAAATATCTTTGGAACTCACCAAGTAGTATGTTATGTCTTTGGCACCCCATGCCTCTATGATGGTTTCTATAAGCTCTGTGGTCGCCTTTCTGAAATCTGTCACATAACTTTTTGATGTTACCTGCTGCCTCATGATCTTAAAAAGATTATCTAGTTTGACCCACACCTCCATTCTCTTTTTTTCTATTTCTGGTTTTCTTTTTACATTAGTCGTGACCTCACAAAATTTTTTCCAACAATTCCACATGGCATTTAGCTGTTTGTCATCATGGTTGCTGAAGAATCTACTTGATTTTGCACCTCCCATTGAGACATCCTGTAGTACATCACCTATAATTTTTGAAAGATTTGGATCTTTCCTTAGATGAACATCACCACCATGCAATCCCATTTCTGAAAGAAGACATTCACATTTTTTTATGCACTCATCTACAATAGTTGTAGGCTTGATAGAATACGCATAATCCAAGTGAAGATGGACCAATTTGTCAATGATTCTTAACTCTACATGTAGTGTACATATGTGTACATTTGTCAATGCTATTGGAAGTATGGGATCCCAAATCATTGAAGAAGATGAGTAGTTATGAAGAATAACATTTTGTCTGGAAGGAGCCTCTTCAGCCTCAGCTCTAGCAATCCATCCATTTGTGCCTCGGCTTTGCATGTAGTACAAGCAAGGGTACTTAGAATTTGCTCCCCCACTTATACCAAACATGCATTTGAGCATCTTTAGGTCTCCACTCAAATGCCACTCAACTTGAAAGTTCCCTTAGTCTTTGACATTCAACAATTCTCCTGCATGATGCTTTTGGATAGCATTTGGAATGTTTGTCTGTGAGAATAACCATTTAAGTGTTTTATGGCTCTTAGATGGAACTTGAGCACAACCAACCCACCATAACACCATTTCTGATTGTACTTTGAGAGATGGAGTATCCAATTTCCCAAGGCTATAGTCCAAAGCTTTGTTCATCAGTGCAATACTTATTCTCTCCATCTTTTGATGTTTTTTAAGCTCAGCTTCATCAAGTTTGATTACAAATTTCAATAGACCAGAACATTCATGTTCTTTTATATTATAGAACTCAACTATGTATGTTTGAAGTTTTATAATATCTATCCATATGTTGTTAAATGCATTGTAAATGAAATGTAACTTTTGTTTTCCTACTTCGTAAAGCATGTCACCGTGAATATGTTTATATTCACCAAAAATTGATGTGATCTTCTTATTCAAGTAGAGTCGAAACTTTCCTACATGATGGGGTCTAGGCAATCCAAAACTTCTAAATTTGTTAAATTTTAAAAATTCACAGCAAACTTTGAAATTTCTCTATAACCTTTCCTACTCACTCCGACACTATCACAAATCTTCTGGTAACAGATTCATTTCTGTGATGAGTTTTTGAAAAACAAAGCGTTTCAAGCATGTATTTTCATTCAGTTTCAATAGTCTTAAAACATCATTTTGACTCAAAATTTCATTACAGAAATGTACGCGCTCAAAACTGCTTGACATATTGAAACCTAGCACATTTGTCACATGATCTCTAACAATTTTCATTCTTTTCTTTTTCTGCCTAGATTTTTCAGTCAAATCTAAAAAAGGTTTTACTCATTTTGATCGCATTCTCAAACCTATAGGAGTTTCTTTCATTTTTTTAAAAGACTCTAACTGAGAAGATAAAGTGGATAATTTGTTTTCTAGCTCCCTCATACGTAAATCCTTCTGATGTAGTGTGTTTTGTAAATAGTTTATGTATTGTACCTTGAAATATCCCAGAGCCTTGAACAATAGCCTCGTAAACCATCCTCACCATCTCCTACAAATCTAATCAGATCATGAAGATTATGAAAAGGGGGGTACCTTCCAGTTTGTGGATCAATTGGATAAATAGATCCATCTGTCCATACATCGATATGTTTCTTGCCTTCCTTTCATAATCCATCCACTTCAAGAGGATGAAGAGCCCTTCGGAATACTTTTCTTGTCGTCGCATACTCCTGACTAACTGCAATGTTGATATGGAACTTTTCACAATGATTTCAATTGTTTGAAAGCTCAGCGAGAGTATTTGGGTTAAGTTTCTCCATGGTTTGCTATGAAAAATGACCGACAAGCGTCTAAAATGACGTGAAAGAGAGAAACAGGACTGCTATGAAAAGTAGAGTAAAAAAACACAAAACGTCATCAGCACACATTATATAGGTCCGTGAACAAGAGGAAAATTCGAATTTTGATCAGCGCCCAGTGAGCACAAACTTTGAGGCGTAAGATATCACACAAACTTTTCATGATTATCATACGAGTTTCTCTCTCTTCAAAATTTGCATAAGATACGTTTTAAATGAACTTACACGGAATTTCTTAAAGGATTTGACAACTTTAATCCAGATAAGCACAACTAATTGAAATCCTTACATGGCCCTTTTTGGGCCGTTTTTCACCGTAATGATTCTCGGCTCAGGATCGTTTCATTATGCCTCACAAGCGTATTTGGTTCAGATTATATTTAGCATGTATTGGGCCCTGTTGGTAGCAGCTAGAGGCACAGACATCGAGGAAGCACGTAAAGGCAGAGAACAACGAAGTAGTGGGGAGCCAGTCAAATTATTTTTTTCAAACAAATATGTTTTATAAATACTTTTCAAAACTCCCAACAGTGATTTTCATCACTTTTGTACCATATGTAACATAGAAAAACCCTTTTTGTAATCTGTAGCTCCATTTTGTGCAAGCTGAGGAGTCCTCAAGCTTAAGGAGCTTAGGTAGAACGAGCCTACCAATTTTGGCTATTTTTAGACACCGTTTACCCTTTCAAATAGCACCTAGAACCTATTTTTTAACTATGCTGGTCACTAGATGTGAAATCTGTCAAAACTAGTCTAGAATCTATAAAAAGAGCTAGAGAGCTCATTTTTTAGGTTAGGTGGTGTAGAGCTTGTGTGAGTAGAGAGGAGCCTAGAGCTATTTTGAGCTTGTAAGAGTGTTCTTGAGTAATAGAGTCTAATTTCCTACCTTCCATTGTGTCTTGCTTGTCTCTTCATTGTGTGTGTGTATGTGTGTGTGCATCTCTATGCTTCTCACCTTCACTCTCACTACATCTCACATTCACGATCTTCATATCACTCCTATCTCTTCCGCAGATCGACATTAAGGAGGTGGACCTTCTTAACGTGGTTCTCACCATCGTGCTAGAGCAACACCAAATTTGGCACCGTTGCTGGGGATCGAGTCTAGGACGAATGTGTGATGGTAAGAGTATAGCAAGAGGTGGCATTGGAAGGTAAAAATTTTAGTTTTTGTTATTGTTTTTAGTTAGTTTTTGTGTTTTTCATCTCCTCTAGACTCCTCCTTCACCACCGCTTTATCTTCTTCCACTCCCAAAAAATAAAAAAATTCACCATATCCACCCATTCTCCTCATTTCCCCTCATTTGTGTATGTGTGAGAGAGAGAGAGCTTTTGTGCTTGCATGTGCTTTTGTGTTTTTGAGTTTTCTTGCAGGTATAGTGCCCCAGAGCATTAGAAAAGCTTCCAAAAGGTAAAAAATCACTTTCTGTCAAAAATTTGCCATGTGTGTCAGACCATCGCGATGGTCTGCCAAGTTCAGCATTTTTGGTAAGCGAGTTCACCAAGAGGTAGGCGACACAAGCGCATACACGAATCCACAAACACATTTTAAAAATCATTGATTTGGTGGACCATCGTGATTGGCGTACGCCATCACGATTATGTCACACCATCGCGATTGGCTCACACCATCGCGACGGCTCGGCCGGACCATCGCAACCGTTCACTTCCTTGATCATCGTGACGATCCCGTCCACCCCACGCCATCGTGATTGGCTCAGTCCATCATGCCGATCCACTTGCCACGTGTCAAGCCAGACCATCGCGACTATCCCAAGTACGCCATCGTGACACCTCGAAAGTTGAACCATCGTGATTGGCTCAAGCCATCGCGCCGTGTGACCATCATGATGGGCTCACGCCATCGCAACTGTTGCGTTGACCATTGACCCATGCCATCGCGATTGTTCGCCGATCAGACCATCGGGATGGTTCACTCAGACCATCGCGACGATACCCCCAGACCATCGCGACGCTTGCGCCTTCGAACCATCGCGATTGTGCCACGCCATCGCGACGGTTTAGCTGAGCCATCGTGACGGTCCCAGACCATCGCGACTGTCCCAGACCATCGCGACTGTCCCAGACCATCGCGATTGTCCATCCCAAATGCCAATTTTAGGGTTTGATTTTTTGAGAAAATTTGGGGCTATTTTTAGCAAATTTTTGGGTGATTAAGCTCATAGGAGACCCCTTAGCTCATGTTTGAAGAAAAACCTATTTGTCAGTTTTTACCCATGAGGGCCTGAATGCTCATATCTTTTTCATTCGAAGTCCGTTTTTTGAGCTTTATAGCTCGTTAGAAAGCTCTTTACGAGGATAATTTGAGACGTTGATTTTTTGAGAGGATAATTTGAGGTTGAACTAGTGTGGGACAACAAAAGCCAAGGGGCATTAAAAAATTTGGGCCAAGGAGAAAGGACCTTAAAAGTGTATATATCAAAGTGCTTGAGCATCCAATTGTGAATTGGTCTAAATATTGGATTTTTACAGGTCTAGCAAGGACTATCTCGGACAAACAAGGCAAGGAAGTGAAGAATGCAGGGCTTCAGAGCAATCAAAGTAGCTGACTTGAGGTTGGAGAATACTCAACCCCTTCAGTCAATTATTAGCTTAGGCTAAACGATAGCATGGTGGATTAATGACGATAGGAACGCATCAAGTTGAAGAGATAAGCTCCTCAAGCTCGAGGACTCCTTGGCTTGCACAAAATGGAGCTACAAATTACAAAAGAGTTTTTCTATGTTACATATGGTACAAAAGTGATGAAAATCACTGTTGGGAGTTTTGAAAAGTATTTATAAAACATATTTGTTTGAGAAAAATAATTCGATTGGATCCCCACTACTTCGTTGTGCTCTGTCTTTACATGCTTCCTCGATGTCTGTGCCTCTGGCTACTGCCAACACCCCTCTCCCTCTCGCTTCTGTCGTCCTCGATAGAACCTTGTTGTGGGGTCTGTCGGATATAATTTTGTAGTAGGTCATGAGCGAGGGTGTCTTCTGAAATGCGGATACCTCTGGCAAGATCGGCTTCAAGCTTCTCCCAATTGATGGGTTGAGGTTCCTCTGGTGGCGGGAGTCTGTAATGTGTGGAGTGCACCAGTTGTTCACAGGCAAATAATTGTAGTAGATGTGTAGGCCTGCCAGCTAAAGTGTCCTCCACCGGGAAAGTCACTGTGTCTTCATCTGTTGGTAGTTCCAGTGGGGAATCTAGCCTAGGGGGTGCTTCATATGCGGCTATCTATGTTTGAAGAGTCGATACCTGAGCCCATAAAGCGTTGAGTTCCTCTATGATATCAGGAGATGTGGTCGCAGGAGCTGTTGGTTCTGGCTGTACAGGTTCTCTTAACTATAATATTTTGTGTTCCTCTTTGAGCTTATGGTATTCCTCATTCATGCTGTCATACTCCTCTAATAATTTGACATGATCTTCCAATAACATCTTCATGGATTCAGAGGGGACAGCTTTGAAACGACTAGGGCTCAAGGGTACGCTCAGTTGATCTAAAGCAGCTTCCAAGTTCTCTCTGTTCTGTTCCTGTAGACGTTGGTTCTCTTCTTTAGCTGTTGCTAAGTGGCATCTGAGCAGTCCCATGTTTCTAGTAAGCATCGCATTGCAAATAGTCTAAGCCCGCAACAAATTGTCAATATCAGTGATGGCCTCTTTTGTCTTTTGTTCACTTTCGAGTTCCAATTTGTGGTAGGCTTGACGTAACTCTTGGTAGCGGGTGTTAAGCGATGCATTCTTGATTGACAATGAATTGAGCTACGATTGTAACTCGTTCGTTGTCTACTGCAGTGTTTGGTAACTAGTTCCAAGAGATGCAAACTCATCTCGCACTTGGGTCATGCATGCGAACATCTAACGAAATGCAGTGTCGATAGTGGGTGATAAAATTAATGGTGTAGTGAATGCAGATGCTGTGGGTGTGGGTGTTGATGCAAGGGGAAAGGGAAATAGGGATGGGAATGTGGATGTAGTGGTAACAGTGGAAAAATGTGTTGTGCCTAAATGTGAGGGTGGAATAGGTGAGGTGAGTGGTGGTGCAGTGGGTGGAGATATGTCCATGTCACTGGACATGGTGTCGAGTGCCGTGACTATGAATAGTGGAGTGATAGTGGGTGCATGCGTGGGTGTAAATAAAGGATTTACAAAAGTGGAAGAATAATTTATAGAGGGGTTCTCAACTTGGTGGAAAGGGGAAAGAGGGAATACAGTGGGTCGGGGAGGTGAGACGGGGGAGAAAGTCAATGGAGGTGGAAATGGAAATAGGGGTCTTGGAGGTGTGGGAAAGGAAGGGAAGGATGGATGGAGAAATGAACTGGATAGAAAGGTGGATGTTCGAGGAGGTAAGCTAGGTTGGATAGGTGCGGGAAGGGCTAGAGGAATGGAGGCGACAAAGGCTTCTTCTACCTCGCTATCAAAAGATGTGGATGTTTTGGGAGAAGTAGGGTGTATGGGAGAGACTGGAGGGATGGGAGGTGAAAGAGGAGCAGTTGGGGTGGTGGGTACTTTGGCAACTGTGGTGGTATGTACAGTAGTAGTGTGGGGAGGAGAGTCGATAATGATCGTTTCTTCTACCAAAGATTCGTCAGGGATGAGCCGGGCTTCCCTGGCCTGTTCTGAAGATTGGCCATCTGTTGGTACACGAATGTATTGACCTGGTTTGGATAATAATCGAACGCGGTGTGGGTCAAACTGCAGGAGTGGTTTTCTCTGCAAATATCTTAATGCTTCATTTGTGCCTATTGACTTAATTAGTTCTCTGAAGCCTTTGATGTACGCTTCTTCGAAGCCTCCTCTGACGAGTTCCTGTTCTATTAGCGCTTGGCTTTCTTCCTCAGATAGTTTTTTACGCACCCAAACTTTTTCCATGGTGCGATATAACTTCTTGATCGCCAAGGTGTAGGTAGCTGCTTCAAATGTTTCATCTTCATAAGTAGTGGTGTCACCTTGGGTGTCAGTATGTTGTTCTTGTTCATCCGTCTGCACATTCTCTTGAGAGTCATGAGTGCCCTGGCTGGCTTCATCATCTCCATCTTCATCATCTGTTTCTGTCCTTTCTTCTTCTGAGCTGGATACTACTTTTCCTTGCTGTTGATCAGGCGGAGTGGTAGGGTAACTTGGTCGTTCATATTCCTGAGAGAAAAACCGGCCTTCAAAAAATTGAAATTCATTTGAAAAGGCATCCTCAAAATCAAAAGTTGTATCCATTGGTTCTGCTTCTAGGTTGGGTATCGGAAAAGAAAACGCTTCCGCACCAATAGTGGTGGGAATTTCTGCTGCAGTGGTGGTAGGTTCCTAAACTGATGTTGTCTGAGAG
The DNA here is from genome assembly GCA_020310875.1 of Ceratopteris richardii. NCBI lineage: Eukaryota > Viridiplantae > Streptophyta > Polypodiopsida > Polypodiales > Pteridaceae > Ceratopteris > Ceratopteris richardii. Next base: position 1,198,460 of record CM035418.1, on the reverse strand, counting down.
GTAACTGCACTGGTAGTGCCTTCTCTAATGACAGGTCGTGACAGGCATATGCGAATGGGTTGTATCACTGCAGGGGGTTCCGTAGGAGATTGCTCTAGAGAGGGTTGAGGCGATGGGGACTCTGGAACTTGTAGGCATGGGATAGTTTCACGCATGCGCTTTCCTGCTTGTCCCTTGCTAGCTTTCCTAGCTTTCTTGGCTGTCCCTTTATATGACTTTAACTCTTCACTCGTCATAGCACGCTCTATTGGCAAGTCGTAGGCCAAACACATATATGCAATTCTCGTAAGAGCGCAACATCCATGGATGATCTTTTTTCTTTCCCATCTGTGCTGTGCTAGATACAACTGGTCAATAATCCAACTTGCCAGATCTACTATTTGAGGCCCAATGCATGCTAAATATAGTCCAAACCAAATGTGTTTGTGGGGCATGGTGAATCGATCCTGAGCTGGGAATGCGAAATGTTGTAGTGCTTCAAACCCTCTAGAGAAAAACTGATACTTTCCCCACTTACTATTGTCAAAGGTCAAGTTGGCATCGAAAATAAAATCTGCATCTGCCAAAGGTCCCGCTAAACCTTGGAACCAATGTGAATTGCGATGGACCTTTTTTGTGTATCCCCTCGGCGCATCATCAATGGGCATCGGTCTTGGGAATCCTTGAAATTCCAGTGGCTGTGATGTGGGATGTGGTTTAGCTAGTAGTTCATCAAAATTGACCACAGGTACACTAGGGCCAGCTTCAGATGGTCCTTCTGTCTGCATGATGAATGATGCGAGTGTGTAGAAGATCTGCTACAAAAGATTAGCACATTAGTATGGAAATTAATCATGATCCCATTAAAGTGAGACCGCAATCCTTTTCCATAACCGATGTGTAACCCATGTAGCCAAGTGTTGTGATGTGGTTTATGGAATGATGTTTGCAAAACTAGTGCAGGTCTCTAGACACCTACATGCTTCAGATAATGCATAAATTTCTCGATGAGATGTTATTACAAGTGATGTTGGGTTATAGTGTATGGATTTGTACAAGGTTCAATTGTGAATGAGTTATTACAAGGGTAGTGTTTAGTCGGGGTGGGAATAGTGTTAGACAATGGGTTTTGAGGAGACATCGGGATACATTTCAGTATCCACTTCTTAAGAGTTTTTGAGCGGGTGGTATGTTTCTGCTAAGGGACAAAAGGTGATATCGGATGTGGTGGTACTAAGGGGTGAAAAGATTTCTGAGGGGTATATATTACATGGCTTGAGGGTTTAGCTATGATACACTGCTTGGGTACCCAAATCTGCATGAGCGTGGGTCGATTCGTAAGGTACGTCTTCACGATCCAAATCTGTCGAATCTTTGTACTCGTAGAAGAAGGTTGAGAGGATTTTGGATACTGCCTCTGATTTTGCTGAAACTTCGTCTTATCCTTGTCTGCACTGCTGCAAACTATCGATGGTTTTTGTCCTTTTGGCACCCATATTTGTCTTGTGCCTATTGCTTTGTGATGTTGATACTGCTTTCCTCCTTGTGTCATTTGATTTGGTTGTTAATCTGGGTTCCTCTGTTGTGGTTGACTCCTTTGTGGTTGAGGTTGAGAGGTCGGATGCTTTGGAAAAGAAGGGAGGTCCAACACTTGCGAAACCTGCCCATTAGGAAGTGCATCATTTTGTATCAAAAATCTAGGCCAGTCCGCAGTAAGTGTGGAAGGATGGGCATTGCAGGGTGTTTTGCCCATATGGCTGCTGATGGAGTCCACCTGATCGTTGATGAAGCCCACCTGATTGCTGTTGGAAGACCTCGGAAAAATCTCCTGACATTCTTCTATCTGGCAACTATCCATCACCAAGCTCTCATGGGTTGACTTTGGAATGAACGTGCTCAATCGAGGGATCTGCCCAAAGATCTCTTGTCCTCCATCGCATGCAGTTCATATGGTCTAGGGTTGCATACCTCACGCAGAGTGTTGTTAGGGAAGTCAAGTGGTATCACTCGCCGTTGGTCTAAGGTTCCAATCTGCAAGGAGCCTTGTCTAAGATTTAGGTCCACTGAGTGATCGTATAGCCAATCTTGGCCAAGGATTAGGGGTTCTATCAGGTCATCGTCATGGCACACTAGTAGCTTCTCTGTCATAGTCACATCGTGTATGAGGATAGGAAGGTCCACCTCACCCATGCAAGGGGTTTCCATGCCTCCTAGCCCTATGAGGTATGCCTCAATTGGCCGCATTTCTATTCCTCATTCCTTATAGTGGGAACATCTAATCGCACTAGTCACAACACCTGAATCAATTAAAGCCCTGAGCTCTTGGCAAGGGTTGCCGTGCTCTAGCCTGACTATAATGAATGGTCTCCTATCCACTATGCTAGGATGAGTGGTTGACTTTGCTTGACACATGGCCATGGGGTATCTGGGTGTTGTTTCCAGATGGTTATGATGTTCCCTCCCTAGTCCTTGTCTTCTTAACTTCATGCGCTTAATGCGTTCTATAGCTTCTGCCTGAGCTTCAGCTCGTATTCTATTTTCTTCCTCCTTACGCTTCTTTGCCAATGTGAGTCTCCTAAGCATATCCTCAGTAAGAGGTTCTTGGTATAGCTTGACTCTACAGCCACTAATCTAATTAGGCATTATGTCTCCTTCCAAGGTGGCTAATTGTACCGCTCCACTTGTCGAGAGTGTGTTAATGATCATAGGTCCATAACCTCGCTTCTCTAATTTCCATGCGTGTTGTTTCAGCGTATACACTAAGACTAAATCTCCTTATTTTAAGCCTTTATCTTTCACATGTGCATCAAAATATGCTTTCTGTCGCTTCTTTGCTGCATATATTCCTGCTGCTGCTTTCAGCCTGATTTCTCCTAATCGTTCCAAGTCCATTATCCTTGCTGATAATTCATGGCTGGTCCACTGATGTTCTTGTGTAACCTTCAGGGTCGGTATCAAGAAGTCCAAAGGAAGCACATCCTGAAAGGGAGTTGCATTGAGTACGGTCTTGTAGGCCACTCGATATGCCCAAACAGCGTGATGTAACTGTTTGTCCCAATCTGAATGTTTGTTGTTCACGAGTTTCGTCAGTACATTACAAAGGATCTTGTTAGTACTTTCTACTTGACCATTTTCTTGAGGATGATATGGTGCGGATTTCTTGTGAATCACCATAAAATCCTGTAACAAATATTCAATGACCTAGTTTAGAAAGTGAGTTCCTCGATTGCTCACTAACTCTATAGGCAGTCCATATCTTGTAAAGACATTTTCAAATAAGAATTTTGCAGTTGTGTGTGCATCATTCTTTTTTGTGGTCTTGGCCTCTATCCATTTGGCAAGATAATATGTCACAACAATAATGTATTCCGCATGTGTACCTTTTACAGGGGGTTAATGGGTCCTACAAAGTCTATACCCCATTTAGAAAATGCACGTCCTCCCATCATGGGTTTCAATGGCATTTCATCTATGCGAGTAGGAAATTGAGTTCTCTGGCACACATCACATCTCCTAACATAGGTATGTGCATCCACGTGAAGAGTGGGCCACCATAATCCTGCAAAGAGGATGGCTCTGGTTATCCTATCGGGGCCAAAATGAGCTCCTGCAACACCTTGGTGTGCAGTCTCTAGTACACCAAATAATCTCTTTCATGAACACATTGTCTTAAGTATCTGTCTCGTCCTCGTTTGTATAGATTGTTGCCAATAAGTGAATAGTCTTGAGCTTCCTGCTCTAGACTTCGTTGTCGTGCTAAGGTCATTCCTTGAGGGAATGTTTTCATCCTCAAGTACGTCACAAAGGGTTCACTCCATTCACGTGTGAGAGACACATGATATAACGTAGCATGTTCTATCGGTGGTCTTTCACAACAAACAGGGCATTCTTTACACAACTTGTAGACGTCTGCTTCCATAGAAGGCCAATATACTCCTAGTCCTTGCAGAGTCTGCAATGTATGATGTTTTGAATGATGTAGCTTTAATGCACCTACGTGTGCTAATTGCAACCAATTCGCATGTTCTGATTCATCTACACAACAAGCAAGAATCTTTTGATTATCCTGTTTATATATACTTCCTGCTATGATTTGATATCTTTGTGACTTGCTAATCTCTCCTTCATTGATCCTTATCCTGGGATTCTTGGGTCCATATGTGAGAATAGGGACTATTGGCTTAGCCCATTCTGGTACTATTTCAAGGTTAAAAAAATATGCATCTGGTAATTCATCCACTATTCCTTGAGGAGCTTCTCCCGTGCTTAATCTTGAAAGGTGGTCAGCTCTAAGGTGTGTCTTTCCTTTCTTGACTACTACTTCGAAATCATACTCCATGAGTAATAGAAACCAACATATCAATTGTCCTGTGTTACATGGCTTATTGACTAAGTACAATAACGCTTGATGATCTGTAAAGAATTTGAACTTGTTTGCCAACAAATAATGTCTGAATTTCTTTACGGCCTAGATCATTCCTATTCCTTCTCGTTCCGTAGTGGTGTAATTTCTTTCTACTGCGTTTAGTTGTCTGCTCGCGTAAGCTATGGGGATATCTATATTACCTTCATTCGTGGGTTGTGCTAACACACATCCTATGGTGTAATTGGATGCATCCACATGTACATGGAATGGCTTACTCCAATCCGGGGTTGTTAATATAAGTGCTGAACACAAACGTCGTTTTCGTTGAATGAATTCTCACACTCATCTGTCCATTCAAACTTGGCCAAAAGAGAGTACAAAGGCTTGGCTATGATTGCATACATGTGTATGAATCGTCTATAATAACCGCAATGACCCATAAATGCTTGTACCTCTTTCATGTTACTTTGTCTAGGTAGATCTGCAATTACTTTCACCTTTTCTTCATCTGTAGAGATTCCGTTCTTTGACACAATGTGTCCTAGAATTTTGCCTTGTTTGACCATGAAAACGCATTTCTCTGGGTTCAAACAAACTTGATACTCTCGACATTTGTCAAATACTCGCCTTAGTTCTGGGATATGAGTTTGCCTTACATTCGAATGAGCACATATGTCATCCACATAAACTTCTAAATTCGCCAAGTTTCACTCCACTGATTCTTAGTAGACATTTTGAGCTTGATAATGATGCAATAAAACCTCCTTAGTGCTTTGGAAGATCATTCTCCAATTGATTCATCAAAATAGATAACACAACACAAAAGAGATGATAAAAAACTTGCTATTTTGGGATGAATAGCACTCTGGTATTTTACTTAGAGCTCATAGTTTGCTAAAAATTGACTAGATAAACTTTGCACACATTCAATTGAATATATAATGAATCTAAAGCAACAAATTTGATGAGTTTTAATGGACTATATTGAGAGAAATCAATTTAGGAACACTAGGGTGTCATCCTCACTTTTTAGGAATAAACTACCTACATACATAGGTCACTTCAAATTGTTGTAGCTCACATAGTAAAGATCCAAATGGAATAAAAATTGAGATGAAGAAAACAGACTTATCAATTCACCTATATCAATTTAAATCACTTCAAAAGAGTAAGTAAATTGAGCGAAAGCAGTGATCAAAGTTGACTAAAAAACATAGAGTAAACCTAAGATAGCAGTTGTAGAGAACTCCAAGTATGATCAAAGAAATCAATATCTATTGCACATATGATACATGAAATTGATGGGAATGAAGCATGGGAAGGAGGAGCACAAACTGTGCTTCAATGCTGATCCAATTCTCAATTCTAATCTCCTCTAAAGGACTATTCTACCCCACGACTCTTTTCATGAGCTTTTATAGAAGTTTTTGAATTCAAAATTGGAGGGGGTTCCACCTAAAAGTTATTCCATTCTAGGAAATCACATCTAATTGATTCCTCCTACTTGGATTTCATGATTTGCACCTACCAAGGTCGTGGGAGTCTTTTCTCCCTTTTACATTTGAAGATTATAAGTTTCTACTTTTACAAGAGAATGGTTTTATGGATTCTCTCATTGAGAGTTCATAAAAGGTCAATACACAAATGATTTCAATCAAGCACTAGGTTTGGCGAAATACAACAACAACTCCCCCTCAAGCTTACTATGCTTGAGTCTTCATTCCTCACTAATTTCCATCAGTCCAATCATTCCTTTGAACCTACTTAGCTTGATACCATCCAAGGTTTTGTCAACATATTTGCACATTGAAGATTAGTCGATACATAGGACAGTTGAATGTCCTTGCTTAATAATTTTTCTCTAACATAATGGTAGTGAACTTCAATATGATTAGTTTTAGAATGAAGAGAACTAGTATTATCACCAAAGATATGAGGTGTTGAGGAATGAAACCCCAACTATGAGTATAAACACTTCAACCACATTGCTTCTTGTGTTGTATTGGCCAATCCTCTATATTCAGCTTTGGTTGATGATAATGCAATAGTTGGTTGCTTCTTTGAAGACCATGAGATTAATTTTGAACCTGCAAAAGACAAATATCCTGATGCACTCTTCCTGTCATCCTTAGATCTAGCCCAATTTGAATCTGAGTAAATTCTGAGATCAATTTCTGAGGTATAAGGATAAAATAATACCTCATTAATTGTGCCCTTCAAGTATTTGAGCACTCTCTTTGCTGCTTCCATATGTGGCTTCCTTGGCTTATGCATAAATTGACTGAGTATGCTCACACTATAGCATATATCCACTCTTGTGAGAGTAGCATAGTTCAAGCTTCCCACTAAGCTTTGATAGCTTAAGATGTCCTCAATGAATTCTCCTTCATAAGTACTTAGCTTATGGTTCATCTCCATGGGTGTACCTGCACAGTTAGTATTCTCCATTTTGAATTTACAAAGCATATCAAGTATATACTTCCTTTGAGTGATATAGATGCGAGAATCTCTATAGATGAGTTCAAGCCCAAGTAAATATGTTAGAGGTCCAAGATCACTGATCTTGAATTTATCCTTCATTCCAACCTTTACCTGCTTGATTCCATTGATATCATTTACTTTAATTATTATATCATCTAAATATACACAAAGATATATTACTTCTGAACCATTCCTTTTTATAAATAATGATGTATCTGCCTTGCTAGCCTTGAAGCCTTGTTTCTGCAATAGGTTACCAACTTGTGATTCCAAGCTCTTGGAGCTTGTTTCAATCCATACAGAGCTTTCCTCAGTTTGCACACATAATTAGGATGATGTGCATCTTCATAACTAGGAGGTTGTGTGTCACTCTAGCATAATGGCAAGTACCAAAGTGAGGAGATTCACCTCATAAATGGCAATTCGCGGAGACGTGAGGACTAGTATGAAGACCGGGAGCAAGTGATGGAACAAGTGCATGAGTGAAAGCACACAAGCATGCACATGCATACACACACACACACACACAACGTAAGAGCAAAGAGTGGAACAATGGAAGATCTTCATTACAAAAGAGCTCTCTTACAAAGCTCAAATCTACAAAAAGCTAACCCCATAGTGTCCGGCCTAGTTAAAAATTAGGTTCTAGGGCTTATTTGAGGGCTCAAACAGAGTCTAAAAATTATGAAAATTGGTAGGATGAAACTTCTAATACTCCTCAAGCTTGGGGACTCCTCAGCTTGAACAAATTGGAGTTGCAAAAATGGAAAATGGTATTTACAATGGTTTTTAGTGATAAAAATCACTATATTTATAGAGATTTCTTAAAAAAAAATTAACATGTGCTTCTTGGAGCTCCCTACTTGCTCCTTCTTCTTGTGTGTCCACTTCCTTGATGTGCTTCCATGCTTTGTCTTTGACCCTGAGTGTCAACATTCCCCCCCTTCTAGAGTTTGTCATCCCTGATAGACCCTTGTTGGTGTAGGAGTTCCATGTAGTACTTGAGGGGTAGTGTCCATTAACAAGAGCGGTCTAGCTTGCAAGTGTAGCTTGGTCAGTTGTCTGGTTCTTTAGGTTTCCCCTGCTAGCTTATGCAAGTTTTGGTTCCATTGTATGCACTTCTTCCTTGGATTTGAGCGGGATGGTGTATTTCTGATCTTCCCAAAAATTGCAAATTGCTCGAAAGAGGTTGTCAGTGTTGATTTTGAGCAGTTATCGGTTGTGAGTTGCTTCATAGCTATTGATGTTATAACATTGATGTCCTCTAAATCTTTCGTGCCAAGTACTCGTAACCCATAATGAAGGATGGGTAAGTGTATTAGTGCATGGGTTGAAAACATTATGTGCCTTGTGAACGGCCTTGTAATGTGGCCGTATGTATGCATACTTGGAAAATGCATGGGAAAAAATATGGTGCAAGAAATTGGGTCTTGAGCGAAGTGCTCAAGGGTATGCTGGCAAAGAGGTTTCCTAATCTACCATGGTTATAGTGTTGTTACAGTAGGCAATCTTACCATGGTGAAGGGTCCATGGATCTTCATTCTTCATGGTGTACTCCCATCACAGTGATTGACCATTGCCTTGTCTTGCTTGTTGATGGATGTCCTTGCTGATGGTTCATTGAGGAGATTCTTCAAGCGCATGGTCATGTCTCCTCTCTTTGTCTTTTCTGCTTCCTCTTTTTTCTATTTTTCTTGCTTTCTCTCTCTTTTTTTTAAGAATGGGATAAAACAAGAAGAAAGGTGTTAGCATCAATAAAATATTTTACATATGTCATATGTGTCACATGTGCCTGGGATTCTCAATTGTGTCTATGCACGGCCGTGTAAGGTGGCCCTATATTAATGCATACTTTGGAAATGCATGACCTGAATGGTGCAAATGACAAGGTTATGCCAAAGGCACGGTTGTTGTTGGTCGAGGCTTCCGATGTTACTTGCAAACTTGATGCAATCTTTGTTTGGAGGTGTCGATTGGATCTCAAAATGATGTAGTCCTCCTTATAGGGATCCATTTTAGAATAGTGTTTGGCCTTGTAGACATCAGCTCTAGACTCTTCATCTTTGGGTGGTTTCTGAAATTTGGTATCTCACATGATTGGCTCTTAGGTTTTGTGGAAGTTACTAGCACTTTTGGCTTCCAAACCCATGTCCTTGATGATTGTCTTCTTACTTTTGCCGAAGGGTTGAGTTTATCTTCTTTTGTTCTTTGTGCTCGGTTCTTACCCTTTTCTCTCCTTGGATTCTTTGTTGAGACCTTTTGAATGGTGGAGAGCATAGGCCTTTGTGCATGTAAGAGTCCTTTGGGAACCCACCTGTGTAATTGCCCTTGTTGAGCTGCAACTAATTTCTTTGGCACCCAAATCTATCGGAGATCTTGTGCGCAAGCTTGTCCTAGTTGCTTGGTTCTTCTTTTGGTGTGATTGGCCTGCTTGGATGAACATTGTTGTGGCAAAGATGGTGGTTGCTCTCCTTTCCGTACCCAAAACTGCTTCATGCCCGGAACTAATTTCTTCTTGAAATCTCTTGATCTATTTGATATAGCGGTTGTCATGTATTGCCTCGCTTGCCTTTTTGGTTGAGTTGTTGTGACGGTATTAGTTGTTGCACAAGAGGAGGAGGTGGTTTGTCTTTGAGCCTGTTCTTCCATGATTGATTTCTTCTAGAACATAAAGCTTTTGACACATACAACATCCCTTTTGCTACGATTAGTTCTAGAAGAACTAAGAGAACGTGTGACATTTGGATTGTGAGCATGCAATTCTCTAATTCTAGTGTAATGCATTTTTCCTGTACCCAAACTTGAAGAATTTGACTTCTTAGGTTCAAGTTGATTGCATGGTCATAAATCTAATCTTGACCCAAGACAAGTGGCTTTGTAAGGTCCTCATCGTGACATACCAACATTTTGACTTTCATTGGAACATCTTGAAGGTGGATGGGAAGCTCCACCTCGCCCAAACAAGGGGTTTCCAGACCTCCCAAACCTATGAGATAGGCTTCTATGGGCTTGATGTTCCTCGTCCTACCTCCACAGTCACAAAGGGGCGTCGATCGATTATGCGAGAAGTAATTCTGCCCGATTTTTGGCACATGTCTATGTGATATTTTGGGGCTTTTGGGTTGACATCTAGGCCTAGTTGCCTTAACTTATTTCTCCTGATGCACTCTCTCACCTCGGCTTGTGCTTCTTCTCTAACCCTAAACTCTTCTTTTTTTTGCTTCTTAGCAGTGTTGAGTCTCATTAACATATCCTCTGTAAGAGGTTCTTGATACAACTTGACTCGACATACACTAATATATTTTGTAAAAATTTCACCTTCTAGAATGGCCAATTGAACCGCACCGCTAGTGGAAATTCTATTAATGATCATGGGTCAATATCCTCGTTTCTCCAATTTGTGGGCTGCTTTAGTGTATAGACCAGCACTAGGTCTCCTTCTTTCAATCCTTTACCCTTTATATGGGCATCAAAGTATGCCTTTTGCCTTTTCTTTGTAGCATAAATGCCTCCTGCTGCTCATAGCCTCGTCTCACCTAAGCATTCTAGATCGAAGATCCTAGAGGACAACTCATGTCCATTCCACTCATGCTCATGTGCTATCTTTAAAGCTGGGATTAGGAAGTCCAATGGTAGCACAACATTCTGATGTCCAATGGTAGCACAACATTCTGATCAGAAACCATCTGAAATGGGGTGGCATTGAGTACTGTTTTGTAAGCAACTTGGTAAGCCCAAACAACATGATGAAGTTGTTTGTCCCAATCAGAGCGTTTATTATTTACTAATTTGGTCAATACATTACATAGGATCTTATTTGTGCTCTCGGCTTGTCCATTAGCTTGTGCATGATAGGGGGCAGACTTCTTATGTATCACTAAGAATTCTTGGAGAAGGTTTTCGATGACTTCATTTAAGAAATGTGTACCTCTATCACTTACTAACTCTATTGGTAACCCATATCTCGTGAAAACATTCTCAAATAAAAACCCAGCCGTCGTTTGAGCTACAATCATGTATTCAACATTGGAGTTTCTAGCTGGGGGGTTAATAGGACCAACAAAGTCTATACCACTCTTCGAGAATGCACGTCCTCACATCATTGGCCTCAAAGCCATCTCATCTTTTCTGATCGAATATTGTGCACGTTGGCATGAGCCACATTTCTTCACATAGGTATATGCATCCATATGGAGAGTGGTCCACCAAAGTCTTGAGAATAGAATGGTCTTGATTACTCGGTCAAACCCAAAGTGTCCACTTGCCACACCGCTATGTGCAGTTTCTAAGAATTTCAAATAGTATCTGTGTACCTAAGTACCATCTTAGGGACTTGTGGAGAAAGAGACTATACCTCGATCCCCCTCAAGTGCATATAGTGGGGATTCACTCTTTATTTATCAATCCGAGGAGTATCAAAACCTAGTCGAGTGTATGAAGACATGCATTCAAATGATGATCAATGCAAGTGAGCTTTTAAAGAGTGCAAATAAGGCTAAATCTATTCCAAACAAGTTTTAGGGATCCGTTGAAATGTCACGACACTTGGAACAGTAGTCAATAGTAAATCAAGCTTTTCTCTTAGCTTCGAACTCCGAGTATACTGAATAGCAGGTTCATTTCAAAGCTCTCAAGAAGATGCATCCAATGGTTGTCTTTTCACTCGATTCTGACGCTCTTGCTTCAAGTTATGAGCAAAATACTGAGTCACAGGAATGACCTTCCTACACTTCAGCACTTCTTACACTCCACACACACCTTACCAACAGCAAACAAGCACTTTCATGGATAGACAACACTCCCAAACACTCTTTTTAGGCATTACTCATGCATACAAGCTCACAAAGAAGAAGATACAGAGAGGAGACGACACAAATTCGAAATTCTGTGCTCTTGATTCTCACAATGGCAAAAAGTCTCTACAAAGAGTCACAAATTGAGTTATATACATGTGCCCTAAAAATGGTTCTTTCACACAAGAGACCGGCACTTTATTAACTGAAAGACTAATTTCCTACTAATTTACAAAGGTAAGCTACAATTCTCTATGGGTATGCATCTAGAGGACTCCTCTAGTGCATTTACATTGGAAAATATATTACAAAATGGTTATAATACAAGAACAATGTGTCCTAATCGGAAAAATTTTGGGGCCCCTCTTTTTCTTTGCATCTTTGCTCTTCTTAACTCTGCAACACTCTCCCCCTCTTTGTCTGTGTTATCCCTTGACAGGCTTCACTCTTGTCTGCAGCTCGTTTACTTCTTTCCACCGCTCGCAACCCGTGGGATGGACTACCTGAGATTTGTAGTCTAGTTCGCCAATAACCTCTTTAAATCTGGGTTGCTGTGTTAAGTCGCGCTGCCACGCACGCAACCAGTGGAAGGTATTCTTTGTTGTTGATCTTTGGAGTTGTCCTCTCCAATCATTTAGTATAAAGAATCAACAATACATCTTATATTTGTCAATCCTGAAAGTATACATGAGACCACAACCCCTTCTATATGATAGAATCCAAGAAATAAGAGAAAACTGGCTGGATTTTTGAGAATAATGAAGATGAAGAGAAATTTCTAGGGTTTGGATTATCTTGAGAAAATCTCCATCATTTTCCACAATCTTTGTGTCTAAAGCATGTTATTTTCTCAGCAAAATACAAGCATGAAGTCAAAACTCAAAAATGATACGTGTAACCTTCAGACGAGACAATCGCGATTCTGTAAAATCAGACGATTTCATCTCCAGCACCATTCTTCATCAATTTCTCACTCATTATGTCAATAATCAACTCTCTTCATACACATTCCTCAGAAACACACAATAGAAGCTCACAAATCTCCATGGATACACATAGATTAGACTCAACAAATCAAAGAAACCACACAAAAGGAAGAAACACGATTTTTTGCAGGAAACTCTCTCTATTTGCTTGGATAGCATGTAATACAATTAACCAAACCTCTCATAATAGAGGAAACTATCTTTTATACATTTTCAAGTGTCCCTTTTCACACTTGAAATTTGGTCCTTTCCTCTTCTAATATAAAAATGCTATCTAGGAGTTTCCAAAAATTCTAGAAAAATTACATATAATTCTACTTTACATAAGAAAGACTCTTCCTTATTTTTACATCAATTGCATAAATATTTTTACAAGTTTTTGGTACTTTACAATTATTTTCCATCAAGAATACTTCAAAAAATTACTTCTTCCAACATTCTTCCCCTCCTAGACCTTTTGGCTCCTGACAAAAGACATTCCTGCTCATATATTCCAAATGCTTTCTTCACTTCTTCTTTCTTTGATAGACCTGTGACAATAGGTCATGGCTTCTCCTTTCAGTAACATTCAAGTTGTTTACCATCTCAAACAGTGCTTTCCTCCACTGCACTACAGCTTCTGGCTTATCAATTACATCCTTTTTCAAGTATTCTGTGTATGCAGCTTCATATGCAGTGAGTCGAGACTTTGTGACTACAGACAAGTTTCCAAATATCTCTGATTCTCTTTCAAAAAACCCGTAATCAAATGCATCTTCAAAAATTTGGAGATAATGGCTGCCCAAAAATATTATTCTGCTATAATAAGCCATCAGACATATCCTATCAGGTGTTTCACTGAGATCAAACAATAATGCATTAGTAGGTGAATTAAAGCCAATGTAATTTAGGATTTTGACATCTGTATCTGTATAGGTCTCTATGCATGCCAAAATGAGTCTCATTATTCTGATTAGTAGAATACATGCTGGATCATTAACATCCTTGTATGTGGCTATAACAGATTCAGCTGTGTCCACCATATACTTTTTTGTAGGCCATGTTCCTGCCTTTGGACCTGCTATCTTGGAAAATTCAACCATTTGGATGGAATTTGTCCTTCTTTCCTTCTTTCCCAGAAAATTGTCCACTCTCTTCTCCTTGCTACTGGAAAATATGCTGGATTAATCTTCAACTGAATAGGTGCTTCCTTCCATATTTTCCTGCACTCTTTATTTGCATTCAACCATCTATTCCTCCATTTGGGATTAGCTTTCTCAAATAGCTCTTTGGTCACATTGATATCTTCTTCGTATTCTAGATACTTATTTGGAGGTAATCCAACCCTTGCCATCTGATAATTTTTGATACTTTCCATGATCATACATAAGGGTATGCCTAATCCATCTGCAGCCCAATGATGTTGATATGGATTTATCCCTTTATTTAAAGAAAATGTGACAATCTGGTCCTCATATTCATCATGCATTTTTCTAATGAAATCCATTCTAGATTCTCTGTTTGTCAAAAGTTTTTGAACAAATTCCTCAGAATACTCATCTTCTGGTGCTTTATTTTCTGGTTCACTGCCATGTTGAGTTCTGTCATCATTGCCCACTTCATAATCTTCTGTATGTGTAGTCTCTATCTGTTCTTCCTCCTGAGCTTGTGGCTTTTCTAGCTTTTTCTGCAGCTCTTCTATTGTTATCATTAAACTTCTATTTTGAGATGCCCATATCTGTCTTTCTGCTATCCAATTACTTCTTTCCTTTTCTAAGCTTGACTGCCAATCACTCCTTTCCTTCTGTATGTCCATATGTAATTTGTTGTAACCCCTCATGGAGGTAGCAGCATGTGTACTAGCCTGTTTCTCCAACTCTTTGGCTTCTTTCAATTTTGTTTGCAATCTCATGATTTCTTTGTGCAAATCTTCCCTTTCCTCCTATGTTACCTGATCAGCCTTGCTTTCTTCCTTCAACTGGCCTTCTCCATTAATAGTTTGTTGATCTCCTCATTTGCTTTGACCATGATTTGATATGAACTTTGTAAAGTTCTGTATCTGCCTTCAATTTTCTTTAACTCCATCTCCAGTTTACTACTCTACTCTGTTTGTTTTGCACACTTCTCTTCAAGATATTGGATTTTATTTTGTTGTTGTATCTCTAATTCTTCCAAGGAAACTATTCTGTATATCAATTCTTCATTTCTCTCCTTTACAATCCTCAACTATTCTGCCAATTGTTCCTTTTCCTTTTTGTGCTCTTTAATGATACCATTGCCTTTTTCAAACTCAGATTCAGCTACCATACCTGATATAATCATATTCCTACTGGATGGTCTGAACTGCTCTATATTGCTCATAATGATTTTGCAAGCAGATCTTATAGTTTTAGGTATCCTTTCCAACCCAACTTCTATTTCCATTTGTTTGACTTCAATTTGCTTATTTTCTTTACATTCATTCTCCTCTTCATCTTCTTCCTCATACTCTAAGTCCTGAGTCTTTTGTTCTTCAAGACTTTTATCTGCTTCCATTTTTTCTTGATCTCTCACCTCTTCTTCATCTTCCAATATGTGATCATCCTTATTCTCCTGTTCTGATATATCTCTAGTTGTCTTTATTTCTTCTACCTTATTGTTTTCCATCACTTGTTGTTCCTCTTCAAAGAATCGTCTTTCTTTTACTTGTACTCCTTCTTCCTGAATTATGGTTGAATTAGTTTCCTCTGCAAGTTTTGTCTGATCATTACTTGTCTGCTCTTCCTGTCCTGCCTCTTGCTCATCTATATCCATGAGATCTAAGCCTTCCTCTTGTCCTTGATCTTCTGTATTTGTGAATTCTTCATTATGATTCAAATAATTCAGGATGTCTTTTATGCTTTGGTTGATCTCTTTCTCTATAATCCCCTCTTCTACTTCTTGAGCATTCTCTTTTTCTACTATTTCCTCTTCTATTTCCTTGACTTGAGCTGTATCTTTTTGTTTATTGGCTTGACTGCATATCTGTGCTCTTTCTTCTGCTTCTACTTTTCCTTTATCCAGTTTGAAATAGTTTTGTCGTGAAGGTCTTGTCCATATTGACTTTAATCCTGAATCTATTAATCCACAGCTGAACTCTTTTCTCACTTCACCCTCCTCTTCTATCATTACTGCTTTACCTTTCATCATCCTTCTTTCTTCTTCAGGACTGAGTTTTTTTGCTGATGCTTCCTGAACTTGCTTTTCCTGTGTCTTCTTACTCATGTCTTCTGGTGTTTTATTTTTTTCAATGGCCTGTGTGATCACATTGGGTGTACTGGGAACTGATAAATTCAAACTTTTTAGCAAAAAGTTTTCAATGTCACTTTCAGAGTCTGAGGAGAATTGTGATGAGCCTGCTATGCTTGATTTTTTCAATTTTAACTCTTCTCCAGCAGTAGATTCCTTCTGCTTTTCTCCTAATGTCACCTCTTCTGTCTCTTTTATAGTTACAGATTCTACTACTGATTTCCCTTTACTCTTCTTGGTTAGCTTCTTCCTCTGTATTGGTTTCTTCTGAACCTTCTTTTTTGCTACAACTGTAGTTCTTGTCTCAGGAGGTCCTTGTAGTTCTTTGAAGTATGCTAATAGCTCCACTTCCTTTTTAACAAATACTTCCTCTGTTTCAGCTGCCATCATTTGGTCATGCAATTCTCCATAATGTTCTACTTCCTCTTGAACCCAATCTGTTGCTTTGCAAGAATAATCTTCCAGCATCTTTTGATATTGGGCCTCATATACTACCCTTTTGTTATTTCCTTGAGTCAGATAAGTATATAACTACTCTTTACTGGTCTGAGGTGGATGAGGGTTATTAGAAGATTGGACCTGCTTATGAGCAGCTTCATGTTCTTCTTTGGTTGCTTCATCCTGCTCCAATTCAACTTTTCTTGGATCCAACCTCCTTTTCTTTACAGGGATCACTTCCTCTGAGATTACCTTTCTTTTCATTCCTGCTCCCCTCATGCTGGTTTGTCCTACTTCTCTCACATACATCTTCCTGGGAGGACTCTTGATTCCTGTCATTAGACTTCTGAAATATTGTGACTCTGGAGCCAGCTTCAACTGATCTTCCATTCCCAGTACATGATATATAATCCTGGTTAAAACTGAGCTCCATTCATATACTTTCTCTGCTCCCAATGTTTAGCTGCTTCTTTCAGCTGTTCATGTATGTAAGGTGATACATCCATTATTCCAAAGGGCTTAGTTCTGTCCTTATTGTTAAACATAATTAGTGTTACTGATTTGTGTGGCATGGTATACCTTGGTAGTTTTGGAAAGCAAAAGTATTGCAGAAACATCCTAATGGCATACTCCTCCTTCTCTTTTCCCTTAAAATCAGGAAATTTAGAGTTCATGTATATGTTTCTTTATTATTTTTTACAAAGATATTATCAAGCTTGGTTCCCATTGGGTAAAACTGTAGAGCTGCTCTGATATGCTCTGCTTTTATAGTGATATTCACCTCCTGATTATCTTTGTTCTTGACTTTATATCGGAAATAAGCATCATTACCTTTTCCAACTTCCAACAGGCTGTTCATTACCTGTGCCACTCTTTCGAAATCTATAAAAAATATGGGTTCCTCCAATAATTTTATGTAACCCTACTGCCTTCCACCTTTTCTGATTGACCGCTACTCTTTGAAATCTGTAGAACTCTTGACACAACATGGTATATTTGTAACCCCCTACTCCCACTGTGAATATATGCTGGCCAATGATACTCAAGGTTTCTTTGAGCTCCTTAACCACCTTTTTTGCTTCTGGAATCTTTGCTCCTCATCAGACTCCAGGTCCACCTTCTGTATTACAACTTCACTATCCAAGAATCAGTGTCCTCTAGACAGAGTGACTGATTCTGCTTTGAAATCATGGATTGGCAACTCCTTTGCATTCACCATTCTGGAGAAAATATATCATCACACAAAAGAAAAAACTCCACCCACATGAGTCACAAGAAATCAAGAATGATATTTATTTTGAAATGAAATGAAAGAAGAATGAAAATAAACTTTCAATTAAATTCTGACTTCTTTAGAAAAACTCAATAAAAGTGATCATTACATGTGTAGCAAGAAGTCTAGTGCACTCCCCTCTTCTGACAGCTCTTATAGAGGAAGAAGATGTTTAGAAGAAAAAATGAAAAATAAAAATAAAAAATAAAAAATAAGAATGTAAAAATCATAAAAAATAAAATAAAAATAAAAAATAATAAATAGAAACCTGCTACGCTTCTACCTATATCTTGCTTTGTGCTATATAACTTATAAAAGGAAAAAATAGATAATTTTTTTCTTTCTTTCTTCTCTTTTTTTTTGTTTCTCTTTCTTTTTTTTTAATAATAATTTTCTTTTATTTCTTTTATTTTTTTTAATAATTTCTTTTTTCTATTTTTCTTTTATTTCTCTCTTTCCTTCCCCTCCTAATTCTCTTCAGAAAAAGGATAAGGTAAAATATTTTGTCCCAATTTTCAATATGTTATGATTTTCTTTTCTATAACATTTTGATCTGTTTCTGAAAAAATTCTAAATCCAGATCAAATATAGATGGTCTTTTTCCATTGAATCAATTCGGATTTTTTTACCCAATAATATTTAACCCTAGTTGCCCTTGTCTCTGGAAAAAATCCATCTCCCTCTGATAAGCAGTTTTTAGAATATTTTGGCCTCCACATCCATTTTGTCCTGGGATTTTGTTTTGATGAACAGGCCTTGGGTATGCTTTGTTTCCATATCCTTCTTGTTCTAATGCTTTGATGCTTCACATTGTGCCACAATTGCCACCTTGCTCCTGTGTCTCCACCCTCCTTTGCCCTTTCAATTTTTTGCAGGTTTTGATTAAATGAAGCTTGATCATTTAGTATTTGTATTGGTAATGTCTATGTGTCTTCCAATGAAAAAGTAAACCCTTCCATGTCTGGTCCATGAGCATCCTGTTGAACTTCCTGTTCTTCATTACTCAATAAAAATATTAAAAACCTTTTGTCATTTATTGTCAATTTAAGCTTCATTTTTTCAAAATTCAAAATTACTTTACCTTGTTTGAGCCATGGTTGTCCCAAAATCAATTTCTCAGTCATCAAATGATCTGGCCATTCTTCACAATCTATCTTCATACACTCTTTATTGAACTTAACCTCAATAGAAGGTGAATACATGCTTTGTATTATTTGTCCTTCCAAAGTTTTGATAAAGGTTTTGCTTTTAGTTCTTTTTAGGTTAAATTTGTTCAACAATGCTGAACTGATCAAATTTACCTGTGCACCTGAGTCTATCAAAACTTTAATTTTTTCCTTCTGAAAATGCATTGTTATAATAGGCAAATGTTCTTTTTCTTTTAGAGATGTTTCACACAAACAGACTTCCCTATGATCTTTGGTTCTTCTTATCCTTTCCTTTGCTTCTTGTTGAGCCTCTTTTCTAATGTTTTCCTCTTCTTTCTTCCTGTTTTGAGCTTGTTGTAATCTTCTCCATTCAGAAGTAGTTAATGGAAGATCATATCTTTTAACTCTACATCCACTTAGGAAGTTTGGCATGATCTCTCCATCTATGTTAGCTAGTTGTATAGCTCCACTATTACTTATCTGATGTATAATATATGGCCCATGTCCTTTTTTCTGAAACTTTTTCTGATGTTCTTTGACTGTGTAAACCAAAACTAGATCTCCTTCTTGTAGATCTTTTTCTTTTATGTGAAGATCATGATAAGCTTTTTGTCTTTTCTTGTCCACATATATACTCATAATGGCTTGGATTCTAGAAGCTCCCAGTTTTTCCAATTCTATTACTCTCTCTGATAATTCATGTCCAGTCCAATTGTAGTGACTACCCACTTTTAGTGTTGGAATGAGGAATTCCATAGGTAGAGCTGCATTTTGCCCATATACCAGATTAAATGGAGTAGTTCCTAATGCAGTTTTGTATGCCACTCTATAAGCCCATAGAACATGATTAAGTTGTAGGTCCCAATCATTTCTGTTTGTGTTTACTAGTTTTGACAATACAGTACAAAGTACTTTATTAGTACTTTCTGCTAATCCATTGGCTTGTGGGTGATATGGGGCTGATTTTCTATGACTAATCAGGAAATATTCAGTTATGTTCTCTATGATTTGGTTTAAAAAATGGGTCCCCCTATCACTTACCAATTCAATTGGAAGTCCGAATCTGGTGATGATATTTTCATAGAGAAATCTGGCAGTAGTATGAGCATCATTTCTTTTTGTGGCTTTGGCCTCAACCCATTTTGTCAAGTAATCTGTAGCCACTATTACGTATTCAGCATGTGATTGTCTTGCTGGAGGATGTATAGGTCCAATAAAATCTATTCCCCATTTACTAAAGGCTCTGGCTGCATATTGTCTCTTTTATTTGGTTGACTCACCCTCTGACAAATGTCACATCTTTTTACATATGTTCTTGCATCAAGAAATAGGGTTGGCCACCAAAAGCCGGAATATAATATGAGTTTAGCTATTCTGTCACTTGAGAAATGTCCACCTGCCACTCCAGACTGTGCCATTTCCAACATTTCCAGATATCTATCCTCAGGGACACAAATTCTTAAATATCCATCCATCCCTCTCTTATATAATTGTTCTCCTATCAATTGATAATCTTCTGATATTACTTGTAGATTTTTTGAATCTGCACCAGCTAATACTTGTTTTCCTTTCTTCTTCCTTTTCAATTCCTCAATAATATTTTCACTCCAATCTGGATTTTTCTAAAACCAATATAGAGTTATGAATTCTGAATCTTGCAATGATTGACACTTCCAGCAATTAGCAATGTATTTTGTTACGTCTTGAATCTTATTAGGCCAATGTACCCCCATCCTATTGAGATTACTTAGGGTGACTACCCTGGAAGCATGAGTGCAAGGATTCCAACAATGAGCTCTTTCAGATATTCCTTTTGCTCTTCTTCAGGAGTACAATATTCCAATATGCCTGTATGGTTGAGGTGATATAGGTGCCCAGCTAGCAGCATAAAATTTCTGCTTTGTAATACTAAGTGTGTGTTGTTTCCAAATGTTTTGCAAGGTCCCATGGTTAACAATGGTACTAAAGTCATGGCCCACTCAGGAATACTTTCTACTTTGAACAAATAAGTATCTGGCAGGTCATCATTTAAAGGTGAACTGGGTTCTTTAGAATGGATTCTAGACAAATGATCTGCTCTCAAGTGTGTTTTTCCTTGTCTGACCACCACCTCAAACTCAAACTCCATTAGTAAAAGAAACCATTTGACTATTCTACCTGTGTGACAAGGTTTATTTACTAAGTATAGCAAAGCTAGATGGTCCACAAAGAACTTAAACTTGTTGGCCAAAAGGTAATGTCTATATTTTTTTACAGCAAATCATTCCCAACCCTTTTCTCTCAGTGGTTGTGTAATTTTTCTCTGCTAAATTCAGTTGCCTACTAGCATAAGCCACTGGAAAATCTAACTTGCTCCCTTCTATTGGTTGTGCTCATACACATCCCAAAGCATAATTTGAAGCATCCACATGGACATGAAAAATTTTATCCCACTGGGGTGTTTTCAGAATTGGGGCTGTAACCAAACAAGTTTTTAGGGTTTCAAAAATCTTGCAAGTGATTCTATCTTTTTAATGAAAAAGTACACAGTTCATCCACATATATTTCCATTACATCTCTTAGGAACTCTTTGAAAGGTTGCTGGGGCATTAGTTAACCCAAAGGGCATAACCCTAAAAGCATAAATTCCCCATTCTGTGGAAAAAGTAGTTTTATGTTGGTCTTCCAATGCTATAGGTACCTGATTGTATCTTGAAAAACCATCTAAAAAACTATAAACCTCCTTCCTTGCAACTCTTTCCAAAAGGTGATCTGTTATAGGCAATGGGTAACTATCTCTTATAGTTGCTGCATTCACCTTTTTTAAGTTAATGCATACCCTAAGTTTCCCATTCTTCTTTGGTACCACAACTATAGGAGATATCCATTCTGTATACTCAATCTCATAGATGAAATCGGCAGCCAACAACTTGTCAATTTCTTCCTTTATTTTAGCAGAGTATTTATCATTGAATGTGTAATGTCTCTGTTTGCTAGGTTTTGCATCAGATGTAATAGGAATCTTATGCTCAGAGATTTTAGGATCAATACCTTTCAAATCCTTGTAGCTATAAGCAAACACATCCCTATAGTTTCTGGCCAAACTTCTTAGTGCCTCCTCTTCTTGGTTTGTCATGTCATCAGCTACTACAATGTGTCTTTCTTCTCCCTCTTCTTAAGTGATCATGATCTTTTTAGTTTGTTCCTCATTATCATAAGCCTCTCCTTTCTTCTTTTCTCTCTTTGATTTCATTTTTAGAAGTAATGTGTCTTCTACTTCATAAGTCTTGAAATTTGCTGGTACATCAAACTGTTGATCTTTGTTTGTTTCTTTCTCCTTTTTCTCATCCTCTTGGTTTTATTCTATTTCCTTGTGTTTGTTTTTCTTATATTTGCTTGAGATTTTATCTTTTATTGCATCTTCAGCTTTTACTTCTTCCAAATATTGTGTTTTCCCTTTTTTTAATATCATTTCTTCTTCCTGGTCCTCTTCTGTTTTTGATACCTTTATGATTTGTATCCCAATGTGGAAAACATCATACCCTTCTTCATTTTGGAATTCCACCCCTACATACTCATCACTGGCGAGATCCATGGTAGCCAAAATTTGGTTCCACCCATAGGGCTCAAATTCTTCATCTTTGAATTGTTGTGGTACATATCTCTCATCTTGTAATTTTCTTCCTTCTACACAATCTTCTCTTCTCAATCTTCTTTGTCTATTTGTAAGGTTTCTTATCATATTGCACTTCCATATTGACGATTCAGTTTCATTTTGGTCTTCCATTTCTGATTCTTCACTTAATTCTTGATTTTGATGTATTTTATACCATTCTTGAGGAGATATATCACAATAATGCCCATTTCTTAGATTCACTCTGGTTATTCTTCCTTTGCTCTGAAGGTATAGGCAATCATTACCCCAATCTTGCACAATTTGCATTTGTCTCATAAATGGCCTTCCTAGGATAATTTCATATGAAGTAGATTGTGGGAATTCAACTATGGCAAAGGTATGTTCTATCTCTATCCACATATGTCCACAATCACTTTTTCCCATATTCCTAGGGGTTTCTCTATGTGTCCATCTGCAAGTTGCAATCTCATTTTGGTGGGTATTAATTCATTTTTCCCCCATTTTTCCCAAGTTTGTTTAGTCATGATGGCCACTCCTGATCCACTATCCAGAATAGCTTTGGCATGGTTTTTACCAAATTGTATTTTTAGGATTGAGTTTCCCTATTCTCCTTCACAATATCCTCCTATCTTATCAATGGGAATGTACCACAATTCCTCCAATTCCTGCAGTTGTGGATGAAGATTTTCTGGTATTGTTTCCCATTTTTTCATTTTGTTTTGTAAATGAGGATTCTGTTTTACCAATTCCTCCATTGTAGTATGGTATAAAATTGTACATTGTTTATCTATATTTACATGGAATGTAATTTGTGGATTATCATCTTCCTGATTAATATTTCTCCTTGTTCTTATTGCCTCAGATTCCTCAACTGTTATTTGAGAATTATGTGATTCCCCCAGTTTAAGTTGTGCCTCCTGTATGCTTTGTTTACACTTTTGTGTCCTTTCATGTTCTAAGTCTGGCATAGGATAAGCCATTACATGATCTGTAGGACTTGGTCCCTCTTGAATTCTTCCCTTGTATGCTTTTATCAAGGTATCTAGACTCTGTGAATTTCTTATCTCTGACTGAGTTTGTGTCTTTTGAGAGGGAGTACTGTTTGACTGTTCCCTATTATCTTCTTCCAAGTTTTTACCCATTCTTTTTTTCTTTTCCCATTTCCCTTTTTGTCTATTTTTCTTCACCTTTGAAACTGATCCTTCATTTTGTTCCTTAGTTGTTTCTTGTTGTTTAGCTTGTGCCTTTGTTATAGCATTTACATTCACTTGGTCAATGTCACTCAATTCTTCTTGCTCCATGATGTTGACTGTTTTCAGTGGTATGTTATTAGATGTGTTTTGTTGTTTTTGAGGATTTCTTGGACAATCCTTTATTAAATGTTCCCTGCCACAATCCTTACAATAGGCTCCCTCTATTCTTAATGTAGGAGGTTGTGGACAGTCTCTAATGAAATGTTCTCCCCCACATCTATAACAGGTTATTTTTGGTCCCCCTTTGAACTGAGGTTTTTGATTGGACATATAATTATTGGTTATATACATGAATGTGGCTGTATCCATCTCTATTCTCCCATTTCCCAAATCTAGGGCTTGTAGTTCTGGTTCTCTCAGTTCATATCCTTCCCATTCTTCTTGATATCCTTCATTCCATTGATAATCTTCCTTGTATGGTGAACTTATTCTTGGATTTCCCTCCTCTATTGGTGTGTATTTAACCGGTACCACATTTGTTGGTAATGGAGGTTGTTGCCCAAGTACAGGTCTAGGTTGCTCAATATATCCAGATTCTCTTTGACTTGCATAATCTCTCTCCTTAATGGGTTGTTTGTTGTAGAAACAATCTTCTCTAGTATGATTTGTCCATTTCCTCTCCAGTGTATAGTATTTGAGTGTTTTTCTGTCTTGCAAGTGTTGTGGTTTTTGATATGGGCATTGTTGTACCAATTGATTTTCTCCACAATTATAGCATTTTTTATTTGTTGTTATCTTGGTATTTATCAAATTTGTTTTAGTGCTGACTTCTAGGGCTTTAGCAATGGCTTGAGCCAATTCTTCTGCTGGTGGGATTTTATCTTCATTTGTTCTAGATTGATCAAATGCTAACAGGTCTTGGCCTCTATTATCTTCCAAATCTATTGCCTCTTTCACACATGCTCCTAGGTCAGGGCATCTCCTATAATACACTAGGGTTCTTAATTAGGCACTTCTTAATCCTTCTATGAATAGGGATACCTGTCTTGCCATGGAAGGTACTTCTTCTCTGGGACATCTGCCAATGTATTGCTTGAATCTCCTAGCTACCTCTCTGACATTTTCATCTTTTTGCTGTTTAAAGCTATGTATTAGTGTGGCTGTGCTATGTTTCATTCCAGTCTTTGAGAATTCCCAATGAAGGCTTCTAGAAAGGATTTAATATCTAAATACATTTCCTTTCTTAAGGGAATGAACCAGGATAATGCAGGTCCTATTAGGGTTAGACCAAATGCTTCAAATTGGACTTTGTAATCCTCTACTTCTTCAGCTCTAATTAATTGCCTAAATTCTGCAACATGAGCATGAGGATCAGAATATCCTTCATATTGATTTTTCATGCATTTGGCTACTTGATATGGTCTAAGCATTCTACCCTGATTTTGCCACTGATGTCTTCTTCTTAGTGGGAAATCATTAAATCCTTCTGGTTCCTTTTCAAAAGGATTTGGGGAAGTATGTGTTCTCCTACCTTGTGGTTGTTCACCATTACTGTGAATTTCATGTGGTCCTGGCAAATCTGATTGCCCTAGGTTCTGTTCCCAAGGTCTCTTGTCCGCACAATGCCCTAGGTCATTTGAATTTTTTGGGTCTTGTGAGAAGATGTATACACATCCCTGCCTATCCTCATATCTACCATCTTTGAATTGAGCTACTGGTGTTATGTTCAGGGGAACTTCTAAGTTTCTCAATCTAATGAGAAACTTATGCATTCCATCCTGATATACATAGGTTCCAAACCTATTTGTATACATATATTTGAGGATGTTTCTATAATCCCCAGTTTCAATGGACTCATTTGTTTCATTTAAATTTTCCATGTTGTTTTCTTGCCCTAAATCTCTTTCTTGCAATTCCCTTACCACCATCTCTATTTCTTTCCTTCCCAGTTCTTGCTGGGAATGTGTGTACAATTTATTACCAGACCTAAGGATCATTCAATTAATTTCCACGATTTTTTGACCAAAATCGTGTTTTCCACGATTTTGTGGTGAAAATCGTGTTTATCACGATTCTGTGATCAAAATCGTGTTTTCCACGATTTTGTGGTGAAAATCGTGTTTATCACGATTCTGTGAACAAAATCATGTTTTCCACGATTTTGTATGAAAATCGTGATTTCCACGATTCTATGACCAAAATCGTGTTTTCCATGATTTTGTGGTGAAAATCGTGTTTATCACGATTCTGTGATCAAAATCGTGTTTTTCACGATTCTGTGAAGAGAATCGTGTTTATCACGATTCTGTGATCAAAATCATGTTTTCCTCGTTTTTGTGTGAAAATCGTATTTATCACGATTCTGTGATCAAAATCGTGTTTTTCACGATTCTGTGAAGAGAGTCGTGTTTATCACGATTCTGTGATCAAAATCGTGTTTTCCACAATTTTGTGTGAAAATCGTGATTTCCACAATTCTGTGAACAAAATCGTGTTTTCTAGGATTTTGTGGTGAAAATCGTGTTTATCACGATTCTGTGATCAAAATCGTGTTTTTCACGATTTTGTGTGAAAATCGTGTTTATCACGATTCTGTGATCAAAATCGTGTTTTTCATGATTTTGTTCCCAGACAATTGTGATTGCTCACAATCGTTAGAAAACACGATTTTGTTATGAAAATCGTGCTCTAGGAATCGCGATTTTGTTCTTTGTTTCAGAGAATCGCGATTTTGTGTCTGACTACAGAATCGTGATTCTGTTCAATTTTTTGAAAAATTTTCCAGGTATTGATTTTCAAATTTTTATTTCTTATATAGAATCGCCTTAACTATTTTTTAACATGCAATAAAAGAGTTTTATAAAATTTATTATTTTTTTCACAGAATCCTCAAAAATTCAAAAATCGTGATTCCGTGTTTTTTAGCTATTTTCTGCTTATCTGTGCTTAATGATCATGTAAATTTAAAGAAATGCAAAAAAATTGTATTGAGGACCCCTTACCTTGCTTGCTTGATTCCAACACTCTCCAAAGCTTTTAACTGCAGAAAATCGCGATCCTATTCTTGCTCTCTCTCTCTCTCACTCAAAATGAGTTTTCTCTGAAATTCTAGACTTTTATAGTGTCCACACAATCGTGATTCTGTGCAATTTCCACTGATTTTCACTTTTTCACTTGTCCAATTTCATTCTTCAATTACTTTATGGTTTTAATCCTCAATTCTTAATTTTTCATGATTAATCACTCTCATTAGCTATTGGTGAAAATCGCAATTTTGTGCTTCTTTTCCACTTCTTCCACTTGATACTCAATCCTCACTGATTTTTTGGAGTTTTACTTCCTTCACTTACTCACTTAATGAAATCTTTTACAATCACCTATCTCAAAACCCAAATATGCTCACATTTCAAAAAAAATTTCTCTTACAGAAAATCACGATTTTGTGCAGAGAATCGTATTTTTCCTGTACTTCCTGTTTTTTGCAATTTTGAGTCTTCTTTTCTTTTGCTTTCCTTCAATACCCTTTACCAATTCCAAATCAATTGTCACCTGCAATTTTTCATCATTAACAAGAATTTATCCAGAGAATCGCGATCCTGTGAAGAGAATTGTGTCTTTTCTGATTTTCCACTTTTTGGCACTTTTTTGCTTTCCTACCACCTCGTCTCTTCCACTCTTGTCAACAAAACTTCAGTCCAACTTCCTAGAGAGAAAAGAAATTTGTTTGATTGTTTTAATGAATTTTATGAATTTTTTTAGTATTTTGCCCTAAATTAAGGTAAACACTTCACTTAGGGTTTCTGGTTTGGTGATCTATTGATCCTGTGTTCCTTGATTGATTATACTCTCTTATGCTTTGGCTATTAAAACAGTTTATGAGCAAAACTTCCCAAAGAAAAATGTGTTAAGAAATGCAAATGTCAATTTTTGCAAAGATAAACTCAAACATTTCTCTTTTCAAGATGCAATTCAGCTTTTCTCAAGATTATCACTTTGACTTGGCTACAAATGGATCTTATCTACTTGCATGTAGCTACTTAACTTGAATTTTCCTTAATGCAATCTTGTCATCTTCCCAAGATCAACAATTTTGCTTAGTACTTGATCAAAAAGCACTCTACAAATGCAAGAATAGACACATGTTACCTTATCTTCAACTTTCTTGATTCAATTTTTCACACACCTGCCCTTTACTTCCAAAAAATTATATTAGCAACTATCAATTTGCAAAAATTTCAACACTTCTTATTCTCAAAAGAGTATCTAATGCTTTCTTTTCCCAAAAGACAAACAAAGAAATCTACCTTTTCATGTTTACATTTCTTGATTAAAGAGTATTACCTTTTCCATGTGTTCAATACCATCATATTAGAAGATCCAGCAAGGTCCAACTTCAATGAAGTTTTTGATATACTCCCCGGCAACGGCACCAAAAAATGTTTGTTGTTGATCTTTGGAGTTGTGCTCTTCAATCATTTAGTATAAAGAATCAACAATACATCTTATATTTGTCAATCCTGGAAGTATACATGAGACCACAACCCCTTCTATATGATAGAATCCAAGAAATAAGAGAAAACTGAGAATAATGAAGATGAAGAGATATTTCTAGGGTTTGGATTATCTTGAGCAAATCTCCATCATTTTCCACAATCTTGGTGTCTAAAGCATGTTATTTTCTTAGTAGAATACAACCATGAAGTCAAAACTCAAAAATGATACCTGTAACCTTCAGACGAGACAATCGTGATTCTGTAAAATCAGACAATTTCATCTCCAGCACCATTCTTCATCAATTTCTCACTCATTATGTCAATAATAAACTCTCTTCATACACATTCATCAAAAACACACAATAGAAGCTCACAAATCTCCATGGATACACATAGATTAGACTCAACAAATCAAAGAAACCACACAAAAGGAAGAAACACGATTTTCTGTAGGAAACTCTCTCTATTTGCTTGGATAGCATGTAATACAATTAACCAACCCTCTCATAATAGAGGAAACTGTCTTTTATACATTTTCAAGTGTCCCTTTTCACACTTGAAATTTGGTCCTTTCCTCTTCTAATCTAAAAATATGATATCTAGGAGTTTCCAAAAATTCTAGAAAAATTACATATAATTCTACTTTACATAAAAAAGACTCTTCCTTATTTTTACATCAATTGCATAAATATTTTTACAAGTTTTTGGTATTTTAAAATTATTTTCCATCAAGAATACTTCAAAAAATTACTTCTTCCAACAGGTATGAAGGTGTGGTTCTTCAACCCTCGCTCTGGACCTTCCGAAGATCAAGAGGTTGAAGCACCTTCTTGGGATTCTGGATCTGCCAGATATCTTCTTGCACTTCTTCATGGATACTTGTTGGCCTTGATCCGCCCTTGTCACCGATGTACTTTCCCCTGATGTATGCCCCTGTGGGGCTCTGTGCAGAGATGGAAGTTGCGTGCCCCTATGGGGTTTCCTGCAAAGATATGTCTTCAGATGTAATACTTTTAGTGAAGCTTCTTTCTTGGTCTTCTTCTTTTCTTCTTTTTGTTGGACTCTCCCTCAACACTACCCCCCTCCTGAACTCTGTCGTCCACGATAGGCTTTGGAATTCGACGAGAGTATGTTTTGTAAACCTTTTGCTCTGTCTCATTAAGCAGATTAGCTTCACATATCAATAGTTGCTCTCATTGTTCAGCTTTCACACCATCATGTGGTGGCTGTATGTGATCTGCGAAGAAGCTCAATTCATATGCCACCATTGGAGCATTTAGATTCGTTGACATTTTTAAGAAAATCTCAGAACCAATTTAAAAAAATCCTGTAAAAAAGGCTTCCTCAAAAGTTTGCATATACGGGCTTGGTAAAAACATGAGCCTTGAATAATATGCCATGATTGTAGGTCGGCTGGGCATAATTGATAGATAAAAAATAAGGATATCTGTTCCCTGGTTAATGCCAATAAAAATTAAAAAGGTATATGCTACATGTTTGAACACCTTCAAAACTGTAAGTATCATGCTGAGTATTTTATTAGTCATCTTGATAGTTAGATCAGGTACTGTCGCATATCGATGTAGCCAAAATTCAATGGTTTTCACCATAAAATCCTCTGTGGCTAAGTAATTGTGAGGTGGACTTGGAAGTAGCGGGTAATTCAACCACTGTTTATTGATCACACCACTCTTTTGCATATCCAAAAATTCGCGTGCTTCTTTGCGACGTGGTGTTGGGAAAAATGAAGGATTTACCTGTAATAAATATGGTGCTTCTTGCCACTACACCTGCAAAGTAGGATTTTTCTCCAAAAATTTTCTCCGCCATACAGGTTGTGCAGCTTCAAATTCCTCTTGAGTGTAATTGAATGTATTATCTCTGAAGTATAGCTGCTCATCTGGATCCTTCTGTGTGATCTTCTTTATATATTGTCTTGTTTTCTCTTTCAAGAGTCCATACGGAATGTTGAAAGGTTTCATTATTATATCCAAGTCTTTGCCCTTTATTTTGGATTCTTTCGTGACTTTGATCACTTCATTTTCAAAATTTTCTGTTAATCGGGACACCAATAGTGCCCGTTCCTTCTTACCTATTTCTGCAGTATATGGCATTGGATGTTCATCACATGGTTCCGCCATCTGCTCTTTTATTGGAGAATGATAGTGGGGAAGATAGAGGACTTACCTCTACCTCGTCAGTAGGATTCTCTAGTTGTGGCTCTACTGGTGTCCCGATGTTTGCTCTTTGTTTTATTTGAGCTTCTAGTTGTGTGAGACGTTCAGTCTTTTCTTTCACCTCATGGAGGGCTGTCTGGAGTGCTTCTTTAGCTACGAGAAGCTCATTACCGATTTCTGCTATTTGATCTACATTTTTACTGTAGCTCACTATGAGTTTGGCCTTGGCATTTTGTAGTTTTTTTTGAGCTCATTGGTTTCGTTGATATACCCTGCATTTTGTAGTTTTATTTGAGCTCTTGTTTCAACAATTCGTCATATTTTGCTATTTGGTCGTTCAATTCCTTTTGGTCAGTTGCTGTTGTCTCTTGTTTTTCTATAGGTTGGTCATACAGCAATGCCTTCATCAATTCTTTATTTCTGTTGCGTAAGTTATCATTTTCCTCCATGTATGCTTTTAGTTGTGTTTCTAGTAGATTGCTTCTAGCTTTCATCCTCTATTTGTCCGCTTCACTTACTTCATGTTGTCTTTGAAGCTCCATCAGTTGTTCCTGGAGCTTGTGATTCTTCTCCATTAATGTGGTGCATTGTCCTTTGACTTCGGTTATTTGCGTTTCCTTAGCTGAAACCACTTGTTGCATTTCGATTAGTTGTGCAGATAGTTGTTCACCCATTACTTGAAATTGATTTTTTTCTCTCATGGCTTTGTTGTAATCTGCATCTGTGTCCATCATTTGCTGCTACGTGTCCATGGCCGTTTGTGTCATTTGCTTGACTATGGGTTTTAGTTGAGTAACATCTACATTGAGCCATGTGGTCAGGATGCTAGGTTCTTCACCTGTGGTAACATCTTTCCCTTGTGCCACATGTAGCATAGTGTCATGGGGCTATCGAATATGAAGTTGTATCCTTGGCTCAGCCTCCTTGTATTCAGTCTTGCCTTGTGGTGTATCATGAGGGACTTTAATCACAACTTGCTCCATATTTTGTTGTAAACACCCTTCTTTTTCTATGTGTGTTTGTATTTCCTCTTTCACGGGTGGCACTGCATCTTTATGTGAGATTGGAGCTTCTTTTATGCTGATTTGTGACTTTTCGTTTAACTGAATGAGGTGTGTTTGTTCTGTGAATGCTTTCTGGTTCGGCATGCGTGATTGTTGATTGTCTGGCATGACTTCGATCTGGTCTATTTCTGTCCATTCTTCATTGTTCGTTTTTGTTCTTATGTCGGTGTCCAAGGTGTCCTTCTCCTGACTAGATTCCTCATTCGAACTAGAATCCTCCAGTCCCAATTCTTTGTATCTGGCCGCTAACTTTGGAGTATGTTCTTTGTCCTTTTGTTGTTGCACTCGTTTGGCCTATCTATATTGATGTCTTTGGACATTTAGGTTCACTTGGCCCCGCATATACGTATGCGTTCTTCTAGAGCCATTGATAGATCTCTTTTTGTGATTGGG
Organism: Ceratopteris richardii; assembly: GCA_020310875.1. Lineage (NCBI taxonomy): Eukaryota > Viridiplantae > Streptophyta > Polypodiopsida > Polypodiales > Pteridaceae > Ceratopteris > Ceratopteris richardii. Next base: position 1,166,814 of record CM035418.1, on the reverse strand, counting down.
GGTTGTGTCAGAGGGATCTTTGGTAATATGTGCATCCGCTTGGACTGTTGTGTTTCAGTGCTGCTTCCTCCCTAGCACACTTAGTTCCTCTCATTGGTTGCTTGGAACTTGTTCCCACTTCCTCTGTGGAAATAACTGTTTTCTTTCTTTTTGGAACAGTAGCCGACTTTACATATTTTGCCATTTCTGTGGAGGTTGGCATCACACGTGGAAATTCTTTCATCTCAAGTGCCTCATAGATTAACAAAGTCAATGCCAAACTTCCATTCAAAAACTTCTTCTGATTCCACTTCTTCTTAGCTTCAAATATGCGTTCTTGAATATATGGAGTAAGATTTACTTTATTTCCAATTTTCTTCATCGCATGGGAAAGCAATTGAACTACGATCTTTTGAGGCGCTCTATATCGATGGATGCTGGCAAAACAAAAATGTTGATACACCAATCGAATCGATTCTTCTATATCTATCCTGTTTATTTCCAGAAAGGTTCTCTTCTTTGGATCATGACATTCATCTTTAAGATTAGTGAGACCATCTTGACTCCAACCAAAAGCTTTGTTGACCAGTTCATGGGTGAATTGGATTGTCTTCCAATTTTATCGAGCACTTTCGCTTCCGGGATTGACGGCTTATTTGCTGCAGACTAGAGCATGTTCATAACTTGTTTGCATCTCTGAAAATCTGGCAAATATATAGGAAGTCGCAAAAATGCATCAATTCCAACTCTTGTCCAAACCTCTGTGATGCGAGGTAATCCGTGTATTATAGTTTGGAAATCTTGTGACATAATTGAGAAATAGTGATCCCTATCCATAATCTTAATGGTGGCCATGAAAAGAAGTTCTGACACTGGCTGATCTTCAAGGAACCAATGACCTCTTGCTTTAGAAATGGATTCCAAGGGAAGAAGTAGGACCTCTTCCTCTTGTGTAGCCTCAGAATTCGAAGATGCCATTTGCACTCAATACATACCAGTAATCAGTGTAAAGCTGGTATCAAGAGTTATCCGTTATTTATCCTCCATAAATTTGGCAATTCTCTGAGTGATGTGAGTCGTCCCTTTCCCATGGGTGTGAGAAAGGTAGTACTTGGGATTTTCTTCCTCTATATATTTTTTCTATATTTTTGACAGAAAACAAAAGCATTAGTACCTAGCCGAAGCTTTTATTGAATCATTAGTTATTTTCATTGAGATTATTATACAAGTGCTCTCATATTCCCTAAGAGGGAAATGTGCTTTGCTATCCAGTAGAAGAAGAAGTAGGTGCCGAATGCATGGCCTGGTAATGTGGCCCTATTATGCATACTTTGGGCTTTTGCAACTCACGATGTGTGCAAACTGAATTATCTGGTCGATGCATACATATTGTTTTTCCTTTAGGCATCCATATCTGCTTTATTCTACTGTGGCAGACTGCATCTCCAACATTCCTGGTGAGTGTTGTGCTTCTCACGTTGTGCCTCTTCTTTGTCCGCCTTTTGAATCTTTGAATGATTGTTGTTGCATATTTAGGCTCTTGCACTGTCGTGTAGTTGTTTCTTTCTTGTTGCTTAGCCTTCATGTTGTACGGATCCTCCTTGAACTTTGATATTTCTCTGTTAATAATTGTCGTTGGTGCGCATGATCAAGGAATCCATATCTGCATTCGTTCCGGTTGAGCGGCCATCACCTTCTTTGGAATCCACACTCTAGCATTTCTTTGTGGTCCTCGGAGTCCATCTTGACTTGAGTTTTTGTACTCCTGTTGTCTCCGGTGTAGAGTGTAGCTTTGTTGTTGATTATATGCGATCACCTGATCTTTTCTGATCCAAGCCTGTCTAGTGTGAGGAATGGGGTATATTCTAATGTGTGAAAGTTCGTGATAATCTTGCTCACTAGTCCCTCTTGTGCTTGATTCCTCGCAAGGGTTTTTATTGGAAACAATGCTGGTACTGATGTTCACTAGTTTGGGGGTGTGTGCGAGATTGAGATTCGGTGCATTCTCACATGAAGTACTTGATGGTGGAGTTTCCTTAGTGGGGGCGAATGTACATTCATTATCATGCATGTGTGAGTGATCACTTGGGCCTATAGATTTGGCTTTGACAAGTCGTTCGTCTAACATGCTGAATACCTCACGGTGTCCTATTTTGGCCGATATGTATCCTAGGGCCAATTGAATAGTCACTTCATATTCATATATCCAATCTTGACCCAACACGAGCTCTTCTAATAAGTCCTGATCATGACACACTAAGAGTTTTTGTTCCATCGTGTTGTTCCCGAGATGTAGGGGTAAGGTAATCTCGCCTATGCATTTAGTAACTTTTTCCCCTATTCCAATCAGTTGTGCCTTAGATGGGCGTAATTCTTCCTTGAGTTTCTGAGTCAATGAGGATTTGATACAGCTAACAGCTGCTCCTGTATCAATGAGAGCATCCACCAAGTGGTACTCTTCTGTTCCAGCACCCAAATTCAAATATGGCTGCTTTGTTTGATGCCCTAGGTTTTTAGAAGCTCTAAAGTTAGCCATTGGAATGAGTTCCTCTCCTTGTCGATATCTCTCATCTCTCTCTCTCTCATCCATCCTTTTCGTTTCCTGATTCGTTCTAGAGCTTCCTGTCTTGCTTCCTCTCGTATTCTTTTGTCTTCCTCTCGTCTATGTTTAGCCATTAGAAGTTGTGACATTATTTCCTCGGTCAATGGCTCTAAATACTTTTTTACCCGGCAACCACTTATATAGTTTGGCAATACTTCTCCATCTAGGGTCGCTATGCTGATAGCTCCGCTGGTAGATATACGATTGATTATCAAGGGCCCATATCCTCTTTTTTGTAGTTTTTTTGCGTGTTGTTTCAAAGTATAGAACAAAACTAAATGTCCTTCTTTCAGGTTTTTATCTTTAATATGAGCATCAAAATATGCCTTCTGTTGCCTTTTTGCAGCGTAAATTCCTGCTACAGCTTGTAATCTTGTTTCGTGTAACTTTTCTATTTGATCCAATTGAGCTGATAATTCATGTCCTGTCCATTCATAATTTGTAGCTACTCTGAGAGTAGGTACCAAGAAATCAATTGGCAAGATGGCATTCTGTCCGTACACTAGGTTAAAGGGAGTAGTTCCTATGGCTGTTTTTTAGGCTACTCGGAATGCCCATAAAGCATGATGTAATTGCTTATCCCAGTCGGATCTACCATTATTAACAATTTTAGTCAAGACTCTTCATAAAATTTTGTTTGAACTTTCAGCCTGTCCATTGGCTTGTGGGTGATAAGGGGTTGATTTCTTATGAATCACTAAGAATTCATTCATTAGGGCTTCTATTACTTCATTGATGAAATGTGTGCCCCTATCACTCACACTTTCAATAGGCAATCCAAACCTAGTGAATATGTTCTCAAAGAGAAACTTCGCCGTAGACCTCGCATCGTTTTTCTTAGTCGCTTTGGCCTCTACCCATTTGGTCAAATAATCCGTTGCTACAATTATATATTCTACGTGAGAACCTTTAGTGGGTGGGCTAATAGGTCCTACAAAATCTATTCCCCATTTGGTAAATGCTCGGGCACTCATCATAGGTTTTAGTGGCATTTCATCTCTTCTAATTGGATACTTTGTTCGTTGACATGTATCGCATCTTTGGACGTAAGTGGCTGCGTCTTGATGTAGGGTTGGCCACCACATTCCTACGAAGAGAATCATTTTTGCAGTTTTATCTACAAAAAAAAGTCCTCCTGCAGCTCCTGTATGCGCCATCTCTAAGACAGAAAGATACTCGTCTTTATGAATGCACATTCGTAGATGATTGTCTCTTCCTGTTTTGAAGAGTTGTTTACCTATAAGAACATAGTCCTTGCTTTGTTCTGTGAGTGCATGTTTTCTTGCTAGAGTCGCTCCTTTTGGGTACTCTTGGGTTTTCAAGAATTTTACCAGAGGCATACTCCATCTTGGTGCTACAGTGGAGTTACATAGAGTAGAGTTCTCTTCTGGCCCTCGTTCCTGACAAGTTGGGCAGGTTGATACATAATTATGTATATCCCTTTGCATGGTTGGCCAGTATATGCCTAATCTCTTTAGTATTCTCCATGTTCCATTCGCATTTAGATGAGTTTTCCATTGATTTACATGTGCTTTTTGAAGCCACATCTCTTGTTCCTCTTCCTCTACACATCTCATGAGTAATCCAATTGGATCTTGGTGGTATAAGCTTCCAGCAATGATATGGAGATTGTTGGTCTTACATAATTCCTGACTTTTGTTTGCAGTGGTCCCATGTTTAGGTCCATATGTGAGGATAGGGATCAACTTTTATGCCCATTGTGGACATACTTCGAGATTGAAGAGATAGAAATTTGGTAGATCATCTGGTACTCCTGTGGGGGGCTCTCCATGTGTCATTCTTGTCAGGTGATGTGCTCTAATGTGTGTATTCCCTTTCTTGACTACTACTTCAAAATCAAATTCCATTAGCAATAGAAACCATCTGTTGCAGAGCTAAAGAGCGCACAAAGCAGAGAAAAAGACGGGCCCCAAAATTTTTCCGATTTGGACACACAACTTTTGTATCATAACCACTCTTGTATATATTTTCCGTTGTAAATGCACTAGAGGAGTCCTCTAGATGCATCCCCACAGAAGATTAGTGATTTACCCATGTACAATAGTAGGAAATTAGTCTTTTAGTGAATAAAGTGCCGGTCTCTTGTGTGAAAGGACCAAACTTAGGGCACTAGTATATAAGTCAAAAGTGACTCTTTGTAAAGAACTTTTTGTCATTGTGAAGAAGGAGCACTTCTGAATTTTCGAGTTTGCCTCTTTCTTGCTGATTTTGATCTTCATCTTGCTCTTGTATGTGTGTGTGATGCTTGAAATGCATGTGTAGGACTGTTGTCTACCCCTTCCGCTTTGTTTTGAGCTGCTGTAGCGCGTGCGTAAGCTAGGAGAAGCTGTGGCGCGGGTGTTTGTGACTCCCGTAATTCACTGTTTTTGCCATAACTTGAAGCAGAGTGGTCAGAATTGAGTGAAACCACCACCGTTGGATGCGTCTCGTCGAGAGCTTCGAAACGAGTACCCTATTGCCTATGTTCGGAGTTCTGGGCTGGGAGAAAACCTCAAAAATACTAAAACTGCTGAAAAGAGGCTTGCGGCAAACACTTTCAGTATTTCAGTAAGAGTGAGAGGTAGTAGTCTTTTCTCATGCATGCTGGCTAAACCACTTCATTATCCATCACGTGTGCACAAGTCTTCATACACTTGGTAAGTCGTTCCTTAGGATTGACATTTAAATGTGTGTTAAAGATCCCACTATATGCACTTGTGTGGCAATTGAGGTATAGTCTCATTGGCACAAGTCCTTGAGTCTTCTTGGCTCAAGTACACACGTTTTTGGCACCGTTGCCGGGGAGTCACTCAACCGAGGTGCCTTCGTGATGGTTATAGACTGAGTGTGATCGAATCGTACTTGTAGACGCAAATTCATCCTTTGGCAAGTAGTCCATCAGTTCAGCACTTGTCACTTCTCATCTTCGAGGTGTGTGTGATAAGTTTTAGGTTTAGGTTTAGGAGGAGGGAAGAGAAGGAGGAGTTAGGGTTAGGTTAGAAGGAGAGGAGAAGTGAGGAGAAGAGGAGTAGGAGTAGACCAAAATCCCCAAAAAAATTCACCGAAATTTAGCAAAATTTCAAGTTCACTCCAAAAACTATAAAACCCAAAAAAATTTTTAGTTCAAACGACACTTCTCTGTGTTTCAGTATCGTGGCGAGCAGCGACTGGTATCGTCGGGTTGGTATCATGCAAAACAGAGCCTCAAAGCTTGTGCAGAAGTTCAAGAAGCAAACTAGATAGACCCAAGGTGAGTCCCCATTAAGATTTAATAGCTAAAACTCATCGAACATGCACAAACAAATGATTAAAAGGTATGCGCAGTATCACGAGGGGGAAAATTTTTGAATGTTTGCATTTTTTGTGAGAGACAGAGGCCTAGGAGTGAGGAGAAGGGTAAGAGGTGCAAGGGATTATAAAAATTTTCAAGTTTGGAGACCTTTTGGCTTGAGTATCGCGATCGGTTGAGTTTTGGTATCGCGATACCAAAATTCCCTTGTATCGCGACACTCGCCAGAGGTGTCGTATCGTTGGATACCAGCCTTGGTATCGCGACACTATTTCGGTATCGCGACACTGAGTTGGTATCACGATCGTATCCAGTCCCTGGTATCGTATCGTCTGGTACTAAAACTTGGTATCACGACACCATTGTGGTGTCGTATCGCCTAAGTTTTTAGTATCGCGACCTCACTTTACCGGGTGGTATCGTATCGCTTGATACATTGGTATCGCGACACTACTTTGGTATCGCGATCGTACCCTCCCCAAGTATCGTATCGTTGGTTACTTATCTTGGTATCGCGACACCGTAGTGGTATCGTGTCGCCAAGGTTGGTATCGCGATCGCGCTTATCGCGGTGAGATCGTATCACCTGTGGTCTCTGGTATCGTATCGTCGGTCTTTTTGAGATCGTATCGTGTCCCTTGTGAGATCGTATCGTGTCTTGAGAATTCTGATATCGCGACACCACTGTGGTATCGTATCGTCTGTTCATCAGGACAGTATCGCGACACTGACATTAGTATCGTATCGCCGAGATTTTCAGGTATCGTATCGTGCATAGCTGAGGTGTCGTATCGTTTGTTTTCTGGGATAGTATCGCGACACCAGATTGATATCGTATCGTCTGGGTGTCTGGTATCGTATCGCATAGACCTCTGGTATCGTATCGCGGACAGTGCAGTATCGCCGAGAGCAGTATCGTCAGGAAGTGGTATCGCCCAGATTAACCCCTTCTTTTGGCAGACAAATTGAGTCATTGGGAGAGCTACCCAAGGGGAATCTAAGAAGCATAAAGAGAGGCTTAGGAGAGTGAATGAACTTGAGGTCAGGAAGAGTTCTAAGTAGTCGAAGGAGTGTCATATCTTCGGTAGGAAGCGCTGCCCAGGCTAGTCACCACTCCATCTACTCAGAAACCTCTAGTGATTCGGAAGAGGAATTACACATGGCTTCGGAAGACATGCAAGGTCCAACTCCAAATAGAAATTTCATGTCCACTGTTGAAGGGGATTACCGTACCTCCTTGCAATACGTGTCCACCAACGCCCAGGAGATCCCAATCTACCTGGATGGGTTAAACAGATCGGTTGCGAGGATGGTAACTTCCCAGAATGCCACAATTGTACCCCGATCAGCTGTCAAATACGAAGGAGGTGCATATGTTGACAAAGTTGGCCAAATCTACATTGTAACCGAATTCCCGGAAAGGATCAATGAAAGAGGGGAACACTTAGACCCTGAAAACCTATGAAGGACACAACCAGAAGAGTTTGTGACCACCCCTAGAGGCAGATCCCGAGTGTCACGTGTCTTGAGAGGTGACTTGATACCTCAAGACGACTATTTGTTAGAAGTCTATATGATTCACGGATTAAACTTATTGTTGCAAACCGATTCACCTGTTCCAGGGAGAGAAGAAAACCCCATGACATTCTATGAGCTGAAAGACCCGGATGACGAGACTAGACTCACATACCTGGATAAAGATCAAAGGAGGTATTGGCCTGTGAGTGTCCTAGACAGGTCTCGATTAAGATATATGGGTACACCTGTGTTTCCTCAGAGAGAGCAGGCAACAACCTCACAAAATCCATTTGGAAATCAAGAAGAAACAGAAAATACTGCATCAGGACAGACCAGCCATAGGAGCGTACCTAATCATGCTCACGTACAATTTGCCACGCCAGGAATACAAGCACATTATCAGACCCAACCAGGGATAGGAAATCAGTACAGACCACCGGTAAGACCACGACCACACGCAGGGGGGCAGCCTGGAATGCCACCAATACGACCAGCTGTCCCTATTCTTCCTGTGATGCCCAGACCACCTGAACCGATTAGAAGGCTGAGGCCTATTCAAGTGGCAAAGTGTGTACGAAACCCTTATGATGGATCAGGAGAACCCTATGATCACATTGCAGAATTCAAACAAGTCCTAAGAGCGGAACAAGTGGACGACTTCTTTGTACAGTATGAGGCGTTTGGACTCACCCTCATAGGAACAGCTCTGACCTGGTTCCAACCCTTAGATCCCAATCAATTTGGAAACATGGAACAATTTTTTCAAGAATTTATAGGAGAATTCACTAAGAGAGGAATCAAACACAATTCAGCTTCGTTAATTCACAGCTTCAAACAAAATCCTAATGAAACGGTGAAGACTGCTGCCAGAAGGTTCAACCAGTACGTGGATAGATGCCCAGTGACAGAGAGACCGACTCAACAAAAAATGATTTCATTATTTTTGGATGGGCTCACTAACGGAACTTTAAGAACACTAGTGTACGTGAAAAGACTACAGACTTTGAGTGAGTGTCTTCAAGAGTGTATTGATTTGGAAGATAACTTGGCCGAGGACCTCAATAGCGGGTCCAGCCACACTAAATCGGACGATTCAAGGAGTACCATCTCTTCCAACTCCAGTCATGTGGAAGAATTAGCAGAGCTATTAGCGAAGAAATTAGGGGCTCAGGGGCAAAGAGCTTATCAACACCCAGCTCAAAGATTGCCTATGCTACGGAGATGTAGCTTATGTGGAGGAGAGCACCTCACTCACCTGTGTGTTCGAGGAGGGGGCAGTGCACAACCAGCTTATCCATACAACAGGCAGCAACAACAAGGGACTTCTTGGTACTGTCACATAAAACAGAAATACACTAATCACACTATTGAGAACTGTCCATTTAATAGGCAAACATGCCCTTTCCAACCACCTCAGTATCGACCGTATGGATATCCACATAGAGACCCGAACAGAGAGATCCCAAAATACAACCCTTATCCAACACAGACGGGAGTACCTAAACCAATTGAACAGATACCATACCCACCACCACAACCAGTGCTAGGACCCCAACCGTCGTAACCTCAACAAGTAGTATCAGTAAAGTATGCGCAACCAGAAGAAAATCTAGAAAGAGCTATAGTACCAGCCACGACAATGACCCAGATAGAATCAACAAATCTTGGATACGAAACCCTACCAAGTGAGTACTATCCGTATGAAGCCTACATGATGGAATACGAACCGGCATATGAGACTACATACTATGGGTATGAAGGCTATGATCAGACTTATGGAGCTGAGACTTCCACTCTAATGTACACAGCTCCTAAGGCACAACAACCCATGAGACCACCCAGTTGACCACCAGTACAGAGAGGACCATGCTATAGATGTGGAGGAGACCATTTCATTAGAGAGTGCCCTCGACCATACAACCCTCCACCACCTAGAATCTGGGAAGGATATTGCAGTGATTGCGGAAAGGAACATCTTTTTAGAGATTGCCCTAAGAACCCTGTAAAAAACCAAGATTCTGCACCAATCAATGTAATAAAGGTCATAGAAGGATCTGGAAGTGATAAGGAGTACACAGTGCCATTAAAAGCTATCAGTAGAGCCCAAGCAAAACTACAAAAGGGAAAACCATCAGAAGAGGAAGAGAAGAACAATAAAATGCTAGACTCTGAGACTCAGGTAGTCGAGGATCCTGAGATCCCACGGGAAAACTCACAACATCTCAGAGTACAAAAATGGAAAGAAAGACGGGAAAAACTCAAAGAAAAATGGGCAAAAAATAAGAGTCAGGACAGAAGGAAGCAAACAAAGGAACGGGAGGAACACAAAGAACAAAGAAAACCTAAAGAGACCCCCGAATCACAACGAATCCATACTGAACGAGAAAAGCCAGGATCGATCTTAGCGGACCCAAAACCGGACGACTTGGATATGTGGTTAAAAGCGTACCAAGCTAGAATCAAAATGGGACCAAACATAGAGCAACATGAAAAAATCTACCCTCAAGGGGAATTGGAAAAAGAAAGATTGACCATATGCAGAAAACTCATAGAAGTAGCACAAGCAACCCTAGAAAAGACTATCCCAACCCTACCAGAGACAAGGATTGCACAGGAACCTTATGAAGAATGTATCAAACCAAAGGATAAAGAACTTAGAAAAGAAGATTCCCAAGGTGAACAAGAGACAGCACAAGATGACCCTGTATCAGCCATACCAGACTTAGAAGCAGATTGGCCCAAGGACTTGTGGGATAGAATCAGAGAAGAGCAATGGAAGAAGAATGGTGTCGATCCACCACCATTTGATGAAATAGATGTGGAAGACTGTCAACCCCATCCTAACCTCGAGGAAGTCTACGAGGAGGTCTCAAGACTCGATAGAGGTAGAGAGGAGACCATAAGCATTTCAACATTGCCTAATTATATGGGAGAGTACGAAAGAGAGTCAGTAATAATACGAGCACCCACGGTGCATGGAAAAGGAAAAGGAAAGGGAAAAGAGAGTTCGCATAACCTAACGGAACTAAAGAAAACCAAAGTGCAATGCCAATTGACGGTGGAAGAATTGCTTCGACTTAAACCCCAGTTATGGAAGCAAATGGCCGACCAATTAAAAACACGACCAAAGAATGGAGGATCAAAAGAAAAGGAAATGGAAAATAAGTCCACAATACAAGTTCCAGTCGATAAAGTAGGAGAGTTCAGTGAAGGGGATGAAGGGAATACCTGTCTACCTGTCATCTACAATGGGTACATGACCAAAGCTATCTTAGACACAGGAGCAGGGGTAGGAATTGCAACAAAGGAGATTTGGGAAAAGTGGGGAAAACCAGCCTTACGACCCACTCGCATGAAACTCCAATTAGCAGACGGTCATGTGGAGAGACCCCTAGGAATATTGGAAGGAATTAAGTTAACAACATGTGGAGTGGAATTTGAACACACACTAGCCATATGTAAATTCGAGAAAGCAAACAACTACGAGATGATATTAGGACGACCCTTCATGAGACAAATGCGGGTAGTACAGGATTGGGGCAGAGATTCATTATATCTACAACATCAAGGAAACACCACCAAGATAAATTTGCACACATTCGCTTATCGGGATGTCCCTCCATTACAATGGAATCCAGTCCACAAAGAAGAAGATGACCTATCCATTCACAGTGCTGGATCAAGTGATCAATCTTGGATGCACGAGGATGCCCAGTTCTGGATGTGCAAAGAAGCAAAGAAGGAGGAGTGTAAAAAACAAATGTGGCCAATAGGACACCCTAACTATCGATCGATAGAAGACCCCGATTACATGCCTCAAATTTTTTCAGGTGAACTCTTCGAACCACATGGTTGGATGGAAATTCTAGCCACATTAGATGTGTGTGTGAATGAGGAAGTATTGACGATGAACGATTGTATAGACGAGGAAGGATATGACGTGAACCTCTACATGGTTGTCCTCCAAGAAGTAGAAGAAGGGGAAATTGTAGAGAAAGAGTGGAAAGAAGAGTACGAAAGCATAGAAATGGAACGAGCGTTTGATTTTGAGGAACAATATTTAAAAACTATGCAAAAAGAATCAAAAGAAAGACCAACAAAAGTCTTCGCAATCGAAACCATCCCAATAATGCATGAGCATAGAGAGGACACGAGTAAAGTGGAACCGGAACCAGACCGTTTCGAAGTTCCAGAACATTTTAAAAGATACGAAGTGGAAGAAAGAAAAATAGCCACTCAAATGCCTAAACGAGAGGCCCGGGATGGAGAAGCCTATGACAACAAGGAACAAACCAAGAAAATTGTTGTAACGATAGAAGACGGAGAAGAGAGGTGCACATATATTGGGAAAGATGTATCGGAAGAGGAAGAAGAGGATCTCATACGACTCATCCGAGAATATCGAGACGTGTTTGCCTGGACGTACAAAGACCTCAAGGGTGTAGAACCTAGCATATGCACTCATCGAATCCCTATGACAGCAGATGCGAAACCTTCTAAACAACGCCCTTATACATATAATGAAGTTTACGCAGCAAAAATAAAGGAAGAAATTGACAAACTACTAGCGGCAGGATTCATTTATGAGTTTGAACACACAGAATGGGTGTCGCCACTAGTAGTAGTGCCTAAGAAAAACGGAAAACTAAGGGTGTGTATCAACTTGAAAAAGGTAAATGCAACAACTATACGTGATAGTTTCCCATTATCCATCACAGACCATCTTTTGGAAAGAGTTGCCGGCAAGGAGGTCTATAGCTTCTTGGATGGATTCTCTGGTTACAACCAAGTAGCTTTTGCAACTGAGGACCAGCATAAAACCGCATTCGCGACTGAATGGGGAGTCTATGCATTTAGAGTAATGCCTTTTGGGCTCACTAATGCGCCAGCCACCTTCCAACGACTGATGTGTCATGTATTCAAAGAATTTCTGAGAAAAAGTATGGAAGTATACGTAGATGACCTTTGTACATACTCAAATCAACGACCAGACCATATACCGGAACTGAGAAAAATATTCAATAAATGTAGACAGTACAGAGTTTGCCTGAACCCTGAGAAATGTGTCTTCATGGTGCGACAAGGAAAAATCCTAGGACACATCGTTTCAAGGAATGGAATATCCACGGACGAAGAAAAGATTAAAGTTATCTTAGAGCTACCAAGACCCAAGAATGCAAAGGAAGTACAAGCCTTTATGGGACACTATGGATATTACCGTAGGTTTATTCACATGTATGCCATAATAGCTAAGCCTTTATATGGTCTATTGACTCAGTTCACTTGGACAGACGAGTGTGAGAAGGCCTTCAACGAGCTTAAGAAGCGGCTGAGTACAGCCCCAATTCTGAAATCACCCAACTGGAGCAAGCCTTTTCATATTCATGTTGATGCTTCGAACTATGCCATTGGATGTATCCTAGCTCAACCGGCTGACGAAGGGAAGCTTGACCATCCAATCGCTTATGCGAGTAGACAATTAAACCAAGCAGAAAGAAATTATACGACTACTGAAAGAGAAGGCTTAGGAATGGTTTATGCAGTGAAGAAGTTTAGACACTACCTCTTAGCCAACAAATTCAAGTTCTTCATAGACCATCAGGCTTTGTTGTATTTAGTCAATAAGCCTTGCAACACGGGAAGGTTGGTACGATGGTTCTTACTATTAATGGAGTTCGACTTTGAGGTAATAGTCAAAAAAGGAAACACACATGTAAGAGCAGATCACCTTTCAAGGCTAACGCATGGAGAACCACCTAGCGGAGTACCGGATGATTTACCAGATACGTATTTGTTTAATCTTGAAGTATGTCCAAAGTGGGCGGAACGACTAATTCCTATACTCACCCATGGCCCTCAACACTCAATAAATAAGGATAGCAAAAAAGAGATTCTTCAAACAAGAAATTTACACATTGTTGCTGGAAGCATGTATTATAAGGAACCCAACGGTGTCTTATTAAGATGTGTCAAGGAGGATGAACAGAAGCAACTAATTCAGCAAGCACACGTAAACAAGTGGAGAACCCATCAAGGGATGCATGGAACAATTCGAGAATTAAAAAGGTTAGGTGTATATTGGCCTGACATGCCAAAAGACGTTCACGATTATGTAATTAATTGTGCAGAATGCAAAGAGACTATCCCGGAGGATCACATGTCCTTACCTTTTTCGACCATAGCGCCTAATTGGAGTAAAACATTAGTACAATTCCTCAAAACGAAAGAGCACGAAATAGGAGCTAGTTTAGCAAGAAAGCAATCCCTAGAAGAAATGAGCAAGGATTATGTGATAATGGGAAAACAATTGTTTAGAAGAGGAAAAGACAATCAACTCAGATTGTGTGTGCATGAAGGAGAATATCTTCCCATATTAGAGATGGCACACGCAGGAGCTGCTGGAGGACATTTTTCAGCAGACAGAACTGTCAAGATGATTCTCTTTGCAGGCTTGTGGTGGCCAACTCTACATATGGATGCGGGGACATATGTGAGAAGCTGCAAAACATGCCAGAGAGCGAAATATCCCATTCGAAGAGACGACATGCCTTTAAGACCCATGGTTTGTGCAAGAGCATTTACCAAGTGGGGTATTGATTTCATAGGACCTATCAATCCACCGGCAAAAGGATCACATGCGGAGTACATCATAGTAGCCACCGACTACTTAACCAAGTGGGTAGAAGCAAAAGCCACTCGAAAGAATGATGCTCAAACTACAACAAAATTTCTCTTTGAGGATATTTTCACACGCTTTGGACTACCGATCGAGATTGTGAGTGATCGAGGAACGCATTTCCTAAACGAAGTCATTGAGTCGCTAATGAATGACTTTTTAGTGATTCATAAAAAATCAGCCCCATACCATCCTCAAGCTAATGGACAAGCTGAAAGTTCCAACAAGGTACTATGTACTGTATTGACAAAGATTGTCAATAATGGAAGGTCAGATTGGGACAAACAACTGCATCATGCAATTTGGGCCTTCCGAGTTGCATATAAAACGGCCATTGGAACCACACCTTTCAATTTAGTGTATGGGCAAAATGCAATTTTGCCAATTGACTTCTTAGTACCTACATTGAAAGTGGCCCAGCAATATGAGTGGAACGGTCATGAATTATCCCAACAACTAGATCAAATTGAGAAGTTACATGAGACTAGATTGCAAGCTGTAGCAGGCATTTATGCTGCTAAACGGAGACAGAAGGCATATTATGATGCACATATAAAAGACAAGGGACTTAAAGAAGGCGACTTAGTCCTAGTATACACCCTAAAACAACATGCAAAGAAGCTACAAAAACGCGGATATGGACCCTTGATGATAAATCGAATCTCTACTAGTGGTGCAATCAATCTCGCCACACTAGACGGAGACATTCTCCCCAACTACATCAGTGGATGCAGAGTAAGACGATTCATGGAGCCCTTGACTGATCAAATGCTAGCGCGACTGGTAGGTGCTCAAAATAGGAAAAAGGAAGAAGAGCGAATTAGAGAGGAAGCTCGACAGGAAGCACTAGAACGCATTAGGAAACGGAAAGAGTGGATCAGGCAAAGAGATGAACGCTATCTCCAAGGAGAAGAGCCCATCCCTATGGCAAACTATCAGGTCAAAAATCATGATACAACGGGTATGCGTAAAATGCAACCTTATCTAAACCTAGGGATTGGCAAGACAGAGTACAAATTGATAGACGCATTGATAGACTCAGGAGCAGGCCTTAGCTGCATGCGAAAGAGAATAGCAGACGAGCTGCAATTAGAATTGAATCCCACGAAAGCCCAATTGATAGGAATTGGAGGTCACACCATAGAATGTATTGGAACCACGAATGTATCCCTCCACCTAGGAAATTCCTCAATGGAACAAAGAGTCCTAGTATGTGAGGATGAAGATCTGATAGAAGACTTCATTCTAGGACACGACTGGATCATTGAGACAGAGGCGTGTATCCATCTAGCTCAAGGTTATATTTTAGCTACGATAGGGCATAAGGAGATTTTCAGCTTACTTGAAGAGAAACCATGTAACCAAACCATGATAATGCCAAGATCAGAGGAGGTTCAAAAAACGAGAGAAGAAAGTATCAACTATGCTCACCACTCAGAAAGCAAATGCATAGAAGCTGAAACTTCAATCCTAGCGACGTCCACAATAGAGTCGAAGTTATCCAATGCAACTGTGGAAAAGCCAACCAGTGAGGAGACGTGCTCTCCTACGCAGGCTCGAAACATCCAAAGATCGCACTATTGGAAATCAACAAGCAGATACTCGAATCAAGACCCACCCAAATATAAGTGGATACGCAAGGATCAAATACAGAGTCGAGGAACGTCCGCACCCACTCTGAAGAAGGAAACAGGCATCACCAAACCCGCTGCAAGGAACTACAGACGAAAAGAATCAGTGCAAGTATGGATCCCTAAGCCCTTGCTTGAAGCTCAAAGATCGCGACATCAGATATGGATTCCCAAAAAGGTCATACAAGCAGCTAAACAGGCTGTAAGCACAAAGAGGGAAATACCACATCAGACAAGGCAAAAGTCAACAACACATAAGAGTCATCAGAGAAATTCGAAGAGCAATGCCAAATTCACTCGGGCAATGGATAAAGCAAATGGAACACGAGCAGCTGTACGAATCGAGAAAACCAAGCGACCTCTCTCAGTGTTCTCAAAATGGATCTGGAAACCAAAGCTACCACGAGGAGCGGATGATCGAGGAGATAAAGCATCCGATTGCACTCATGTAGTATCTGATGCACCTCAAGTAAGCATGATAGGGCCGCAATACAGGGCCAAGCATTCGGCACAGGATGTACATTATCAAACTAGTGGTGCACGATCTCCAAGGGAGACTAGATCTTAGCTTTAACCTGATAGGAATGGACATACTATGTACATAAACTGTGCTTCGGCTATACTAATGATTGTCTTCTTTCAGGAAAAAATATAAAAAGAGGCGGTAAGAGGTCTCACTCATGCAATAATGGGGAACGGAGTGACGAGCGACCATAATCACAACAATACACTGCATGGTCTCATAAAGGCCTTTCGAGCTAATGCACTTTTCCTTGTAAGTGCAGATGGCTTCTGAAGACTCTGAAGCTACAATCCAAGAAGCCAGGAATTTCCTCCCCAATGTCTTACGAAAGCAAAAGGGCATTGGTTCAGAGATGAGCAGCCAGTTGAGGAATATCTCTTCTTGGCCAACATAAAGATCATGGACACAGAGCATCACTTTCCGATCATGTCCCAGGACTTCAAAGTTTTACATGAACTGCCATCCACAATCGACATCATGAAGATAGAAGGAATTCATAAGTATTTTGAACTACCTATCTATAAACCGGATTTCCAACGCTGTACACAAGTCATGAACACCCTACGACCAGCACTACATGATCCATTGGCACCAGAAGCCAATGTGATGGATAAGAATGGAGAATGGGTGGTCATTCAATTTTCCCACGACTTAATCAAAGAAGCATTTGGATGGGAAAAGGATGGTGTCAACACGGTCAAGGAAGAGAGTCGTGGAGCAAAAACAAGAACTTTCGTTGACATCAATAGGGTGGACATCGAAGAAGAAGTCAGATTGATTCACCAACACTTCTGCTTCCCGAGCATGAATAGATACACGGCCCCTCAAAAAATCATTGTACAATTATTGTCTCATGCCATAAAACAGATAGGCAATCAGGTTAACCTCACACCCTATGTGCAAGAAAGATTATTTGAGGCAAAGAAGAAATGGGATAATAAGAAGTTCCTCAACGGAGCTACTGCCCTAACAATTATGATTTACCACGCATTGGGCATGCGAGAGTACTTACAGGAGATGCCATCTTCAATGGAGTGGGCTCAATTTGTCAAAGCAGCTACTGTACCGAAACAGAAGAAAGGAAGCAAACAAGTAGAAGAAGCAGAAACAAGCTCTCAACCCCGAATGAGAGGCACAATGAGAGGCACAAAACGACCTCGAGAAGTCCAACAAGTAGAAGAGGAAGTATCAAAAACAAAGAGAGTACATGTACTTCCTACAACCACCACTCAAGGGACTAAAAAGATCACGGAAGAAGAATTAACTCAAGCACTGGAGGAGACTCACAAATATACAGAAGGACAAATTAATCTGCCAGTGCAGGGTCATCACTATCAACAGTCACGACAAGCTACATACTCGAGAAGCAAGCTCACAAAAGTCCACAGATATCGGGAAATCGGTTTGGATAATACTAGTTCATCCTCAGACGCCAAAGAAGAACCAGACACTTCGTTATTAAATATAGATATTCGTAGTGAATCAAAGGATGAGGGCTAGTGGGCCGAATTAAATGAAGTAGACTATGGCGAAGACCAAGAAGGCCACAAGGAAAAAGCTCCATCACCACTGGTAGACCAAAACACAACCAACAAGAAGGCACAAGAAGAAAAACAGCACCCCATTCAACCAAAAGATGCCTCCACTACCCACACCAAGGAGGGCAAATCTGATGATGAGGAACATTTAATGATATCAGAGGATAAGCCTCAGGAAGAAGGACAAGAAGACGAAGAACCCTTCACTCCACTAAGGGTTGTGGCAGAACCATCCCCCATGGATGTAACTTTTCAGGGAAGTGCCACTAAAACTACCGTCTTAAATGAAAAAGCAGACGAACCACAAGCACAACTACAGGTCCGACAACCACATAATGAAACGATCCACGTCGAAAAGGGACAAGATGTACATACAGGAGAAACCCCAAATGTACCAAAGACATGGCTGAATGTTGATATAGCTCAGCTCAAGCCTGTGGTGCAGGATATGATTCGAACTGCACTAGACACTCAACAATTGATGCTTGATGCTGATGAAGATTACGACCAAGCCATGCTCGAAAAGCAGGAGCTTCAAAAAGAAGGTATGAATCTGGCTAAAAAATTATCAGAAGCAGAAGCTCAAGTTTTAAAGAAACACGAGGAAATAAAAACGACCAAAACACAATACAGAATATTAGAAACGGAAAATGCCCAACTAAAAGAGCAAGTTTTGGAGCTCACGAAGAAACTAGACATGACCGAAAAAGAGAAAACAAGGATCCATGCTCGTAGTAAGGTACTCGAATCACAGCTCAAGGTGAGTATGGAGGAAGCAGACCACTTAAGGGACAGGAACAAGGAGCTCATGACAGCTCTCCTCAGTGATCAACCACCTGCAGATACTGATAAATCAAACGAGGATATAAAAGAAATGGAAGAAAAGATAACCAAGATGGCAGATCAACTCAAACAGGAGCAAGAAATCATTGCTGATTGGGAACAAAGGTATATGAATGACACTGCAACTCTACGCAAGAAATGGAAAAAAGCAGAGAATGATTATTTCCAACAGTGCAAAGAAGACACAGATCACATGAACATAGTTGCACAGGAATTAATCAAACATCAGGAAAAGATTACAAAGGCTGAAGAAGAACTTAAGAATAAGGATGAAATCATCAAACGGCCTCAGGAGCAGATAGAGCTAAAAGGAAAGCAAGGGACACCAGTAGTTCCACATGCTGCGGAGGCTGCTGTGGAGACTGAGGTATGTCCTCTCTCTCCCCCCTCATACCATTCACCGATAAGGCAGGCTCAGGAGGTCCACATTGATTATAATAATCGGGACATTGCAGAATTAAGCCGACCAGAAAGGGCACTACTGGTGTCCCAACTCACCGCTGATTTTGAAGATCAAATTATCCAGATAATGAAAGAAGCTCAGATAGAAAACAAACAATTAGATCAAATTTTGAAGCCATTCAATGTACCATACGGTCTAATTAAA
This sequence comes from Ceratopteris richardii, assembly GCA_020310875.1. Lineage (NCBI taxonomy): Eukaryota > Viridiplantae > Streptophyta > Polypodiopsida > Polypodiales > Pteridaceae > Ceratopteris > Ceratopteris richardii. The sequence goes on along the minus strand of CM035418.1, from coordinate 1,147,608 downwards.
GAACAGACGCGGATGTATATAAAGTCTGCAACGAACAAAGATCCGGACCACAACCTTCAATTCCAGCATGACACTTTCAATTATACTCAAGAGGAATTTGAGAAGGCGGATCCAATATGGAGGCGAAAAATTTTGGAGAAGAATCCGACATTGCGGGTACAGTGGGAAGCATCACCATATGCACTTCAAGTAAATCCATCTTTTTGTCCTGTACCCCGCAGACGCTCTTGGACGCAATTTTGGGAAGGACAGCGTCAAGGCAATATCAATAATCAGTGGCTTAACTATCCGTTACTACCTAGTCCGCCACATAATTACCTACCTACAAAAGAATATATGGTAAATACAATGGAATTTTGGATTGCAAGATATGCTACAGTTCTGGACTTAGCCGTCAAGATGACCAACAAAATATTCAGCATGCTCATTACAGTGTTGAAGGTGTTCCAGCATGCTAAATATACATTCTTGAATTTCATCGGCATTACGCAAGGGTCTGAGGCTCTTATTTTTGATTTATCGACCATTCCGAGCCGCCTCACCCTCATGGCCTATTACTCTCGTCTCATGTTTTTGCCATCGACATATATGCAAACGTTCGAAGAAGCATTCTTTACAGGCTTCTTTGAAATGGATTCAGAAATTTTTGTTAAAATGACTTCCAATTTGAATGCAAGGCTGGTGGCCTATGAAACAAGTTTCTTTGCTGATCATAGACAGGCGCCAGAAGACGGAGTAAAGTCTCAGCAATGGAAGGAATTCATGCTGTGTCACGCGAATCTGCTAAATCAAAGAGAGCAACAAGCCATACAAACATACACACGTCGCCACAGAAAGCCTGTCGAGGACGACAGAGTTCAGGAGGAGGGACGTGTAGAGGGGCAATCAAGCAAAAAGAAAAGAAGAAGAAAATCAAAGTCTAAGACGGTGCAATAGATACATATCTCTGCAGGAAGCCCCGCAGGGGCGCATTACCCATCTCTGCACAGAGCCCCGCAGGGACACGCATCAGGCAAAAAAAGAAAACAGCCAGGTCATGCACGGTGAAAAGAAGTAAACAGCCTCAAAGCAATACAACAGAGTCCGATGTGTGCAACCAGGACAAATCAGAGGACCAAAAGTTATAAAGGGGTAGAGGCTGAAAAGTTTAAGAGGGTGACTAAGAACAGCACATTCCTAGTCACTAGTGGCGTGCGTGGCAACCCAAGTCAACAGGCAAGACAAGTGCAACAGGCTCTCGAGTAGTAGAGCTTGAATCAAGAAGGCCATCGAATCTGCATGTCTGTTTAACTGCAGACAATACTGACCAAGGGGAGCGTGCGGAGAAAAGCAGAGCGCCTCTAAAACGTAATGCAAGATCAAGAATCAGGCAACACTGACCACGGGACGCGTGCGGGAAGCAAAGTCTGTCAAGGGACGACAAAGACGAAGAGGGGGAGAGTGTTGCAGAGCTAAAGAGCGCACAAAGCAGAGAAAAAGACGGGCCCCAAAATTTTTCCGATTTGGACACAACTTTTGTATCATAACCACTCTTGTATATATTTTCCGTTGTAAATGCACTAGAGGAGTCCTCTAGATGCATCCCCACAGAAGATTAGTGATTTACCCATGTACAATAGTAGGAAATTAGTCTTTTAGTGAATAAAGTGCCGGTCTCTTGTGTGAAAGGACCAAACTTAGGGCACTAGTATATAAGTCAAAAGTGACTCTTTGTAAAGAACTTTTTGTCATTGTGAAGAAGGAGCACTTCTGAATTTTCGAGTTTGCCTCTTTCTTGCTGATTTTGATCTTCATCTTGCTTTTGTATGTGTGTGTGATGCTTGAAATGCATGTGTAGGACTGTTTTCTACCCCTTCCCCTTTGTTTTGAGCTGCTGTAGCGCGTGCCTAAGCTAAGAGAAGCTGTGGCGCAGGTGTTTGTGACTCCCGTAATTCACTGTTTTTGCCATAACTTGAAGCAGAGTGGTCAGAATTGAGTGAAACCACCGCCGTTGGATGCGTCTCGTCGAGAGCTTCGAAACGAGTACCCTATTGCCTATGTTCGGAGTTCTGGGCTGGGAGAAAACCTCAAAATACTAAAACTGCTGAAAAGAGGCTTGCGGCAAACACTTTCAGTACTTCAGTAAGAGTGAGAGGTAGTAGTCTTTTCTCATGCATGCTGGCTAAACCACTTCATTATCCATCACGTGTGCACAAGTCTTCATACACTTGGTAAGTCGTTCCTTAGGATTGACATTTAAATGTGTGTTAAAGATCCCACTATATGCACTTGTGTGGCAATTGAGGTATAGTCTCATTGGCACAAGTCCTTGAGTCTTCTTGGCTCAAGTACACACCATCGTACTAGTCGTCCCATATTACAAGGCTTATTGACTAAGTACAGTAGAGCTTGATGATGGATGAAGAATTTGAATTTGTGTGCCAATAAGTAGTGTCGAAACTTCTTAACCGCATACACCATTCCTAAACCTTCTCGCTCCGTCATGGTATAATTGCGTTATGCTTGATTTAATTGTCTACTGGCATAGGCTATAGGATGGTCTAACTTTGTTGTATCTGCTGGTTGTGCCAAGATGCATCCAATGGCAAACTTGGAAGCATCTACGTGAATATGAAATGGTTTGTTCCAATCAGGGACTCTAAGGATTGGTGCTGAACTTAATCGATTCTTCAATTCATTGAAAGCCTTTTCACATTCTTCCGTCCAACTAAACTGAGACAATAATGCATAAATAGGTCTAGCAATTATGGCATACATGTGTATAAATCTACGGTAGTATCCGCAATGTCCCATAAATGCTTGCACTTCTTTAGCAGTCTTTGGTCTCGGCAAATCTAGAATCACTTTGATTTTGTCTTCATACGTGGAAATCCCATTTTTAGAGACAATGTGTCCTAATATCTTCCCTTGTCAAACCATGAAGACACACTTTTCCGGATTAAGGCAAACTCTATATTGTCGACATTTGGAAAAGATCTTCCCGAGTTCTGAGATGTGTTCTGATCATATGGCTGAATAGGTGTATAAGTCGTCCACATATACCTCCATGCTTTTCCTTAATAATTCCTTGAACACATGACACATCAACCTTTGGAAAGTGGTTGGGGCATTGGTTAGACCAAAAGGCATAACCATAAATGCATACACTCCCCATTCAGTTGCAAAGGCTGTCTTATGTTGGTCCTCAGGAGCGATCGCTACCTGATTATACCCTTAAAAGCCGTCTAGGAAACTATAAACTTCCTTCCCTGCCACCCTTTCCAAAAGATGGTTAGTGATAGGTACTGCATAACTATCTCATATGGTGGCAGTATTTACTTTCTTCAAATTAATGCATACCCTTAACTTGCCATTCTTTTTCGGCACGACCACCAAAGGTGATACCCATTCTGTGTGTTCGATCTCATAAATGAAGCCAACATCCAACAACTTATCTATCTCTTCCTTAATTTTTGCTGAATAAATGTCGTTATAAGTGTATGGCCTTTGTTTGGAAGGTTTGGCTTCTGATGTCATAGGGATTCTATGGGCGCAAATAGAGGGATCTACTCCTTTTAAATCCTTATATGTCCAAGCAAAGACATCCCCATATTCTCTTATGAGTCGTATTAACTCTTGTTCTTCCTCCATTGAGACATCCTGTCCTATAAAGGTACATCGTTCTTCTCCTTTTTCTAGTGCTACTACTATTTTCTTGGTCTGTTCTTTGTTGTCGTATGCTATTCCTGGTTGTGCTTCCCGCTTCAACATTTGGATAGCAATCTTCCTCTCTTCCACTTCATATTTTTTGAAGTGGGCAGGTAGTTCGAATTGATCTTGAGGCTTGTTTTCTTCTTCATCTTTTTCTTTACCTAGTCCATGTTCTTCTTCTTTTGTCATTTCTTGATTTAACTCATTAGTTATGACACTTACTCTTTGATTTTCACTTTCTACCTCAATTTGTTCATGCTCCATTTCAATGCTCTCATAATCCTCCTTCCATTCCTTTTCAATTACCTCTCCTTCTTCAGCTTCTTGGAGAACAACCATGTATAAACTTACATCATACGCTTCCTCGTCAATGCATTCATTCATGGTTATTACTTCTTCATTTACACATACATCAAGAGTGGCTAAAATCTCCATCCAACCATGAGGTTTGAATTCTTCATCTATGAATATTTGGGGCATGTAAGCTGGATCTTGTACAGACCTAGCAACTCCCTGCCTTTGCTGCCATCCTTTCTTTCTTTCCTCTTCCTTTTTTGCTGCCTGGCATATCCATAGATGAGTGTCTTCGTTCATCCATAATTGGTCACTTGATTCTATACTGTGAATCAATTGATCATCTTCCTCCTTATGAATCAGATTCCATTGCAAAGGAGGAACATCTTGATACGTATATGTATGGAGATTTATTCTGGTCGTGGTTCCTTCCTGCTATAAGTATACCACATCTTTTCCCCAATCTTGCACTACCTTCAATTGTCTCATGAAAGGTCTTCCAAGTATCATCTCATAATTGCTAGCTTTCTCAAATTGACAGATTGCTAAGGTGTGCTCGAATTCAACTCCACAGGTAATAAAAGTTACTTTTTCCAATAATCCCAAGGGTCGTTCAGTGTGTCCGTCTTCCATTTGAATCTTCATGCATGTTGGTCTTAAAGCTCGTTTTCCCCATTTCTCCCAAATTTCCTTAGTCGCAATTCCTACTCCTGCTCTCGAGTCTAATATGGCTTTAGTGGTGTAACCTCTGTAAGTGATTGGAAGGCATGTGTTCCCTTCATCTCCCTCACTGAAATCTCCAACCTTATCGACTGGGATTTTGACTGTGGTTACTTCATCAGGCATCTCCTTCTCTTCAGATTGTGTCTCTAATTGACTGGTTAGCTTCTCCTTTAAATGTGGTTTTACCTTCAAAAGTTCTTCCAACATCTGAGTACAAGGGATTTTTACCTTTTTAAGATGTATAATGTCAGATGTTTGGATTGATGGGTTCCACTCTTTTCTCCTCACTGAGGGAATGCAATATAATTCAGAATTACGTTCATATTCCCCTGTGTAATTTGGCAAAGCCTTCACACTATCTTCATCCTTTTTGCTCTCGTCAAGCTGTAATAATCCTTCTGAGTTTAATTCAGGTATTGAGGCTTCAAATTCACCTTCTGCTTCTAACTCCTCAAAGGGTGGTTCAATTCCTTCTGCTTTCTTCCATCTGTCTTCTTGGACTCTTGCCCACAAGTCTTTAGGCCATTCTCCGTCGACTTCGGGGACAATGGATCCTTCTTTTTTATCCTCGCCATGATTTCCACCACAGGTCTCACCTTCCTTTTCTTTCTCGGGATCATTAGGGGTGACACACTCTTGGAATTCTTTCTCGAGAATTCGTGAGTTGGGCAATCGCTGAATAGGTTTTTCTAGGGTTTGTTGAGCCACTTCAATTAATTTCTTACATATCTCCAACCTTTCCTTTTCTAGGTCACCTCTAGGATATTCCTTTTCATGTTGTTCAATGGTTGGTCTTGCTCTTATTCATGCCTGGTACGCTTGAATCCACATGGCTAACTCTTCTGGCATAGGGTCAGCTAGAACTGATCCCGTCTTTGGTTTTTTACATTTTTCTATCTTATTTTCTCCTTCAAGTTTTTGTTTTTCTTCTTGACCTTGTTCATTATTTTTGTTCTCCTTCTTTTGTTGTAGTTTCTTTCCCTTTATTCTTTCTCTACGATTCTTCCATCTTTGGGTCCGTTTAGTCGTAATACTCTTCCCAGACTCTTCCGAGTCTTCAACTACTTGAGGTGTGAGTATATTCAATTCTTTGTCGCCTTGATCATTCTCTATGGTTTTTTCTGGGGTTTCTCTAGCTTTAGCTCTAGTTATGGATTTTAGTGGCATTGTGTACTCCTTGTCACTCCTTGATGACTCTATCACTTCTATCACATTGATTTGCACATTTGAGTTAACTTTGTTGGGGTTCTTGGGCCAATCTCTAAAAAGATGTTCCTTACCACAATCACTACAGTATCCTTCCCAAATTCTCTGCAGTGGTGGAGGGTTGGGTAATGTACATTCTCTAATGAAATGGTCTCCTCCGCACCTATAACATGGTCCTCTAGGTGTATGTGGTCTATTCATTGGTCGAGAGGGTAAGGGTGCTCTAGGAGCTATATACATTAACGACACATAATCTTGCTCATATCCATAAGAACCATCCAATACTTCCATACCATATGCATATGGCTCATAAGATTGTCCATATTCAACTATAGTACCCTCATATGTAGAATAATTTCCTTGACCATGGTCATAAGATGGATCATACAGTTCGTTACTAGCCAAAGGCATGGCTGGGACTATTGCTCTCTCTGGGTTCTCTTCCGATTGAGCTATTTTTACTGGGACAACATTCTGAGGGTCGGGCAGTTGTTGTCCTAACATCAATTGTGGTTGAGTGTACCCTTGGTAAGCATAAGGTCGTGGCGCTGGTGCTTGTTGCTGATATGTGGGATATCTAAAAGCTTCTCCTCCTTGATCTCTCTGAGGGTATCCATAAGGTCTCATGGGCGGTTGTACCGGTCTTGACTACCGATTGTAAGGACAATTTTATGTGCTATGATTTGTGTACTTTTGTTCTATGCTACTGTTAAACGTTGTGTTCTAACTGTCAGAAGTGCGTTTAAACATTATTGGTTTCTTGGGAGTTGAAGGGGTCTGTAAAAACAGAGGCCCTATGCTTGTTTCCCAAAATGACTTCACACCACAATATACTAATATTCAAGACTTCTATCATGAATTGGTATACCCTTCTCAATCTTTACGGTTCGTTATTCTAATTCTTCCAAGGTTCACTGAACACACTGTACCAGACGATTAGTATCATGATATCGAGTTACCTCGGACCCTTTTCCGAATACACATTGTAGTAACATTAGGAACAATAGCAGTAGTTCAACCTTCACCGAGCAGTGCTCATAGTCAAACTCAACCAAAGACACAGAAGGACTCAACAGTTATAGATACACAGTGCTTGAAGATTCAGTATGCAACTTAGGACGGCTCTTACCGTAGCTTAATCTTTGCCGTACGAACATAGACCTCAATATTGAAGACAACACAATACAAACCCGAATACCAAAAAAGCTACCATAGCTACACAGACCACCAAACATTGGCAGACCATTTCAAGAAAGAATAACAACACGATACACGAACTAACACAACAATCCCAGTAGAGACTCGCAAATGACTTACTCAGACAACAGTACAACGATCTACCGTCTGTAAATGAAACTCACAAGCGCAACAGAGATCGATAGACAACCAACACGGATATGCATAGTATACTCAGAGTACTCATAAATTAGACAAACAACACTACAGCAGCGGTCTGACAATCACCCAAACGGACAGTCTGGTGATTCCACGAGTCGTCATTGAGCATCTCTTTTCATTGCTTTATATAAAAGATGACAACTGTCAGTGTAACAACTTTTCGTGCATGCGAACAAAAGATTCAGTTTTACAACTTCCAATCCGGCGGCTGACTAACACTCTGGCACGCACAGTGGACTCGAACCTGTAGGTTTTACAAAATTACTGTTCTTCTATAACTCCGTCTAAATACATGTTTCTGGCTAATCTAAAGGTTCGGGCAATTTTCTTCTTTAAAGTTTCTAACAGCTGTTTGAGAGTATCAGGTTCTACTAGTTGTGCATCTACTCTTACAAAACTTAAAGCTATAGCTTCGGTCAGCAAAATTTCTGCTTGCGTCTGCAGAAAGGCCACTTGTTTCTCCATCTTGTTTACTCTTTCATTTCTGCCACTTGTTTCTCCATCTTGCTTACTCTTTCTTTCTGATTGTCCAGCTGATTCTCCCTTCTTTCGATCTCTTGATTCTGAAATTGTATGGTTCTGGAATATGCATCCCTTTCTCTTCGGAGATCTGTTATTACTTTTTGTAATTGTGCTTCTAATGTTAGTTTTCACCGTAGAATGTTGTTTACCTCGTCGAATTCTATCTTACATTTTTGGAGTTCTTCGGTTGTTTTCATCGCCAGATCGTACTGTTCTTGGCCTTTTTGTACCACTTCGTCTAGTTGAACTCTGGTTTCTTCAAGCAGATTTCCTAATGCGATTCTTGCATCTTCTTTGTCTTGTAACTCTTGCTTCATTTTACTGATTTTGGCATTTGCATTCAGTAATGATTCTTCTTTCTTTGTGAGCTCAACCACCGCCGCATCTCTCTGTCTGGTAACCATTTCCTGTTCGGCAATTCTGGCCTGTAATTCCTTCAGCTGTTCTTGTAGAGATTGGTTTTCGGCTTTGGCTACTAGTAATTCTTCCGGTAGGGGGCTAATGTCGGCCTCCAGTAGATATACTTTATGTTGGAATTCATTGCAAATATTCTCTGTTACTTGCTTCATTTGCGCAGGGAATTGTTGTGAAAAATTGATTAGCAGTTGACCCATTGACGCTAACTTAGAGAATACGGGGATGGACGTGAGTGGAGGAGGGGGACGAGGTTAGGAAGAGGATGCGGTGAGGAGTTGCTGGGAGTTCGGTGGAGAGTAGTTAGGCGATGAAGATGAAGAAGCTGCGAGTTCGTCGAGTTCATTGGGTGGAATAGGAAGGATGGGGTTGAGCGGAGGTTCCGGTGGTGGAGTGGGCAGGACAGGGTTAGGTTCTGTTACCTGTTCTGTTGTTTGTTGTGCAGTGTCGGCAACTGTGGACTCAACTGCTTTTAGAAGTCTGTCAAAAATTTCTTTAACAATTTGTTCTTCATTTCTTTGGTTTTCCTGCTCTGATTGTTGCTATGATGTCTCTTGTGACGAGCTTGTGTTGGATTCGGTGTGATCCTCCTATTCTTGTTGTCCTTCTGATGAAGATTGTGCTGATGATTCGTGCTGCATAGACGTTGCGGTGTCATGGAAGGTTTCTTCGTCCTATTTTTCTTCATCCTTGTCATCTTCTTTGTTTTTTTCGGTTGACCCTTGGGCTTCACTTTCAGAGGAACTGATTCTAATTCTTTTCCGGCGGAAGAGTTGATTGAGTTCTTCTTCGTCTTCTTCATCGTCCTCCAATAATTGCACAGAATCTTCATGGCGTAGGACCGGGCCTCTGGGTGGTGGTTGTGCTGCAAGAATGGCCGGAAAAAGGAAAGAAATAATGTGCGGCAATCTGGACCTTGGCATTCCTCCTTTGTTTACCTGTTTAATTATTGAAACGCATTCCTTGTGAATGCGGTGGAAGAAGTAGGATGCAAAATTTATTGGTTCTCTAGTAGCTAAATCAATGGCGGAGTAGAATGGACACGATATTCCATAAGTACGTTTCTGTAGGTTCAGGATAGCTACTAAGAACTGAAGGGCGGATCTCTCAGATTCTGGTCGACATAGGATCGCGTATTCGTTGGATGAATGCCTAGGGAATAACTGAGTCATGGTGGCTAATGGCAGATTCGGGCCATTCTCTCGACCTTGCGAAGGGAGTTGAAACGACTCAGCAAAAGTTTGGAAGGTGATTACGGTTCGGGAGGGTAGGGAAGGTGTTGGCAGCAGTCAGGGAACCGAAGGAGCCACAAGACGAAGAGAGTCAGAGCGAAGGGACAGCACAAGCAGACATGGCAGTCAAAGAAGATCTGGCAAGTAGGCCTATAATTTTCCTCATGAAGAAGCAAGTACGAGCATTCACGCAGATCTAGCACTAAGGCAACCTTTAATTTTTCAAAACCTTTACACCAATTAAAAGTGATTCTCATCACTAATAACCCCTGTAAATACCATGTTCACCTTTTTGTAGCTCCATTTTGTGCAAGCCAAGGAGTCCTTGAGCTTGAGGAGCTTTAGAAGTATCTACCTGCCAATTTTCATATTTTTTAGATCTCGTTTGAGCCCTTTAATAAGCCCTCGAACCTAATTTTTAACTAAGCCGGACACTAGGTCTGAACAGGGCCAAAGCTAGTCAAAAACTATAAAAGGAGCTAGAGAGCTCATTTTTGAGGTTGGCTTGTAATTGAAATGAACTTGTAAGAGCTTTTTGAAAGTAATCTAAGAACTCCATTGCTTCTCACTCTTGGTCTTGCCGTGTGTGCGCGTGTGTGTGTATGTGTGTGCATGCTTGTGTGCTTCTCACTCACGCACTTGTGCCTCCACTTGCTCGAGGTCTTCATACCATCCTCACGTCTTCCCTGATTGACATTAAAGGAGGTGCTACTCATCACTGAGCTACACCAAATTTTGGCGCCGTTGCCGGGGATCGAGCTTTGAGGACAAGCGTGTGATGGTAAGACATAGATTGGAGACGTTGGAGTTGTAGGTAATTTCTCTAATTTTCCTATTTTTCTCTTTCTTACTTCACCACCATCATCACCATCATCATCATCACCATCTCCCACCTCCATCTCCATCATCGCGAAAATTTCAGTTTTTTATCATATCACCTTCTCCACCTCATTTCCCTCATTTCACTTGTGAGAGAGAGCGAGAGAGCGAAATTGTGTGTGCTATTTTTGCATGTTTCTTGAGCTGTCTTGCAGGTACAGGTCACATCATCGTCCCCAGCACTCTGCGCAGGTACGGAATTTGCCATAACTGTCTGTGTGTCGCCGACCTCTGTCAATCGCGACCGACAGAAAAAATGCTCAAATTGCCAAACAAAGTGCAAAACCATGATCTACAGGCCTAGAGCTTCCCAAAAATGTGTTTAGTTTTTTGAAATTCATCAGATTTCTGTCAATCGCGATCGCTCTGTCAATCGCGACCGACAAACCACGACGGACAGACCTGTCAATCGCGATCGACCTATCAATCGCGATCGACAGCCCACGACGGCTCTGTCAATCGCGACCGACACAGTCAACGACCGATTGACCACGACCGACGGACCATACGCGTGACACGTGTCAATCGCGATCGAGCCATCAATCTCGATCGACTCATCAATCACGACCGACACAGTCAATGACTGTTTGACCAGGACGGACAGACCACGACGGCTCTGTCAACCGCGACCGACACAGTCAACGATTGTTTGACCACGACGGACAGACCACGACGGCTCTGTCAATCGCGACCGACACAGTCAATGACTGTTTGACCACGACGGACAGACCCTCGCAATCGACCTGTCAATCACGATCGACACGTCAATCGCGACTGACAGAGTCAACGACCCTTTGACCATGACTGATTGACTTTTCGGAACCCCTGTCAATCGCGACCGACCAGTCAATCGCGACTGACAGCCACGACGGACCTGTCAATCGCGATCGACACGTCGATCACGACTGACCTGTCAATCGCGACCGACAGACTTTGCGAACACGTTAGAAGGGCAAATTAGGTCAAATTTTTTAAGGCAAAAATATTGGTCTAAATTTTGGCCAAGTGTGGGACAAACACTCGGGGTTAGCATTGCATGTTGAGGCCACAACCCAAGTAATTCAAGAATTTTTGCTTGCTTGATTAACTGTTTTGAATCCTGTTTTAGACCCAAAACCCTGAACTGGCATAACTTCCTCATACGAAATCCGTTTGCTGTGATTTTTGTTTTCTTGGAGTTGACCATACCCAGGGGGAACAAAGTTCAGGGATCTCTAGAGTTGTGTCCAAAAAAATCAGTTCTGTCTTTTGAATTTAAGTCTTGAGCTAATAGTGGGCCTTTTACAGGTCCTCTGAGAGCAGCGAAGGGTACGCAAGGCTAGAGTAAGTGCAGACTTGGGAACACGCATCCTGGGCACACCAGGGCAACAATACAAGGAAAGGAACTCAAGGTTGGAAAGCCCGCAACACCCTCTGTCAATTCTTAGTTTAGGCTAAGTGCGGGTAGTGTTAGAAGTAATTCCAGGCAACGATAGGCACGAGATAAATAAAAGAAGACTGTCTAAGAAATCAAGTTCAAGTCAAGAGATAACCTGTGTGTGTGTGAACGACAACCTTAAAGGAAAAGAACCTAACGGGAAACGACCAAACTAAAGTGCGAAATTAAACTCAAGTGTTCCTAACGACGTGATATCAGACAAGAGTATAAACACGATAATCAACATAAAAAGAACCAAGTAACCGATACAAAAGGACTCAGAAACGTGGTTGTACCTGGGAGAAATTGGGTTAATCAGTTAGGCATATGAACCTTAGATCAGGATGACACCTAGTAAGAGAGAGACAAAGCCTTAGGTCTTCAGAGGCTAGTGTCAATCATACTGCAAGGTCTTGGGCCCAGCAGTTGAGTCACCACTCGCATTACCCTAGCTCTGATACCAGTGAATCAGAGATGTCTCAAGGCATGGACAGACCTACGGGAAGTTCAGGTGTGCCATACTTGCACAGGGTAGAAGGCCCTTACAAAACACAGTTGGAATACCTTAGGACCAACCAATTAGGTGCTAGCATCTATGAGGACGGCCTAGGAAGATCCGTGGTCCAGATTAAAAACCCTGACCAATCCATAGGACTAGAGCACCCAGCTGTCAAGTTTGAAAGCGAAGCATACATGGACAAAGAAGGAACCATATACGTAGTCACCAGTCACCCAGATAGGACAGATGAATTTGGGAATGTAATCTCAGAAGCGGACTTAGGTGACTTGGAACAAGGAAACATGGGTGTAGAACCTAGAACCCCCGAGGCAAATCTGTTCTCACTAGGATTATCACACCTTAGTGGGTTCCCCAAGACAACAAGAGCATAGATCTGCTTCTGAACCGAGAGACTGACGAAGCCTTTTGGAGGTATAAATCTGATCGGCCAATGGATATAGGAACTATCATGATCTATGAGTTTAAGGATCCTGACAGCCCAGGTAGAGTGACCTACTTAGATCACGCTTCGGAGAGGATCTTTGTGGTGACAGAAAATGATAGGCATGCTTACACTTGGAAAGGTGAATTCGTTTTTCCCCAACCAAGATCGAATGTATCCTATGGTCACCCTGGAGCTGGAACAGCCCAAGCTTATGGAATGCAAAGAGACAGAAGTAGAGAAAGACCGGAGGTGAGCTTTGCTAACCCAGGAGGCAGAGAAAGAACGAGGACGGAAACAAATAGAGTAGAACCTAAGGTACTTAGAGCTCACAGGAATCAAAGAAATACGGATGAGTTTCCTCTACCACGACCTAGAGAGCACACAAGGACTTTGAGACCAACTCAGCTAGTTAAGTCCATGAAGAATTACTTCAATGGCATCGGAGATCCATACGATCATGTGGCCGAGTTCAGGCAAGTCTTGAGAGCTGAACAAGTGGAGGATCTATTCATGCAGTACAATGCCTTCGGTCTAACCCTTAGGAACACTGCCCTGACATGGTTTCAGCCACTAAATGAGAGGCAGTTCAGGAGCATAGACCAACTCCTAGAAGCTTTCATTATTGAATTCTCTAAGAGTGGCATAAGGCATAACACCTCCTCGCTGATTCACAGCTTCAAGCAAACCCCTCAAGAAACCGTGAGACTTGCAGGAAGAAGGTTTAGGCAATACTTAGAAAGATGCCCTGTTTCGGAGTTACCCACACCAGCCAAGCAAGTGGCTTTATTCTTGGATGGATTGCTAAGTACTAAATTGAGATCTTATGTGTACTTGAAGGACCCTAGGACCATAGAAGAGTGTGTACGCATGTGTATTGACATTGAGGATAACCTAGGGGAGGAGTTAGAGCTTTCCAAGATATACAAAGATTCGGATAGTGCCTCTAACCTCTCTTCCACCCAATCCACATCAATCGAGGAACTTGCAGAGAAGGTAGCTCAGAAATTGGGTGTAACTAGCAAACAAATTCCAAGGTTTGCCCCTGTGAAAAGGTGCTATACTTGTGGCGGCGACCACATGGCGAATGTATGTCCCATTATGACCCATCCCCAAGTAAATCCGAGTAGCCAGTACTGCACCATAGAACGGAGGTACACCAATCACACCGCGCAAGACTGCCCATACAATAAGCAAGTGGTTAGACAACCCTAACCTCAGCCATACCCTCTGCAGGGAAGATACCAGAACCCATACCCTCCACAACCATATGGCAGGCCACAACAACCTTATCAGCAACCATACCAAAACCAACAAAGGCCTCAGCCTGTGTTAGCTCAACAACCCCCTGCCCCAGCTAATGCGATCCTAGTAAAATATGCAGCAGCAGAAGAAAACCTGAATAGAGCTATAGTCCCTGTAACACCACTGCTTTCTGAAAGTGACCCAGTGACCATAGCTTTGATTCTACACATGTCGATAGCCCCCATGCTTACTACATGCAATCTCCTGAACATAGTGAGTCTTACTATAGTGAAGAGCCAAACGAACCTAGTTGGGAGTCAGATTACACAAACGTCATGTATACAAACCCCAATCCTAAGCCTCAACCTAGGCAGGTAAGACCCCCATTCCCTAGAGGACCATGCTACAGATGTCAGGGGGATCACCTCATTCGTGATTGTCCCTTACCTCCACCTACGCAACCCCAGTCAGTGACAATTCAAGGCTTTTGCCAAGAATGTGGAAAGGAGCATCTGTTACGAGATTGCCCTAAGAATCCTAATAATATGCCAAAAATCACCCCTATTAACGTTATTGGTTGGTGGTAGACTCCACAGGAAGTGTGACATCCACTGCACCAGTACAGGTCGTGACTAGAGCTCAGGCATTGCAGCAGAACCAAGGGGTAAACCAGGATAAGAACCCAGAGGCTAGTGAAACCGAGAGCGTGACAAAGAAAAGGACTAGAGCGTGGAAAGATAGTCGGGAAAGAATGAAGAGACAATGGGCTAAAAAGATGAGTGAACTTGAGGAAAGCATAAGAGAAACCAAAGCCAGGATAACTGAACTCACATCTCAAACTCCCTCTCACACTATCCCACCACCACCATTCCCAACGCCATCCGATCCGCCACCTTCCAACCCACCTCATACGACTCCACCACCCCCTAGAGTAGGATCAGTATTAGCTGATCCCACTCCTGAAGACATAGACATGATGCTTAAAGCATATCAGGCCAGACTCCAAGAAGGGCCGAATGTAACGGATCATGACAAGTGCTACCCTAGAGCTGACCTAGAGATAGAAAGAACCAAGCTTTGCGCGAAAATGGTCGCATTGGCTCAGACTATGTTTGAAGCCAGTCGCCTTTTCAATTACTCGGGCTCAGCCAAGACGCAATTACATTTGGATGGACTTCTAGAGAAGTTAGAGCGCATAATTGCAAGATCTGCCAAGGAAGAAGAAAATCAAGAAAGAGATAACGCAAGCAAGAACATGACCCATTCCCCACCGAAAGCTTATGTGTCCAATTCCACTGAACCAGACAACCCCCCCTCCCTAGGAAGAATAGAGTATCCAATGGCACTATCACAAAAGGAATTCGCCCCTCAACACCATGACGAGGCTAGTGAAAGGGCAGGTCTTCCTACCCAGAAAGCCTATGTGCCTGAGGCCTACGTGCCTAACTCTACGGAGCCAGACACCTCTTCTTCTATGAATCGGTTCACACCAGAATTCCTACGCGAGATTCAAGAAGACAAATGGGCTAAGGAAAGTGAAGTCCCTCCTCCCATTGAACTTGTGGATGATGCACATGACCAATTCCCACAAGACATCCCATCCATTTATGGAGAGCAGGAGAGTACCCAATCTCAAGAAAGATTAGACTTCAAGTCTAATTCTTTACAAGAACTACCCCATTTCACAGGCCCATGGGAAGCAAAGTCCACCTGCATGAGAGCACCTACAGTCATGGTAAGGAACGAAGATTCAGTCATACCTAGGAACACAGAGGTAGTGAAGAACACCAAAGTGCAATGCAATCTCACTTTGGAAGAGCTGCTTAAGGTTAGACCAGAAGTGTGGAAACATGTAGCCAAACAAGTACCTGAGATAGCAAAACAAAAACCTCGTTCCCAGGTAGGATCACATAGGACAGTGCCAGAGATACCCTTGGATAAGATAGGAGTTGAGGGGCGAATTCCTTTTGTGATAGAATTTGCATCAGATGAAGAATACTTCCATGAAGTAGAATTTCAACCCCAGAGGCATGGAGAGCTTACAAATGACGAATTCCTTTTGTGCCATTACTTACCAGGGGTACACCACCAAGGCAATTTTGGACTCATGTGCTGGAGTTGCAATTGCCACCACTTCCCTATGGAAGCGTTGGGGCAAGCCAGCACTCAGGCCAACGAGAATGAAATTGCAGATGGCCGATGGTCATATTGAGAGACCCTTAGGATTGTTAGAAGGAATAACTCTCACTACATGTGGTGTTGAGTTCGAGCATACATTTGCTATATGTGACTTTAGCAAAAATCATGCCTATGAGATGATTTTGGGAAGACTATTCATGCGACAGTTGCAAGTGGTACAGGATTGGGGAACCAATTCTCTGTACCTACAGCACTTAGGTGTTACGACCAAAGTCAATCTTAAAGATTACTCTCATAGAGATGTACCTCCTATCCAATGGAATCCCATCCATAGAGCCAAAGATGATACGGAATCGGTGCATTCCATAGGATCAGGGTCCTCATGGATGCATGAAGACACCCACTTATGGATGTGCAAGGTAGCAGTAGAAGAAGAGAAGAGAGAGAAAGCCAGAGAGGTAGGTGCAAAAGAAAACCATAGATCAATTCAAGACCCAGCCTATGCACCTGTAGTCTTTCCTGATGAGGAGTTTGAACCCCATGGCTGGGCAGAAATCCTAGCAACAATGGATGTAGCCATCAATGAGGAACAATGGACACCTCACTGTGATGAACATGGCTATGACATTTCAGTCTTCTCCATAGAGCCAATCATGGGAGAGGCAGTGTTAGAAGAGTGTGAACCCAGCCCTGATGCATTTGAGGATGCAAGTGACTCCGATCTAGAGTCAATCATTATGGACCCACCATTTGCATCAGATGAAGAATACTTCCATGAAGTAGAATTTCAACCCCAGAGGCATGGAGAGCTTACAAATGATGTAAGATTAGCGACACATGTGACCCCGAAGGAAGAAGGGAAGAAACGAAAGAAGAGAGAAGTCTCACCAGAAGAGGAAGAATCTTTGTTTGAGGTCCCAGAAAATTTTAAGAAGTATGAGATAGATGACAGGAGAGTCATGATCAGAATGCCGAAACGAGAGGCACAATCAGGAGAGGCCTATGATAACAAAGAAACCACCAAGAAAATAGTAGTGGCCCTAGAAGAAGGAGAGGAGAGATGCACGTACATACGCCATGACCTATCAGAGGAAGAAGAGCATGCGTTGATAGCCTTGCTAAGAGAATGCAGAGATGTGTTCGCTTGGAGTTACAAGGATTTGAAAGGTGTTGACCCTGATATATGCTCACACACTATCCCCATGACCTCAGATGCTAAACCCTCTAAGCAAAAGCCCTATACATATAACGATAATTACGCTGCTAAGATCAAAGAAGAGATAGATAGACTGGTTGAAGCTGGATTTATCTATGAAATTGAGCACACTGAATGGGTATCGCCCATCGTAGTGGTGCCCAAGAAAAATGGAAAGCTGCGCGTATGCATTAACTTGAAAAAGGTTAATGCAGCCACGATTCGAGATAACTATCCGCTTCCCATCACAGAGCATCTCTTAGAAAGATTAGCAGGCAAGGAAGTGTACAACTTCCTTGATGGATTCTCGGGCTACAATCAAGTAGCCATAGCTCCAGAAGATCAGCATAAGACAGCTTTTGCCATTGAATGGGGCATTTTTGCCTTTAGAGTAATGCCATTTGGGCTTACCAATGCACCAACAACCTTCCAGAGGCTGATGTGCCATGTATTTAAAGAGTTCCTGAGGAAGAACTTAGAAGTCTATGTTGATGATCTTTGTGCTCATTCCAACATCAGACAAACCCATATCCCTGAACTCAGACAAATCTTTGACAAATGTAGAGAATATCAAGTCTGCCTAAACCCAGAAAAATGTGTTTTCATGGTCAGGCAAGGCAAGATTCTAGGACACATAGTGTCAAAGAATGGCATATCTACTGACGAAGAGAAAGTGAGAGCTATAGCAGAGCTACCCAGGCCAAAGAATGTCAAGGAAGTACAAGCTTTCATGGGGCATTGTGGTTATTACCGACGATTTATACACATGTATGCCGTCATTGCAAAGCCCATGTACGGACTTCTGACAAACTTTGAATGGACTGAGGAATGTGAGAATTCCTTCAATGAGCTTAAACGAAGATTATGTTCAGCACCAATCTTGACCACACCAGATTGGAATAAGCCTTTCCATGTTCACGTAGATGCATCCAATTATGCCATTGGATGTGTGCTTGCACAACCTACTGGTGAAGGTAACCTGGATCTTCCAATTGCCTATGCCAGTAGACAATTGAATGCAGCTGAACGGAATTACACCACTACAGAGAGAGAAGGCTTAGGCATGGTATATGCAGTTAAGAAATTTAGACACTATTTGCTTGCAAATAAGTTTAAATTTTTTAGTGACCACCAAGCATTGCTATACCTCGTGAACAAGCCATGCAATACAGGAAGATTAGTAAGATGGTTTCTCTTACTAATGGAATATGATTTTGAGGTTGTGGTAAGGAAAGGGAGAACTCACCTGAGAGCAGATCATCTCTCTAGGCTCACATCGGGAGAAGCCCCACAAGGAGTATCAGATGACCTTCCTGATGCTTACTTGTTTAATTTGGAAGTTGTACCGCAGTGGGCTAAGCCATTGGTACCAGTATTGACATACGGGCCTAACCATCCTGTAGTAAACACACAGAATAGAGAGGTTGTGAAAGCTCAAAAGTACCACATCATGGCAGGAAGTATGTACAAGCACACAGATCAAGGGATATTGGCTTGTTGTGTGGAAGAAGACGAGTACAATAAATGGTTGCATTTAGCACATGTAGGTGCATTAGAGCAACAGTATTCAAAGCAACGAACCCTACAAACACTAAGGAGATTCGGAGTGCATTGGCCAACTATGGAAGCTGATGTCCAAAAGTTGTGCAAGGAATGCCCGATCTGCTGCACTAAACCACCTCTGGCTAGGAAGAGGAGTTTAGAACAAGAAGCCCTGGAATACTCACTCATTGGTGATAATCTATACAACCGTGGTAAAGATGGTTACCTGAGACTATGTGTCCATGAGAGTGAATATCTTAAGATCTTGGAAACTGCTCACCAAGGTGTAGCAGGAGGACACTTTGGACCAGATCGGGTGATCAAGGCAATACTATTTGTGGGCTTCTGGTGGCCGACCCTTCACATGGATGCACATACCTATGTGAAACGATGTGATGTCTGTCAGCGAACACAGTATCCTATACGTAAAGATGAGATGCCACTGAAACCTATGATGGGTGGACGTGCATTCTCTAAATGGGGAATAGACTTCGTAGGTCCTATTAATCCCCCAGCTAAGGGTTCCCATGCAGAATATATCATTGTTGCAACAGACTATCTAACTAAGTGGGTAGAGGTAAAAGCCACAACGAAGAACGATGCACAAACAACCGCTAAGTTCTTGTTTGAAAATGTATTCACTAGATACGGGCTACCTATAGAGCTAGTTAGTGATAGAGGTACTCATTTCTTAAATGAGGTTATTGAAAATCTACTCCAAGAATTCTTGGTAATACATAAGAAGTCTGCCCCCTATCACCCTCAAGCTAATGGCCAGGCTGAGAGCACCAACAAGATCTTATGCAATGTATTGACGAAATAAGTGAACAATAAACGCTCTAATTGGGACAAATAGCTACACCATGCTGTTTGGGCATACCGAGTTGCCTACAAAACGGTACTCCAAGCCACTCCCTTTCAAATGGTGTTTGGTCAAAATGCTGTGCTACCTTTAGACTTTTTGATACCTACATTGAGAGTGGCACAAGAGCATGAATGGACGGGTCATGAACTCTCCTCTAGACTTTTGGACCTTGAATGATTAGGAGAAACAAGACTGAGAGAAGCTGCAGGGATATATGGAGCTAAGAAGAGACAGAAGGCATACTTTGATGCCCATGTGAAGGATAAAGGTTTGAAAGCAGGAGACCTAGTACTAGTATACACGTTGAAACAACATGCGAGGAAGCTAGAAAAGAGAGGCTACGGACCCATGATCATTAATAGGATCTCCACAAGTGGAGCAGTACAACTAGCCACTTTAGAGGGTGACGTTCTCCCAAACTATATTAGCGGATGCAGAGTCAAGTTGTATCAAGAACCCCTCACGGAGGAAATGCTAAGTCGACTCAACACTGCTAAGAAACGCAAAGAGGAAGAAAAGCGAATTCGAGAAGAAGCTCAAGCAAAAGCCCTAGAGCGCATACGGAGAATGAAATTAAGAAGACAAGGTAGAGAGCACCCTAGGCAAGATGCATATGCAGATCAAAGATATGACATGGCTATGTGTGAAGTTTCAGGTGTTAGCTCACATAAGATAACCGATCGACGTCCTTTCATAACCTTAGATATAGGACAAGGAAAGAGTGCAAGGACTGTAAGAGCCTTGATTGACTCAGGTGCAGCCACTAGTGCTGTTAAATTGTCTTACTGTCAAGAGTTGCAATTAACTGTCAATCCTGTGGAAGCATATCTCATAGGATTGGGAGGCGTGGAAACCCCTTGCATGGGCGAGGTGGAACTTCCCCTCTATATTCATGATGAGGCAATGACAGTTAAAGTACTAGTATGTCAAGATGAGGACCTCACGGAACCCCTTGTCTTGGGTCAAGACTAGATCTATGACCAAGCAGTCAACTTAAACCTAAGAAGTGGACTTCTTCAGGTATGGGTGAATCAGGCTAGAATTACAATTGAGTTAAATAATGGAGCACTCAAGGAACTAGAAAAGACACGGACTCCTCGTCCCTCCAGGGGTACACATGAAGTTGACTATGCTGTTCTTGTCCAAGGCTATGTGATGCAGAAGAATGAAGATCTCAAAAAAGGAGTCAGAACCACAATGGAACTCCCTTCTTTTCCAAAGGCCAGAAGGAGGCAGCAACTAAAGGCAGATCAATCACTAAAGACTCTCCGGGCAAGAGATCAAAAGAACGCGCGGAGCAGAACAACTCGGCCGATGAGGCAAATGTGGGTGCGGAAGGACGGGCTGCCGACCGTAACGAAGTCGCAACAACGGTCTCAACTTCCTATTAGTAATCAACGACTTGATGCTAATAAGAAGACTCCTAAAACCTCTGTTGAGAAAGTGAAATCCATTTGGGTACCCAAGAAGTCGATGAAGGCTGACCCGCAATCAAGACAAATTTGGGTGCCTAAGGCTTGCTTACGAGCTCAACTAGTCCCACACAATTCACATCTTACACGACATAGTTCACTTGCTCAAGCAGCCGCCACCCACTCTTGTCTGATACACTCGAACACACTGCCGCCTAGAAGCACGCATAGACTCACTCGTAAATGGGTCCCGATGACACAACAACTCCCAGTAGAATTACTCATGCAACCCTCCCGAATCTCCACAAAACCAAGACCAAAAGCCATTCATGGTGTTTGGCAACCTAAGACTTGTAATAAACCCCCCGACCCCAATCTGTGAATTCATCTCCACTTACTAACTGCATTAGTCAGACAGCGCACCTTTCCATCTAGCTCCTAGGACTAACCAGGCATTAACTACACACACTGTCATCGTGCACTTACTAACCACTGACTCATCATCTACCTCATGTTAATGTTGTAAGAGGGACAACAACGGGTTTATTCTGTCCATTACAATGTTAACACCTGGTTCTATATTCTCACAGAACCAACAAGCAAGCAGGGCCATGGCAGAAGCAGGAGGTGCCAGTTCTCAAGCCGGATCCAGCGCACACATTGTGGAAATAGAAACACTCCTCCTCGAGCCACATCTCACCGAAAGACCGCAAGTACTTCAAGCTGTGCATGTGCTCCCAATTCAGGATCCTCCTCAGGGGCACACTTCTCAAGTGGGCAAACACGCTCATTGGTTCAGTGATGTTGCTGGACCATTGGGTGATGGAACCTATTTTTGGGAAGCTGAATTGGAGTTTAATGGTAAATGGGGACGCTACCGTTTTTTCACGCGTGAATTTGAGAGTTATCAGAATGCCGAAGTCATGCGTTCGGTATGGACCAAAGCTGGCTTGGACAGTTATTTCAGGGACCACTTACCAAAGCCGGATTTCTTGCGTTGTTCTTATCTTATTAGTACCATCACTCCGAGCAGGGCCAAGGGAGGCGACAGCACCTTTGTGTTACCCTCACTGTTGCCGGGCCATGAACTTAAAAGATTCAAGCTGACCCTCAATCTGGTACGAGAAGCATTGGGCATGTATGGTATGCACATCCCCACTGAAAAGGAAACAATGGTTCCAGGCAGAATGAAACATAAAGATCTCAATAAGCTGAAGGATATGGTAGCCATGACACCGACCATCGCTCTGCACCTACGGACTGTCATGCAGCATTTTGCCTTCCCCGCCCAGGAAAGATTCACCATGCCCCCAAAGAAAATATGGTTTAGCTTGTATCTGGCAGAGACAGAAAGCCTCCCCATCAATGTACCACATTGGATCATAGATCAGATTCACCTAGCCCATCAAAGGTGGAACAAGAAGCAGAAGAATGTGCTTCACGGATGTTGTGCTCTAACCAAGATAATCTACAGATGTCTTGCCTATGACGTGCCTATTCAGCGGGCACTCATATGGCCCCGGGCCCAGGAATTCCAGAGAAGGCTATCAGCTGCAGGTCCTCCATCGAAGAAGATGAGAGGGGGAGTCCAATTACCATGCGCTCAACCAAGGGGAGCCACCACTACACCAGAAATTACCCCTCCCCAGACACGACGCATTAGGCCATTCACCATCCGGCTACCAAGGCCAAGCACAGAGGGACCCAATCTGGTATTCCCACCCGTTCCATTAGATTTGGAATTTCCACAGGGCTTTACTCTCAATGATCTCACTGATGAAGAAGTGGCTAGACTAATCTACGACTCCAATCTCGAGACGGAAACAGAGCGAGCTCAGGAACCACAACCCCATACAACAACAGCAGCCCCCACCCGACCAGAAGTAGTAGAAGTCCACGTCGAGGAACAAGAGACCAAACAAGAGGAAGAAACCTACGAGGAACAAGAGTATGACGAACTTTCAGAGTTAGCAAGTGCCCCTGCATATTCTACACAAATAAAAAGACTATATCGAACCATGCAACTAGTTCAAGAACAGCATAAAATGTCATTGGAAGCAGGCAAGAAACTCATGAACCAATTGCTAGTGGAGGAAGGCGTGGACGATATGTTCATTGAGTCCATAAACCTACATGCCGATGCAGTAGGATTGGATGAGGCCATTCATGAGGCAATGGCCTACATTCACAGATTTGAGAAAAGGGTTCCCGCTCGTCCCATGAGGTCCGGGAAACAAATTCATATCAATGTATCAGCACCAGGGGAGACAACGCAAGCAGAAGAACATCAAGAAGCACCACGGTCACCACCCTCCCCACCTCTCACTACACAACTCACTCCACCACATGACACTAGCACCACCACGTCCACTACCACCACAATCGTCATGGGAATTCCACTCTCTCCGGGAATCCAATTCGGGGGAGTCACCATGCCCACTTTCACCACTCTCTTCACTAACGTCACATCCACCCCACCCACGATCCCCATCTACACTGTCACTCAAACAGTTGACACTATGGAAACATCTCCTGCCACTGCACCGCTCCCTCCCCCCATGCCACCTCCATCTCCCATACCCCCTCCACCCACATCTCCACTTGCATCCACATCATTCACAACTCCCTTTCCCGCCCCCATTCCCCCTGCATCTTCACCCCTCCCAGCATCATTTAATGTAAATAGCATATTTATAGCATTAAATCAATGTGTATATCAGCTTCAGAATGAGTACAGAGCTCTGGACGGCCGGTATCAACAACTGACAACACATCACCGGAACTTACAAAGGCAATTTAAAATTCTAGAAGAGGAAAATGCAGATGTGAATCAACGTTATACAACGCTTGAGCAGGCTCACCAAACACTATTGGACACCCCAACCATCGACAGAATCAGGCGTCAAACAACTAGAAGCCTTGCTCGAAGTATACCAGGCGGATAACCTACGAGTCAGACGTAACTTGGCGCTACTCAGGAAACATATGGCCACAGCACTGGAAGAGAACAAGAGACTGCAAAAACAAAATGAAGAGAATCTGGAAGCGGCAATGGAAGGCTCTCCCCACGAGATAGATCCAGAGCAGTTCAAAGCAGTTCCCACGGAGACGATGAAAACCATTTTGGAAAGCTATGCAGATCTCCTGGAAGCCCATGATGACTTGGAAAGAGAACGTGACACACTACAGAGCAGACTTAAGGAACAGGAAGAACAACCGAAGAGTGTCCCATCAACCTCTACCTCAGACGAAGTAAAGGCCTTAACTGAGCAGGTAGCAGAACTACAAAAGAGGTTACTGACATATGAGAGGCAGCCCTCTCCAGTGGTAGAACCAGAGCCAGAAGAGTTGGTCCCTATTGAGGTAGATGATTCGTACGAAGAACCGTATGTTCCTATGCCAATGCCAGGCGGGCAACGAACCTCAGAGGGACTAGACACCTTGGAAGTGGAAGCACCCGAGTGGCTTCAGACACTGGAAAGGACAGCGAACACCCACGAAGAACGGGTGGCCATTCAGATCCAATCACTAGCGAACCTAGAAGAAACTGTCATAAAGTCAGAATATTTCAGAAGCATGTCTCATCATAGATGGATTGGCACCAATAATGACCAATATGTGCCATACTGCATACTTTTGGCCGATTACAACGCTGAGATTCAACGACAATGCGGCAAGCCTCCCACATTTGCTACACAATTTGGCCCAGATGATATACTGGAAAGTGCTCAGCGTGGGTCCATCAATCAACCCACCTGGAGGATCAGGCTTTTGGAAACCTATCCTGAAATGGTCCGAACCTGGAATAATATGCCGTTGTTTATTAAATATAACCCTTGTTACATTCCAGTTCTTCGAAGACGCACCTGGCCTGAATTCACTATTGCCGTCAGAGACATCAAAGCCTGTGCAAAATGGTTAAACTACGTTTATCTAGCACCTCCACGAGGACCCCCCACGGTGAACTACATGATTTCTACAATCCGTCACTGGAGTATTCGGCTACGCAATAATCCCGATGTGATGGCCCAGATGTGTATGAAAATATTCGAATTAATGCTGATCACTTTCAGGACGTTCAAGAACATTAAGGACCCCCACTTCTCAAGAGCAGGCTTTGTGACAGGAAACCAGGATCTAGTGTACGATATGAGTACCACCCCATCAATTGAAGTAATATATGCTTGGCACGCCAGAATCAAGTACCTCCCAGCCTGCTTTAAACAGACATTTGAGGAGATGTTCATCACAGGATTCTGGGAATACCACTCCGAAATCTTGATACCCAGGACATCACATCTCCTCCAATTATTTGCTGTGGAGAGAACTATTTACTCAGAACAATTGAGGGTGCCTCATCCAGATGTTCCCGGACCTGTGAATTGGGATGATTTGCTCACAGATCTAGCACGCGGCTTGCGACTCGAAGAACACCACCTAGCCTCCGATGTCGTCCAATACTATGTTCAAAAATCCTCTAGACAAGGGTCTGTTAGGGGCGACAGACACGAGAGTGGGGGGGGGTGTTGGCAGCAGTCAGGGAATCGAAGGAGCCACAAGACAAAGAGAGTCAGAGCGAAGGGACAACACAAGCAGACATGGCAGTCAAAGAAGATCTGGCAAGTAGGCCTATAATTTTCCTCATGAAGAAGCAAGTACGAGCATTCACGCAGATCTAGCACTAAGGCAACCTTTAATTTTTCAAAACCTTTACACCAATTAAAAGTGATTCTCATCACTAATAACCCCTGTAAATACCATGTTCACCTTTTTGTAGCTCCATTTTGTGCAAGCCAAGGAGTCCTTGAGCTTGAGGAGCTTTAGAAGTATCTACCTGCCAATTTTCATATTTTTTAGATCTCGTTTGAGCCCTCTAATAAGCCCTGGAACCTAATTTTTAACTAGGCCGGACACTAGGTCTGAACAGGGCCAAAGCTAGTCAAAAACTATAAAAGGAGTTAGAGAGCTCATTTTTGAGGTTGGCTTGTAATTGAAATGAACTTGTAAGAGCTTTTTGAAAGTAATCTAAGAACTCCATTGCTTCTCACTCTTGGTCTTGCCGTGTGTGCGCGTGTGTGTGTATGTGTGTGCATGCTTGTGTGCTTCTCACTCACGCACTTGTGCCTCCACTTGCTCGAGGTCTTCATACCATCCTCATGTCTTCCCGGATTGACATTAAAGGAGGTGCTACTCATCACTGAGCTACAGAAGTGATAGCCCAACTTTGCTCGTTGGCAGGTGTTTTGGCGATAGCAGTGATGATCTGAGCAAAAAACGGGTGGGATTCCACTGAATGCCACGGCAGTTCAGTGAAATTGGATAACCCACGGGTGCACAGAAACTCTCCTACCTCGGTAGGGAGTCCGTCACGGAAAGCGGCATAGTTTGCCAGAGCTTCCATGGCGCAAACGATGACAGCAAGCACAAATCGCAAACGCACAGGGTATACACAGTCACACAAATCACGCAAGCACAATAGCGATTTTTGGTGAAATGGAGAAAGTTAAGTAGATGTTCGGCAGTGGGGAGCAATCAAAATCACTAATAATCATTCGTCGTTGAGATGATAACTTCTTAACTTTGGTGTGCATGCATGAGTAGCTGGAAAGGGCAGGGCGGTTGTTGACATAATTAGGTATCAAAATGCGGATATTTATAGACTTATTTTATTAAGCACACAAAAAAGAAAAGAAAATAAGAGAAAAGGAAAGAAAAGAGAATGCCAAAAGACGCGGCCAACCGCGAAACGTTTCATTGCGGGTTAGATGTTTGTTGATACGGCCGCAGCTTCGAACCGTTGATGACTTTCAGAAGAGGAATTCCGGTCAAAGTAGTCAACCAAAAAGTTGCTGGGCCCACTTGTTCAAAAATCCAGTAGGGGCCAAACCATCGTAACTTGAATTTGCCAATAGAGCAATTTGATTTTGCATTGTAGAATAGTAGAAGTTGTCCCACCGTAAAAACTAGGGTCTTTAGATAGCAATCATGTGTTCGAGCTTGTCTTAGCTGTACTTCTTGCATAGTTAGAAAAATTTGCCATCAGTGCTCATCCAGTTCTCTGAGTGTATCTAGCCGAAATGATAAAGAATCTTCTGGTATTAATTTCTGAGTGAGAGCCACACGTAAGCTTGGCACAATAATTTCCATGGGTGCTATGGCTTCCAATCCATAAGCTAGTTTGAAGGGTGTTAGACCTGTTGCTACCTTATAGGTAGTTCGGTATGCCCACAGGACTGCAGGTAACAGTTGGTCCCATCTTTCCGGTGCTTCCAAAATGAGTTTTCGAAGCATATTCAGCAAGTTCTTGTTTGTACTCTTAGCCAAACCATTTGCACGAGGATAATATGGTGAACTGAATTTATGCGTGATCTGAAAAGAATGTGTGAGTACTTTCATTAGATTGTTAACAAAATGAGTGCCTTGATCTGTAACAAGCTCCAGAGGTAATCCAAAGCGCGGAAAGATATCTTTCATTAGGCAATTTACCACCGAAACAGCTGTGGCAAATTTTAAAGCCCATGCTTCTGCCCATCTGGTTGCATAGTCTGTACAGGTTAGATTATAACGATTATTGCTGAGTATTGCTGGCGGTGTAATAGGTCCGATAAAGTCTAGACCCCACTTCTGAAAAGGCTCTAATGGCAAGACAGGTTGTAGAGGGAAAAGATGACGTTGCAGGGGCTGTCCAGATCTCTGACAACTATCACATTGTTTGACAAACTGTGATACATCCCTGTATATAGTAGGCCACCAAAGTCCGCTTTGCAGAATTTTTCGGTGCGTTAAATGTGTTGCAAAATGGCCACCGGAAGGAATTGAGTGAGCCAAAGTAATGACTGAGTTAACTTCATGTGGTTGAATACAACAAAGTAAAACTCTAGTGTGATCCATATAGTATAATTCCCCAGCAATCAACCAAAATCGGCGGCTGAAAACTGCAATTTTCCTGCGTATTGCAGTAGAAGTCTGAGAAGGGAGGCATCCATCAGTAAGAAAGGTCAATATCTGATCATAGTATGTAGATGGCATAGGTGGGTCTGCAATTTCATCATTAGTCGGTTCAGAAACATAAATTGCCGGTGTTGTGTCATCTACACCGATCGGAGCTTCACCGGAATCTAAGCGAGAAAGGAAATCTGCTAAGGCATGTGAACTGTCAGGCCGATGAATAACTTCGTAATCAAATTCTTGTAAAAGCAGAACCCATCGCGCTAATCGGCCACCTAAGTGCTGTTGCCGAACCAGATAGACAAGTGCAGCATGATCTACATGAAAAGTAAATTTGCGGCCAAGTAAATAATGCTTGAACTTCTTGACAGAGTATACTAAACCCAGACATTCCCTTTCAGTTACAGAGTAATTCTTTTTCGCAGGGGAAAGCCTTCAACTTGCATAGTATACTGGTCTGAACCACTTATTCGTTTGTTGCATTAATACGCTTCCAATTGCTATATCTCAGGCATCAACAAATACATGAAAGGGGTGATCCCAGTCGGGAGGCTGTAAGATGGGAACTTGTGTTAGTAAACACTTTAAACGATCAAATGCTATCTGACATTCCTGAGTCCACTCAAATTGTTGAGGAGTCTTGGTGATTAATCTGTTCAGTGGTATTGCCAAATGAGCAAGCCACCGTAAGTGCCGACCATGCCCTCTTACTTGGCCCATGAAGCGCATCACTTCCTTAGGTGTAGTGGGCATAGGTGCTTCTAACACAGCTGTAATTTTATCTGGATCCACCTGTATACCTTGTGCAGATACGATGTGGCCAAGTAGCCTTCCACATGAAACCGCAAACACAGATTTGTTTGGGTTCAAACAGAGTCTGTATTCTGTGCATTTTTCAAAGCAACACCGTAAATGGAACAAGTGTGCTACTATCTTGCCAAATAACGAAAAATCATCAAGATAAACTTGCATAAACGAGGTAAGGTGAGGGGAGAATATTTCCTGCATACACCTCTGAAAAGTACTTGGGGCATTTCTTAATCCAAACCACATTACGGTGCAAGCAAAAACACCCCAATTGGTGATGAAAGCGGTCTTTGGTATATCCTGTTCAGCCATTCTAACTTGATTATACCCACTGTATCCATCTAGGAATGAATACATTTCATGTCCTGCTACTCTATCAAGCACTGTTTCAAGAAAAGGTAGCGAAAATGGATCAGGCACCGTAGCTGCGTTCAGTTTTCGGTAATCTACACATATTCGAAGCTGCTTATTCTTTTTAGGCACAATAACAATTGGTGAGATCCATTCAGCATGCTCTACTGGTACAATGAATCCGACTTTGAGTAGCCTATCAAGTTTTGCCTTTACGTGTGATGCATAGTTCGGATTCATCCGATAGCTTGGTTGTTTGATTGGTTTTGCTTCCGGCTTCAGCATGACCCTGTGTTGATAAATGCGCGGGTCTAAACCCTTCATATCTTTGTAATCCCATGCAAAGACGTCGGAGAACTCTTGGAGTAGCTGGATTTGAAATGTTTCCGGTAAGTTTTCTTTTATCTTGATAGGATGCGGATGGTCTTCATCTCCTAAATTATAAGTGATCAACTGATCCTCTGGAACATAAAATTGTCGGGGCTTCTCTGTATCGTCAGCTGGCTTAAAAAGTTGTTGCAGTTGAGCGTCATCTATAGCAGCAGTATCTTCCTTCTTATCTTCTTCTGTTACAGGCATCACTATACAAACTACGGGATTCCAATTATCTACAACAGATTGTAGATCAATAGTTCTTAGGGAAATTAAGTCAATGTTGTTCTTTAAAAACTCTTCTTCTTCATCATCTGACAACCCATCTAACATATGAACTGGTTCTGCAAAATACGGTCTAGCATGCAATTCGCAAGGCTGTATAGCATCTAGTCTTACAATATATTTACGATTATTATCTTTGAAAGTGAGTTCCTGTGCAGACCAATCTTGTATGACCTTAGCTTGCTTCAGCCAAGGACGGCCAAAAAGAAGATTATAATCAAGGGTGGATTCCGGTAATTCTAGGACGACAAAGGTCGTCTTAAATGTGGTACCCTGCAAAGTTATTGGTACATTCCGTACAAGTCCTACTGGATGGACTCTTGACTGGTCAGCCATTTTGACAAAGAACTGAACTGGTTCGATTTCAGTCCATCCTAACTTCTTACACAGTGCAGCAGTAGCAATATTGACTCCAGATCCTCCATCAATTAGTACCTGTGTAATTTTATGATTTTTATACCATACCGTAATTAAAGGAACCAAATGATCGACCGTAGAATCAGGTTCCGATTGCACTGCTGCTTTTGCTGGAATGCAAGAAGGTACAGGACTGAACTGTTGTTGGAATTGTTGTCGAACTCCTAGTACTAGTGCAAGTAATTGTCCAAGAGGAAGAGTAATGGATGCTTTAGATAAAATCTCCCAGGCCTTATGTGATTGAATTGTGCTTTCCACGGATTCTGAAGATGATGCACCGACTGAAGAGGATGTATCTGCTGAAGATGGTGTGCCTGCTACTGAATTAGAATCTTGTTTTTGTGTTCCTTCCTTGGTTAGCAGAGCCTGGGTCACCGGAATAGGATCTAGAAACACTGGAGGTTCGGCGGTGGTCCATTGACTGGCCTTATCATACATCCTTTGTTGTTCACGTATGCCTGGTTCAAATACTTCTGCCGCTGGTTGCAGTTGCTTACTGGATTGGGTCTGAATTACTGCCGCTTGAGTTTCTACGGGTGTGATTTGTACCATATTAGTCATTGGGTTTTGTCGTTCTTTCTTCCTCTGATCATACTCAGCTGCATCCTTACAAAATCTTCTAATGTGACCAAATTCACCACAAAAATGGTAGCGCAGTGGTGGCAAATTGGGATTTTCCTGTGCTGGTCCGGCCTGCCAGTGATTTGCATTGTAGTTATTATTTCTCTGTCGTCTGTAATTTCGATAGCCTTATTACTGGTTGTTTCTCATTTGCAGAGGTACATAATGATTGGCTGGTTGTCCTGATTCCTGTATAATAGCATTGACGGTTGCGGTTCCCTGCACTTTGGCGTTGTATGCACAGTTTTCGGTAGTATGTCCGGTCAAGTTGCAGATAGCGCAGAACAACTGATTAAGTGCACAAGTGGCACTAGTGTGCCCTGAATTCTTGCATGTGGTGCAGAACATTTGTCTGGTCGGGTCTTCTACAACATTTTTATTTTCCTTTAACCATTCCAAGTCTTCTGTAAATCCTCCAACCTTGTTTTCCAGCTGCAAAGCCATTGCAATCACTGCATCTAGCGTCATAGCTCCTACACAACGTATGATCATAACCTGTTTAAGTTGCGGAGTCAATCCATTGATAAACCATTGAGTGATAACGTCATCTGGTAGGTTGGCATGTGCTGGTGGTAATTGCCTCAAATGGGTTCTGAATAGAGTGGAATATTCCTGCACTGTTTGATTTATCTTCTGTCTATTGTTTTGCAGGTAATCAAAAATTTCGGCTAGATTCTTCTTTAGCCTGAATCTTTGCAAAAATGCATCCCTTACTACTTCATAGGTGCCGAAATGGTTAATATCATATTCTGTAAGCCATCTGGCTGCTTCATTAACCAATGTAGACTGGAAGAAAATAGCCTTCTACGCCGGATCGGGTGGATGGTTGAGCACTGCGTAACTTATCTCAAATGTGCGTACATCATGAACATCTTGGTCATCTCCTGGAAATCCACCGAATTTAGTGTACGTTACTCTGGTTGGAGTCGGCCTTGGTGGGCATAGTTGTTGTTGTTGATGTTGTTGTTGTTGTTGCTCGTTCATGGTGCTGATGGTTGTATTGTGACTATCTTCTGTACCCCGAGGCTGAATATCTGAATCATCGAAATCTGTATCGTCAGCCTATGCACTTTCCGGGTCGATAATCTTGTTCAGTATGTTTCGAATCTCGGTTTCGAACAAGCTACCTTCCTTCTTGATCTCAAATGTAGGAAAGCTTACTCCCAATAGTGGTGACTGGACTGATGATTCACCAAAAAATGGTAAACCGTCGCTAGAAAACTGCGAACTTTCAGCAACTGGTACCGAAATATCATCGGAATGTGTCGATTTTTCACCAATACAGGGTGCTTTTTCTCCCTTGCTGATTTATTTGACTAAGACGTTTCTATTCGTAAACAAGTTCGAATCTTTACTCAATGATGTTAAATTAACTTCATACTGCGTCCTATTAGATTCTCGAGCTACTATATCTTCGACAGATTGTGACGAAATCGCACTGGAATCTGCCAGAGATTTAGTTTGTTCCAGCGGAATATGACCGGAATCCTTATTAATGTTCTTTACTTTCTTGACAACTGGGTTAGACCTATCTGCGCTTTTACCTCCTGGAGGTGTCCTTAGCAAATTAGGTACCCCAGGCTGGCGGTTCTTTGGATACGTTTCACCGGATCGAGTAACCGGCATGTATCATCTTTTGGTACTAATCGCGTACTATTACTGTCGATTTACAATTTATAGTCACGTTTCCATAACTGATTTGCAACAATCTGATCTGTTGCCACCTTCCCACAGAGGGCGCCAGTGTTAAACGCTATGTTCTAACTGTTAGAAGTGCGTTTAAACGTTGTTGGGTTCTTGGGAGTGAAAGGGGTCTATAAAAATAGAGGCCCTATGTTTGTTTCCCAAAATGACTTCACACCACAATATACTAATATTCAAGACTTCTATCATGAATTGGTATACCCTTCTCAATCTTTACGGTTCGTTATTCTAATTCTTCCAAGGTTCACCGAACACACTGTACCAGATGATTAGTATCATGATACCGAGTTACCTCAGACCGTTTTCCGAATACACATTTGTCACTCTAGCACAATGGTGAGTACCAACGTGAGGAAATCCACTTCATAATTGTCAATCCGTAGAGACGTGAGGACTAGTATGAAGACTATGAGCAAGTGAAGGCACAAGTGCATGAGTGAGAAGCACACAAGCATGCACACACATACACACACACACACACACACAAGGCAAGAACAAGGAGAGGAACAATGGAGTTCTTTGCATTAGTCAAAAAGTCTCTTACATAAGCTCAATTCACAAACAATCTACCCCCAAAAATGAGCTCTCTAGCTCTTTTTATAGTTTTCTAACTAGCTTTGGTCTTGTCCCGACCTAGTGTCCGGCCTAGTTAAAAATTAGGTTCTAGAGTCTATTTGAGGGCTCAAACAGAGTCTAAAAATTATGAAAATTGATATGTAGCTAGTTCTAATACTCCTCAAGCTCGAGGACTCCTTGGCTTGCACCAAATGGAGTCTATTCTACCAAAAACAGAATTTACAATATTTGTGTAGTGATTAAAATCACTTGAGTTGTAAATGGTCCATGGAAAAAATGATTGGGCCTTGTTGCCGTATTGTGCATGACTACTCCGTTGCGCTAGTATGCTCTTCATCTGAATTGTATGCCAACACTCCCCCCTTCCTAGCGCCTGTCGCCCCTGACAGACCTCTGTTCTATAGGGTGGTCGATATAGTATTGGATGACATTGGTGGCAAGTTCGTGTTCTTCTATCCTTAAGCCTCTTGCTAGATCAGCTTCCAATGCATCCCAATTTATTGCGCCAAGGACCTCTGGTTGCGGTGTGGTGTAGTACTCAGAGTACATTGCTTGTTCACAAGCAAAGAGATGGAGCAGGTGTGTTGGCTTCGGTGCGAAGACCTCCGAGTGATACTCCCAGAAACCTGATGTGAACGTTTCTTCGAAGGTCTGTTTGTAACATGCAGGGAGGTATTTGATGTGTGCATGCTAGACATAAGCCACACGAATACTGGGGGTGGTGCTCATGTCATACACCAAATCATAATTTCCGTTGGTAAACCCCGGTAGACGTACCTGTGGTGCGGCTGCATTTTTAAAGGTTTTCAGGGCTACCTGCATCATATCTAAAATCTTAAGCATCATTTGAGCTGCCACATCTGGCATGGGCTTCAATCGCGGCATCCAATGTCGAATTGTTCCCATCATGTACGCTACTGACGGTGGTCCCTGTGGTGGCGCAATGTATGGGTAGTTTAGCCATTCCTTGCATTGCGCGTTGTTCTGCACTTTGATATTGAATGCCTTCCAAGACCTGCGGTGTGGAACTGGACCATAGCATGGATTGTATAGGAGATGTAAAGGCGCGTTGTTCCATGTGCATAGCATTTCTGGATACGTCTCTAGAAGTTTCTGCCGCCAGGTGGGTTAACGAATTTTGCCTTTTTGCACCTCTGGAGGAAGGTCTTCGGGTTGAAATTGGGTAGCAAAGGTAGGAATCTTACCCGTGACTCTCTGTATTTCTGCATTATAATCAGCGAGAATAATATAATAAGGCCTGTATTGGAGTTCAGATGAGAGGATAAGGCGTCTCGATGACAGGTTCTTGAAGTAAGCAGATTGTAGCACAGTTTCCTCTATGACCCTCATGGCCTGATTTTGCACTACTGTGTGCTCTTCGTGAGAACTCCCGATTTCCTCCACTTGATGTAGCCATGGAGGCCGTGGTGCTTCGAATGTGTCCTGAGCTTCTTCCGTTTGTTGGCCTCCTGGGAAGGGTTGTGGGTCGTATTCTTCTTCAAATGTTTGTTCCACAGGAATTTGTACTACTTCTTTGTCGGTGGGAGCCTCTGGAGGGGAAGGTGGTCTCTCATATTGTAGTAGACGTGCTTGCAATTCGGTGACCTGTTTCTGTAGATCTTTTAAGGCCTCTGAGTCTGTGAAGTGAAGCCGCGGAGGAGGTGGCTTGAGAGGCTACTGTTGTTTCTTTTTGGTGTTTCTGCTTCAGTTGACCCAGTTCCTCTGATAGCTGGTCATGTGCTTCAAGCAGCATGGCATAGTCTTCCAATATGATCTTGATATTGTCGGGGGTCACTGCTTGAAACTTTGATGGGCTGATGGGTGCCCCAGGTGTGCTTTCGATAGCTGCTTCTAGGTTTTCCTGATTTTGTAATTGCAGGCGTCGATTCTCTTCATGAGCAGCAACAAGATGTCGCTTGAGTAGGGCCATATTTTGCTGAAGCTTTGAATTGCATTCCAGTTGTGTCCGTAGATGACCTGTGAAGAGATGGATAGGTATGTGCTTGAAGATGAAGAGGTGTTGCAAAATCCTTGATCTACACCAGCCAAATGAACTCCAGGAGTATATGGTGGGCCCTTTTAGCTTGCCAATGGATGTATTAGACACCCTATGTACCTTGGAAGATCACTCTCAAAAAGATAGATCAAAACAGATAAGTTGGAGTTAGCTCAGAGGTGAAAACTTGCTATTCTTGGTTCATACACCTGTCCAGTGTTTTACATAATTCTCTGAGCACAGCAGCAATTAGCTTAATTCCTCTTGGGGAAGTCTAGTTAGCTTATGGAGCTAACTTTCAAGAGTAATATCATAAAAAATAATGAACCACACACTGAGAATGAGTTTTAACAACTGATGACATCATCCCGATTTTCACGGGCTGCTACAGTTTGAGACCAGTGAGCAGAAAAATCAACATAACTCAAAATGTAGGAATTCAATGATTATAAAAATTTGTATGGTTATACTAGACAGTACGCTGAATCAAACAAGCTTTAAATCACTGAATTGGGATAAGTAACCACTGAGAAATGGCTCTGACAAGATGAGTGAAAAAGTCGGGTACCTGACAGAGAAGTGAAGATTAACAGACCCTGTTGACTTCAAATGAGCATAACTGAAGATTGCAACTTCCAAATGACATGAAAATTTATGAGCATATAGTAGACTTATAGAGCTAACTTTACCAAGTTAAATCACTGAAAATGATGCACCAAGATCAGAGAAAACATCTCTGCAAGCTGACTGAGAAAAGTGAGAGTAATGGCAGTGAGTAGTACACTTCACAAGAACATGGAAAGATGAACTCAAACAATCATGAAAATGAAAGTATATTGCTTGTACAATACAATGACTTACTGATACATATGTGTGCCTTGTAATCACACCTTGATATGGCATAAAGCTGAGCTCTTGGAGGTCTTCACATAGGTCTCTCTAACCACGACTAAAACTGCCATCTATTTATAGTTGAGTTTGGGAGGCTAACTTCTGTCAATCACTCTCCAATCAATCAATGATTGATTTGATTCTCTACCTACCACAAATCACGAATTCGTGGCTCCTCTTTCCATTCTTGATCAAGTGGACTCAACCACTTAAGATTCTCTTACTTTTACATTAAGTAAACTCTTCAAAAGTTACAAGAGGTAGTTCACAAGTGAACTTTACATAGTCTTCTTTTTAAAGCTTTTCTAAGACTTTGTGAGACTCAAGCCAATACTTAGGCTTGTCATAGACTTGCTCCAACAGCTCCCCCTCAAGCCAAGTATGCTTGAGGTCTTCAATCTTCCAAGATTACCTGCAAACCAATCATAGCCTTGAATTTGCAAAGCTTTGTACCATCCAATGCTTTGGTTAGAATATCTGCACATTGTTGATGAGTGGACACATATGATATTTGAATCTCTTTGCTTAGAACCTTTTCTCATACATAGTGGTAATGAACTTCAATATGTTTAGTCCTTGCATGAAAAATAGGATTAGCAGCCAAGTGAATAGAACTCATATTGTCACCAAAAATAGTTGGAGTTCCAAACTCCAATCCAAGATCTTTGAATAATGTCTTCATCCACATAGCTTCTTGTGTAGCTATGGCAAGACCTCTATATTCAGCTTCAGTAGAAGAGAGAGCAACTGTGGGTTGCCTCTTGGATGACCATGAAATAAGCTTTGAACCTGCAAAGGTAAGATAACCTGAAGTGCTCCTTCTATCTTCCTTGGAGCCAGCCCAATCTGCATCAGAAAATAGCTTCAAACCTAAATCAGATACATAAGGATAATAAAGTACTTCATTTATGGTTCCTTTGAGATACTTGAGAATCCTTTTGGCAGCATCCATATGTGGTTTCCTTGGTGTGTGCATAAATTGGCTTAGCACACTCACACTGTAACATATATCTACTCTTGTCAATGTGGCATAGTTGAGACTACCCACTAGACTTTGATATGATGTGATGTCCTCCATGAGTTCACCTTCATGTGAGCTCAATTTGTGATTGACCTCCATTGGAGTACCTGCAATCTTACAATCTTGCATCTTGAATTTTGCCAACATGTCCTTAATGTACTTTCTTTGAGTGAGAAACAAACCATGATCTTTGTAGACAATTTCCAAACCTAGGAAGTAGGTAAGTGAACCCAAATCACTTATCTTGAACTCTTCTCTCATCTGATCTTTGATCTTCTTCATACCGTCTGCATCATTTCCTGTCAATATAATATCATCTACATATACACATAGGTAGATGACCTCAGAATTACTCTTTTTAATAAAGAGTGAAGGATCTGCATTGCTTGGTTGAAAGCCTTTGTCCTGCAAGAATGAAACAAGCCTGAAATTCCAAGCTCTTGGAGCTTGCTTGAGACCATATAATGCTTTGTTAAGTTTACACACATAATCAGGATAAACTTGATTCTCAAAACCAGGTGGTTGTGCCATATATACCTCTTCTGTTATCCAACCATTCAAAAATGCATTCTTTACATCTAGTTGAAGTATCTTCCAATTCTTGGAAGAGGCAATACCAAGCAAAACCCTAATAGTAGGCATCTTTGCCACAGGAGAGAAGATCTCCTCATAATAAATTCCCTGAGTTTGTGCAAAGCCTTTTGCTACAAGCCTTGCCTTATACCTGTTAATGGAACCATCAGAATTCTTCTTGAGTTTATAGACCCATCTTGAGCCTATTACCTTCATGGATGAAGTCTTGGGCACCAAATCCCAAGTGTTGTTTTCCTCAAGTGCTTCAATCTCTTCCTTCATTGCATGCTTCCATTCTGTTTTTGCTTTGGCCTCTTCAAATGATGATGGCTCCTCTTGGTTTATGTCCTGTGCTATGTAGATAGAATGTTTAGTTACTAATGAGGTGTCAAACCCATACCTTTCTGGTTTTTTCTTTTCCCTCATAGATCTTCTTAGGCCATGATGTGATGATTCTGCCTCATGTCCAAGTTCCTGCAATTTTGCTTTACCTTTAGACTTCCATGCTTTGATCTTTTCCATCTGAGATTCTTCATCATCCTCTGAGGTGTCTTGTTCTTCAATCTTCGGTTGTTCTCTACCAAGCTTTGGAAAATCTTCTTCAAGATTATATGGTAAATTGACCTTCCTGCATGAATCTTCATACCATGAATTGTTCTCATCAAAAACTACATCTCTGCTTACCAAGAATCCTTTGTTGGTAGGGTTGTATAACCTGTAGCCCTTTTGATTGTTGTCATATCCAATAAATACACACCTTTCTGCCTTTGGATACATCTTGCCTCTAACCTATGAAGGAACATGAGCAAAAGCAATACATCCAAAAATTTTACAATGATCTAAGCTTGGTCTTCTTCCATTCCAAGCCTCATATGGAGTCATCCCATCAAGGGATTTTGAAGGCAACCTGTTAATCAAGTAAGTGGCTGTAGATACAGCCTCAGCCACATAAGTAATTAGGTAAATGCTTTTCATTTAACATAGACCTTGCAGCTTCAACAATTGTCCTATTCCTCCTTTCTGCCACTCCATTTTGCTCAGGAGTGTACCTTGTAGTTACCTCTCTTTTGATTCCTCTTTCTTGAAGAAAAGAATCAAAATCATAGGAGAAGTATTCTCCCCCTCCATCTGACCTTAGCCTTTTTAGTGATTTACCTGTTTGATTCTCCACAAGAGCCAAATATCTTTTGAAACATGAAAAAACTTCATCTTTGTGTTTCATAAAGAATAGGATAGGCCATCTACTGCAATCATCAATAAAGGAAACATAATACCTTGATCCAGATATTGAAGCTTCCTTGCTAGGTCCCCATACATCTGTATGAACCAACTCCAAGAGATCTCCATGCATATAACCTTTCTTCATGAATGGTAACCTGTGAGACTTTCCAAATTGACATGCACTACACTTATAAATCATATGTTGTTTTGACAAATTAGGAAGTCCAAGTACACTTTGGTCCCTGCAGATTTGCTTTAATGACCTTTCACCAATATGTGCTAACCTTTTGTGCCATACTTCCAATTCTGTGAGTGTTTGACTACCATAATTAAAGAGAGCAATGTTTCTAGTGTCTTGTAATTCAAATGTGAACAATCTACCTGTCTTTTCACCTTTTGCAATTCTTCTGAATCCTTGACTTGGATCTTCAACAAATGCTCCTGCTTTTGTGAACCTGACTTGCAACCCTTTCTCTACTATCTGCCCAACACTTATCAAATTCTTTGTAATGGTAGGGACATAGAGTACCTTACTGAGTAGGTTGATGTTTCCATCAGGTGCTTTGACATTGCCTATTTTCTCCACTGGATGTTTTGTATCATCTCTTGTTTGTACCTCATGCTTATTCCTTGGATCTTCTAAATCTGATAGGAGTGCCACATTTCCTGCCACATGATTTGAACAACCTGAATCTATGTAGAAAACATGCTCATCAGATTTACCTTGTGGCATAGCCATGTTCATGATCAATATTGAATCCTCTTTGTTTGAGTCTTCTGTGTAGTTATTGTAGTCTCTCCTTCCTTTGTAGCCTCCTTGATAGTTTGAATGATTCTAGTTGTTGTAGTTGCCATGGTAGTTGTTGAACCTTCCTCTTGAGTAGCCATAACTTCCTCTATTGTATCCTCTGCCTCTTTGATTCTTGGAATTCCTAAAGCAATTTTCAGTTGTATGATTAGTTAATCCACAAATAGAACATGAGTTGGAGTCTTGGGATCTCCCCCTGCCTTGTCTACCTCCTCTTCCTCTACCTCTGCCATGTCTTCCTCTACCTGCATAGTTAGCTTGATATGTACCTGCTTCATCATCCACTTTCTTTGCCTTTCCTTTGTTATCTTTAGACTTGCTTTTATCCGTGTATAAAGCTGAAGATTGATTACCTTTAGAGCTTTCTCCATTTTTGATAAGCTTTGCCTCTTGAGTAAGTAGTTGTCCAATGAGTGCGTTGAAATCAGGTACATGCATGTCCATGTACAAATCCATAGCTGTGGTGAATGCTTCCCACTTACCATCTGCCTTCAAGCCATTGATGACCTGCCTTACAATTTGCTCTTCATCTATTACCTCTCCAATGCTTGCCAACTGATCCGCTATGTCCTTGAGCTTTGTGACAAAATCAGTCACATTTTGTTTGGGAGCCTTCTTGGGAGTTGTGAACTCCAGCCATAGTTGATGCTTCCTAGCTTTGGTACTTGAAGAAAAGAAAGCTTCAAGTGCATCCCACACTTCTTGAGATGTCTTATAACTTCTAATGTGAGGCAACAAAAAATCTGAGATAGAGTTGAGGAGATAAAACCTTGCAAGTGCATCCTTGGAGCACCATGTGCTCAATCTTTCTTGCTCTTCTTGTGTTGGTTGACTTTTGTTCCTGAAACTTGGCATAACTTCATCTCCAGCCACATAACCATAT
The DNA here is from genome assembly GCA_020310875.1 of Ceratopteris richardii. Classification (NCBI taxonomy): domain Eukaryota; kingdom Viridiplantae; phylum Streptophyta; class Polypodiopsida; order Polypodiales; family Pteridaceae; genus Ceratopteris; species Ceratopteris richardii. The sequence goes on along the minus strand of CM035418.1, from coordinate 1,107,020 downwards.
AAACTTCTACCTTGGAGATAGGCTTCCATTCTTAATGACCAAGCTGAGTAGTTACCTCTGTCTAATTTGTCAATTGATGAAGGAAATCCATCTGCCATGTTGTCCAACCTTGCTCTGATACCACTATGAAGAGATGGATAGGTATGTGCTTGAAGATGAAGAGCTGTTGCAAAATCCTTGATCTACACCAGCCAAATGAACTCCAGGAGTATATGGTGGGCCCTTTTAGCTTGCCAATGGATGTATTAGACACCCTATGTACCTTGGAAGATCACTCTCAAAAAGATAGATAAAAAAAGATAAGTTGGAGTTAGCTCAGAGGTGAAAACTTGCTATTCTTGGTTCATACACCTGTCTAGTGTTTTACATAATTCTCTGAGCACAACAGCAATTAGCTTAATTCCTCTTGGGGAAGTCTAGTTAGCTTAAGGAGATAACTTTCAAGAGTAATCTCATAAAAAATAATAAACCACACACTGAGAATGAGTTTTAACAACTGATGACATCATCCCGATTTTCACGGGCTGCTATAGTTTGAGACCAGTGAGCAGAAAAATCAACATAACTCAAAATGTAGGAATCCAATGATTATAAAAATTTGTATGGTTATACTAGACAGTACGCTGAATCGAACAAGCTTTAAATCACTGAATTTGGATAAGTAACCACTGAGAAATGGCTCTAACAAGATGAGTGAAAAAGTCGGGTACCTGACAGAGAAGTGAAGATGAACAGACCCTGTTGACTTCAAATGAACATAACGGAAGGTTGCAACATCCAAATGACATGAAAATTTGTGAGCTTATAGTAGACTTATAGAGCTAACTTTACCAAGTTAAATCACTGAAAATGATGCACCAAGCTCAGAGAAAACATCTCTGCAAGCTGACTGAGAAAACTGAGAGTAATGGCAGTGAGTAGTACACTTCACAAGAACATGGAAAGATGAACTCAAATAATCATGAAAATGAAAGTATATTGCTTGTACAATACAATGACTTACTGATACATATGTGTGCCTTGTAATCACACCTTGATATGGCATAAAGCTCAGCTCTTGGAGGTCTTCACATAGGTCTCTCGAACCACGACTAAAACTGCCATCTATTTATAGTTGAGTTTGGGAGGCTAACTTCCCTCAATCACTCTCCAATCAATCAATGATTGATTTGATTGTCTACCTACCACAAATCACGAATTCGTGGCTCCTCTTTCCATTCTTGATCAAGTGGAATCAACCACTTAAGATTCTCTTACTTTTACATTAAGTAAACTCTTCAAAAGTTACAAGAGGTAGTTCACAAGTGAACTTTACATAGTCTTCTTTTTAAAGCTTCTTCTAAGACTTTGTGAGACTCAAGCCAATACTTAGGCTTGTCATAGACTTGCTCCAACAGACCTTCTACCACTTGTATTGCTTCCTGATCTGTGTTCTGTAACTGTACCTCCAATATGCTATGAGCCTCTTGGAGAGTTTTGGAATTGTGTGTGGAGGCGAGCATTTTCCTCTTCTAGTGCAGCAAGGCGGTGTTGTAGTGTCTCTGAGTGCTCTTGCAGGCGTTCATTCTGTTGCTGGAGCTGATTGTAATCTGTCCTTAAGTTTGATATACAAGCTAGCATGGTGTCCAATGCATTGCCTATAGATGAGGGGGGGTGTTTACAATGGAAGATGCATGGGAAGGGAATTGGGGAAGGGGAAGAGTGAATGATGTGTCTATTGAAGACGTGTGTGTGGGTGAAATTGGTGGAGGGGGAATGGGAGGAGGTGGAAGCATGGGGGGAGGGGGAGGTGCCATGGGTGGTGAAATGTCCATACTTTCAGGAGTGGGTGCGAGTGTGGGGTCTACCATATACATTGGAATGGTAGGTGGTGTGTGTGTGAAAGTGGTGAATAGATGAGAAGTGGGGTGGGGAGCTGAAAATAAAGGGAATGGTTGAGACCTGGGTTGAAAAGTTCTAGCAAGGAAGTTATGGAGGGATTGGAGAAGTGGAGAGATGGAGGTTGGGGGCTGAGGTCGTAGAGTTGAGGAGGGCATGAAGGGTTGCGTGGTAGCAGGGAAACCCATGAATATGGATCTAGGGTCAGGATGACCTATGGCTAAGGGCATGGGGGATGGTTGTCCTAGGGCAGGCTCTATGAGCAATTCAGTGGATTGTGTAGTGATGGTGGTTGCTTCATAGATTGGGTTATCAGAGGTGGAGAATAGGGTTGAACTAGAGATGGGAGTACGGAAGATGAAGGTTTGTTCGGTGGGTTGAGTGGTCGAGGTGATTTCCACGGTTTCTTCTCTAGGAGGCGATGGTGGGGGTGTGGGTGGTAGTGGCTCGGTGGATTCCTCATGGGTGATTGGGTGCTCTTGGCTAGCAGTTTTTGTTGCTTGGGAGGTTGTCCCGATGGGTTCAGATGTAATAATTGGCCCTTCTGCCGTTGTAATGGGGATCTGGATATTCTTATCTGACCGTGGTCGTGTCTGGAATCTTCGTGGATCATATTGAACTGGAGACCTCCTAATGGCGGTCCGCACTGCTTCTACTACCCCATATGTTTCTGCCATCAATAAGAGACCTTCACTATATTCTGAGTCAACTCCTGCTTCTTCCAACAGCTGAGTCATGAGTACTCTACTGCTCTGTTTGGTGAGCAGTTGTTGCGATCGCACTCGTTCCATGATTTGATATAGCCTTCGGAGTTCTACTTTATAGGCTGGGGCTTTAGTGGTCTCCTCTTCATATGCTCCTTCTTCTTCTAGGTGTCCTTGTTGTTGACCTTGCTGTCACTCCAATGTACATGGCGGCCGTCTGTAGATTTTCTTCTTCTTTGTGAAGATGTGCCTTGTTCTTCTGCATCTGAATAAAACTCTACATCTGAGAGTTGTGTACTTTGTAAGAATGCTTCGAAGTCCTGGGGATCCATTCCTTCAGCATCTCCAATTGTAGCAAATTCAAATTCAGATGGAGCAGGAGGAGCTGAAGGGGTAGCTTGTGTCGTAGTTTCAGATCCAGACCTGGGTATCCTAATGGTAAAGGGAGGTACAGTGGCCTCCCCTCGTGGCGATACTTCAGGAGTAGTCAGAACTTCCCTTGTCTGGACACAAGGGATGGCACCCCTCATGCGCTTGGATTGATGTGTGGACATCTTGAGCTTCTTGAACATTTGTAATTGTGCCCAAGTTAAGGCACGTTCAATGGGAACATCGTATGCTAGGCAGCGGTAAATAATGTGTGTGATTGCACAACAACCGTTCACCACTAATTTCCTAGAAGACCTTTTATTTGCTTCATACAATTGATCTATAATCCATACAGGCAGCTTAATTGGTAACGCACCTGTCTCCGCTAAGTAGAGAGTGAACCAGATTCTTTTGTGTGGTTGTGTGAAGCGTTCTTGGCCGGGGAAAGCAAAATGTTGCATGCACATACGGAGAGGGATGGACACGTTTGGTGTGAGTGCTTCCATGTCTTTAAGCTTCAGTAGTTTCCTATCCTTCATGTTAGTAGGAACGATACCATCCTTCTCAGAAGGTACATATGTGCCGTGCATATTCAAAGCAGAGCTCACCAACTCCAAGGTAAGTTCAAACCTCTTTAACTCGTTGTTGCCCAACAAGGAAGGAAGAACAAATGATCCTGGTTTGTCCTTTTCTTCATTAGCTTGTAATGTGGAGACCAAATAATAGCATCGGAGGAGATCCGGTTTAGGTAGTGGTGCTTCAAAGTATTCTGCTAGCCCTGCACGTTGCCATATGGTCTGGAGATCCTCGGTGTTCTGTAGAGTCTCAAACTCCTTGGAGAAAAATTGGAATCGAACCCATGATCTGTCATACTCGCACTTAGACTCCCATATATACTTGGCCTCTCCTAATGGACCTGGCATGCCATTGAACCAATGAGAATTGGCATGGACTCTTTCTGTGATCCCTGTGGGTGGATCTGGTACTGGAATCTACTGAAGGTGTTGCAGCTCCACAGGTCGTTCAGTTGGTGGCACATCCACAAGTAGACTATCCACATCGATTCTTGCAGTAAGTATTCCTACTTGTGAACTCAGACCTGTCGCTTCTGCCATGTTACTTCTTGCCTCCTGATTCTGTGAGAATATAGAAACATGTGTTAACATTGTAAAGGACAAGATAGAACTGTTTTTGTCCCCATTACAACATTAACATGAGGTTTGGGAGAGATTAGTAGGTTAAGAAGTGCTCGGTGCTTGTGTGTGTAGTTAGGCATTGGGTAGACCTAAGAGCTGAGTGGGATGATGTAGTGTGAGAGTGACGTAGTTAGTGTATGGACATGGATTTACAACTGGGGTCAGGGGGTTTATTACAAGTTTGAGGTTGCCAAATGCAGTGGATGGGCTTTGATCTTGATTTTGTGGAAGCTCTGAAGAGTTGGATAGGGGTATCTGCTTGAGAATGAGGCTTTTTAGGGACCCATTTAAGAGTGATTCTACTTTTGCGCATGGAAGAATATGTGTCCGTGCGTGATGTGTAAGGCTGTGCCTTAGATGTTCGAGTGAGTGAAACATGTTGTACCGGTTGTGGCCTTGGTGTAGCTATTTGAGCCCGCAAGCAAGCCTTAGGCACCCAAATTTGTTGTGATTGTGGGCTGGCCTTCATTGACTTCTTGGGTACCCAAATAGACTTCACTTTCGCAGAAGGATTAATGAAGGACTTCTTATTAGTGTCGTGTTGTTGACTACTAATAAGAGGTTTTGGCCGTGGGGTCGGCCTGGTCTGAACAGGGTATTTTCCTTTTCGCCTCCATACTTGTTTCCATGGCTGAAACAATATGCTTTGCTCCTTTTTTTGGCATCGAGTATCGGTGGTGTTCTACTTCTTCTATATTTGATCTGCCGTTGGTTGTTGCAACCTTCTGGTCTTTGGAGAAGAAGGGAGTTCCGTCCTCTCCCTGGCTCCGTTGTTGAGACAAGCCTCTTTCTACATCATACAGTTTTGGACAAAAATAGTATTGTCAACTTCATGTGCGCCCCTGGAAGGACCAGGAGTTTGTGCCTTGCCTAGTTCCTTGAGTGCCTCATTTTCCAAGGAATTAGGGAAGGCACAAACTCCTGGTCCTTGCACTGATGTAACTTGGTAGGATATCACCCTCTAGAGTGGCTAGTTGAACTGCGCCGCTTGAGGAGATTTGATTGATAATCATTGGCCCGTAACCTCTCTTCTCTAACTTCCGTGCATGTTGCTTCAAGGTGTAGACTAGGACTAGGTCTCCTGCTTTCAAGCCCTTATCCTTGACGTGTGCATCGAAATATGCCTTTTGCCTTTTCTTGGCTGCATAAATTCCTGCTGCAGCCCTCAATTGTGTTTCACCTAATCGTTCAAGATCGAAGACTCTAGAGGACAACTCGTGGCCTGTCCAGTCATGCTCTTGTGCTACTTTCAACGTAGGTATCAAAAAGTCTAGTGGTAGCACTGCATTTTGGTCGAACACCATCTGAAAGGGCGTGGCTTGGAGTACCGTTTTATAGGCTACTTGGTATGCCCAAACAGCATGGTGTAGCTGTTTGTCCCAATTAGAGCGTTTATTGTCCAGTAGTTTAGTCAGCACATTGCATAAGATCTTATTAGTGCTCTCCGCCTGGCCATTAGCTTGTGGATGATAGGGGGCCAATTTCTTATGTATCACCAAGAATTCTTGGAGAAGGTTTTCAATTACTTCATTCAAGAAGTGTGTGCCTCTATCACTCACCAACTCTATTGGCAATCCGTACCTCGTGAATACATTTTCAAATAAGAACTTTGCTGTTGTTTGAGCATCATTTTTTGTAGTAGCTTTCACTTCTACCCACTTGGTTAGATAGTCTGTGGTCACGATGATATACTCAGCATGTGAACCCTTAGCTGGGGGATTAATAGGACCAAAAAAGTCTATTCCCCATTTAGATAACGCACGTCCGCCCATCATAGGCTTCCGTGGCATCTCATCTTTGCGTATAGGGTACTGAGTTCTCTTACAAACATCACACCGTTTCACATAGGTATGTGCATCCATGTGAAGGGTTGGCCACCAAAAGCCAGCAAATAGTATTGCCTTGATTACCTGATCTGGTCCAAAGCGTCCCCTTGCTACACCTTGGTGAGCAGTATCCAAGATTTTGAGATATTCACTCTCATGGACACATAGTCTCAGGTAACCATCTTTACCACTCTTGTATAGATTATCACCAATGAGTGAATAATCCTGGGCTTCTTGTTCTAAACTCCTTTGCCTAGCCAGAGTCATGTCTGGAGGGAACGTTTTCATCCTTAAGAAGGATACTAGTGGTTCACTCCAATCTGGCACTATGGACACTTGATAAAGAGTGGCATGTTCCACAGGTGGTTTAGTGTAGCAGATTGGACATTCCTTGCACAACTTTTGGACATCAGCCTCCATAGTCGGCCAATGCACTCCGAGTCTCCTTAGTGTCTATAAGGTTCGTTGCTTTGAGTAGTGTTGCTCTAATGCACCTACATGTGCTAAATGCAACCATTTAGTGTACTCGTCCTCTTCTACACAACAAGCCAAGATCCCTTGATCTGTCTGTTTGTACATGCTTCCTGCCATGATATGGTACTTCTGGGCTTTTACTACCTCTCTACCTTGAGTGTTTATTACTGGGTGGTTAGGCCCGTATGTCAATAATGGCACTAATGGCTTAGCGCACTGAGGTATTACTTCCAAATTAAACAAGTAAGCATCAGGAAGATCATCCGATACTCCTTGTGGGGCTTCTCCGGATGTGAGCCTAGAGAGATGATCTGCTCTCAAATGAGTCTTGCCTTTTCTCACCACTACCTCAAAGTCATATTCCATTAGTAAGAGGAACCATCTCACCAATCTACCTCTGTTGCATGGCTTGTTTACCAAGTATAGTAGAGCTTGATGATCAGTAAAAAATTTAAACTTATTTGCAAGCAAATAATGTCTAAACTTTTTAACCGCATACACCATGCCCAACCCCTCTCGTTCGGTAGTGGTATAGTTTTGCTCAGCTACATTCAACTGTCTACTCGCATAGGCAATGGGAAGATCCATATTACCTTCACTGGTAGGCTGCACTAGTACACACCCAATAGCATAATTGGATGCATCAACATGAACATGGAAAGGCTTATTCCAATCTGGTGTGGTCAAGATTGGTGCTGAACATAATCGCCGTTTAAGCTCATTGAAGGCATGCTCACATTCATCAGTCCACTCGAAGTTAGTCAACAGTCCATACAGAGGCTTTGCTATGATGGCATACATGTGTATAAATCGTCGGTAATAACCACAATGCCCCATGAAAGCTTGTACTTCCTTCACATTCTTTGGCCTAGGTAATTCGGCTATAGCTCTTACTTTCTCTTCATCCGTAGATATGCCATTCTTTGACACTATGTGTCCTAGAATTTTGCCTTGCCTGACCATGAAAACACACTTTTCTGGGTTCAGGCAGACTTGATACTCTCTACACTTGTCAAAGATTTGCCTGAGTTTAGGTATATGTGTTTGTCTAATGTTGGAATGAGCACATAGATCATCAACATAGACTTCCAAATTCTTTCTCAGGAACTCTTTAAACACATGGCACATCAATCTCTGGAAGGTTGCGGGAGCATTGGTAAGCCCGAATGGCATTACCCTAAAAGCGAATATGCCCCACTCTGTGGCAAAAGCCGTTTTATGCTGATCTTCTGGTGCAATGGCCACTTGATTGTAGCCAGAGAACCCATCTAGGAAGTTGTACACTTCCTTGCCTGCCACCCTTTCTAATAGATGCTCAGTGATAGGAAGCAGGTAATTATCCCTGATCGTGGCTGCGTTAACCTTCTTCAAGTTAATGCATACTCGTAATTTGCCGTTCTTCTTGGGCACCACTACAATGGGGGATACCCATTCAGTGTGCTCAATTTCATAGATAAATCCAGCTTCAACCAAGCGGTCTATCTCTTCTTTGATCTTGGCAGCATAGTTGTCATTGTATGTGTATGGCTTTTGTTTTGAGGGTCTGGCCTCTGTAGTCATGGGAATCGTATGTGAGCATATGTCCGGGTCCACTCCTTTCAAATCCTTGTAACTCCAAGCGAATACATCTCAGTATTCCCTTAGCAAGGCTATTAGCTCTTGTTCTTCCTCTTCTGTCAGGTCATGGCCTATGTACGTGCATCTCTCTTCCCCTTCTTCTATGGATACCACTATTTTCTTGGTGGTTTCTTTGTTATCATAGGCCTCCCCCGATTGCGCCTCTCGTTTAGGCATTCTAATCATGACTCTCATGTCGCCTATCTCATACTTCTTAAAATTTTCTGGGACCTCAAACAAAGATTCTTCCTCTTCTGGTGTGACTTCTTTCTTCTTCCTTTTCTTTCCTTCTTCCTTAGGGGTTACATGTGTGGCTAGCCTTACATCGTTTGTAAGCTCTCTGTAGCTCAAGCGTAAGCACCACCTCCTTTACTTGTCAATCCGCGGAGACGTGAGGACCGGTATGAAGACCACGAGCAAGTGAAGGCACAAGTGCGTGAGTGAAAGCACACAAACATGCACACACATACACACACACGCGCACAAAGTAAGATCAAAGAGAGGAACAATGGAAAGCTTAGATTGCAAAGAGTTCTCTTACAAAAGTTCTATTCTCTAACAAGCTAACTTCAAAAATGAGCTCTCTAGCTCTTTTTATAGTTTTTTGACTAGTTTTGGCCCTGTCCAGACCTAGTGTCCGGCCTAGTTAAAAATTAGGTTCCAGGGCTTATTTGAGGGCTCAAACGAAGTCTAAAAATTATGAAAATTGGTACGATGGTACTTCTAATACTCCTCAAGCTCGAGGACTCCTCGGCTTGAACAAAATGGAGTTACTAAAAATAGATAATGGTATTTACAATGGTTTCTAGTGATGAAAATCACTATTTTTGTAGGGGATTCTTCTGAAAATTTGACATACACTTCTTGGAGCTCCCTACTTGCTCTCTCTTCTATGTCCACTTCTTTGATGTGCTTCCATGCTTTGTCCTTGACCTTGAGCTTCAACACTCCCCCCCCTCTCGAGTCTGTCGTCCCTGACAGACCCTTGTTGTAGTGATTGTTCCAAGTAGTGCCTTGAGAGGGAGTGTCCCTTCTGTATGAACACAAGTCGTCCGACGTTCTTCATCTATCACTGTGAGTCTTTGCAGGTTGTAGTCTCTTGGTATGTGCTTCTGCCTTGTCTTCCAGCATGACTGTGTCGTTGTGAGTCTCCGTTGATGTTTTCTAGATCTTCCAAAGTTGATCTTCATAGTAGTCAAGCCAAGTACTCATAACCCATATTGAGTGATGGGTAAGTGTGTTCGTGCATGGGTTGAAAAAAGTATGTGCCTTGTGCACGGCCTTGTAATGTAGCCCTACGCATGCTTACTTGGAAAATGCATTGGAAGAAGTATGGTGCAAAAATTGCGGGTCTTGAGCTAAGTGCTCAAGGGTATGCTGACGAAGAGGTTTCCTAAACTATCATGGTTATGGTGTTTCCAGAGTAAAGATACTTACCATGGCGAAGGTTGATGGATGTTTGCCTCTTCGTGTGGTACACTCGGCCTTTGGGATGGAACCTTGTTGATGAATGTCCATGTTGATTGTCCACTGATGAGATCTTTTGAGTGGTGGATCCCCTCTCCTCTTTTCAAAGCAACATTTGTCACTAACAATGTGCATTTCTGAGCTTGGGCTCATGCACGTTCACTTCCCTATATTGACACTCAGAGGAATATTGGACACGTGCCGGTTTCTAAGAGATTACCATGCTGATTGACATAGACCATTCACCAGTGCTACTGTTCCATACTGGTTCAGGAAATACTGAGAATTGAATTGCTTTATATTCCTTGGCAAGCAACATCGGATAACTACACCAAGCTGTGTTTCACATATACTCTTTAGCTCACCATATGCAGGAGTCTTCTCCTCTAGAACTACCTTTTGCAGATATCTCCTTGGATGCTCTGGTACATGAAGTAGTTAAGCATCACGCAAGTTGCGGACCTTCAAGCTCTTCATTCCTACCATGGTAAGAGAAAATCATAGCTGTAGATGCCATGTTCATGCCAAATGCTTGTCCTCTACCAGATAAGGCAGCAATAATCTCACTGCTGGCCGAGACACACTGGGAACAAGCTCTCTCCCACTTCTCTCTCTCTTTTTTTTTTTTTTTTTTTTTTTTTTTTGAGGAACAGGATATCACAAAACAAGAACACAAAAGTTAGTATCAATAGAAATGTTCGACATATGTCACTGTGCTCTTGTGCATGGGATTCTCAAGTGTGTCTATGCACGGCCGTGTAATGTGGCCCTATATTAATGCATACTTTGGAAATGCATGACCTAAATGGTGCAAAAGACAGGGTTGTGCAAGGAGCACATGGTTGTTGCTCGTTCGAGGCTTTCGATGTTATTTGTGGAGGTTGATGCCGGCCTTAGTGGAGGTATCCATTGAGTCTCGAACTGATGTAATCCTCCTTATTGGAGTCCATTTTAGAACATCATTTGGCACTGTAGAGGTCACTTCAGGCGTCTTTCTCTTTGGATGCTTTCTGAACTGTGGTATCCAGTGTGGTTGATGCTTTGGTTCGGTGGAGGCGACTTGCACTTTTGGCTTCCAAACCCATATCCTTTTTGCATGTCTTCCTACTAATGTTGAAGAGCTGATTTGATCTTCCTTTGGTCTCTGTACGTGGTTCTTACCCTTTTCTCTTTTTGGCCTCTTTGTTGAAACCTTTTGCATGTGGGAGAACAAAGGTTGTTGTGGGTGTAGGATCTTCTTAGGTACCCACATCTGTAATTGCCCTTGTTGAGCTGCAGCTAACTTCTTAGGCACCCAAACTTGTTGGATATCTTGTGACGGAGCTTGTCTGAGCTGCTTCCTTCGTCTTCTGGCTTGGTTAGTGTGCATGGATGGGATTTGTGGGGGTAAGGCTGGTGGTTGCTCTCCTTTACGTACCCAGATCTGCTTCATGCCCGGAACCGCTTTTTTATCGAATGGTGTCTTTCTATTTGATGTAGCAGTTGTCGTGAACGGTTGCGTTTGCTTGTGTGGTGGGCTCACTACTGTGGCTACTTGAGTCTTTGGAGAAGAAGAAAGATCCACCCGCCTTCGAACCTGGTCTTCCACGATTGACTCCTTCTGCATCATAGAGCTTTGGACACATACAACATCTTCTTTCATATGATTAGTCTTGGAAGAACTAAGAGAGTGTGTGGTGCCTAGGAGCATGCAGTTCTCTAATTCTAATGTAATGCATTGTTCATGTACCCAAACTTGAAGAATTTGACTTCTTAGGTTTAAGTTAACTGCATGGTCATAGATCCAATCTTGACCCAAGACAAGTGGTTCTGTAAGGTTCTCATCTTGACATACTAGCGCTTTGACTTTCATTGGAACATCTTGAAGGTAGATGGGAAGTTCCACCTCGCCCAAACAAGGGGTTTCCACACCTCCCAATCCTATGAGATAAGCTTCTATGGGATTGATGTTCAACCCCAAGTCTTGGCAGTAGGAAAGTTTAACTGCACTACTTGCTGCACCTGAGTCAATCAATGCTTTCACCGTCCTTGCACCCTTCCCTTGTCCTATCTCTATGGTCACAAAGGGTCTTCGGTCAATGACCTGAGAAGTCGCAATGCCTGACTTTTGACACATATCCATGTGATATTTTGGGGCTTTTGAGTTGACATCTAGGCCCAATCGCCTTAACTTATTTTGCCTAATACGCTCTCTGGCCTCTTCCTGTGCTTCTTCTCTCACTCTTAACTCTTCTTCTTTTCGCTTCTTCGCAGTGTTGAGTCTCATTAGCATATCCTCAGTAAGAGGTTCTTGATATAGCTTGACTCTACAGCCACTAATATAGTTTGGCAAGATATCTCCTTCTAGAGTGGCCAACTGAACTGCACCACTAGTGGAAATTCTATTAATGATCATGGGTCCATAACCTCTTTTTTCCAACTTACGGGCATGTTGTTTTAGTGTGTATACCAACACTAGATCTCCCTCTTTCAATCCCTTATCCTTGATGTGTGCATCAAAGTATGCCTTTTGCCTCTTCTTTGCAGCGTAGATGCCTGCTGCCGCTCGTAGCCTCGTTTCACCCAAGCGTTCGAGATCAAAGATCCTAGAGGACAATTCATGCCCATTCCACTCATACTCTTGTGCTACTTTTAAGGCAGGGATTAAGAAATCTAATGGTAGCACAGCGTTCTGTCCGAAGACCATCTGAAATGGGGTGGCGTTGAGTACCGTTTTGTAGGCAACTCGATAAGCCCAAACAGCATGATGAAGTTGTTTGTCCCAATCAGAGCGTTTATTATTTACCAATTTTGTCAATACGTTACAGAGGATCTTATTGGTACTCTCGGCTTGTCCGTTGGCTTGTGGATGATAGGGGGCGGATTTCTTATGTATCACCAAGAATTCTTGGAGAAGATTTTCAATGACTTCATTCAAGAAGTGTGTGCCTCTATCGCTCACCAACTCTATTGGTAGTCCATATCTCGTGAACACATTTTCGAATAGGAACTTAGCCGTAGTCTGAGCATCATTCTTTGTTGTGGCTTTGACTTCTACCCACTTTGTAAGGTAATCTGTGGCTACAATGATGTATTCTGCATGGGAGTTTCTAGCTGGGGGGTTAATAGGACCTATGAAGTCTATGCCCCACTTCGAAAATGCACGTCCTCCCATCATTGGCCTCAAGGGCATCTCGTCTTTTCTCACTGGATATTGTGCACGTTGGCATGTGTCACATTTCTTCACATAGGTATGTGCATCCATATGAAGAGTGGGCCACCAAAGTCCTGAGAATAGAATGGTTTATTAAAACTCGGTCAGGGCCAAAATGTCCACCTGCAACACCACTGTGTGCAGTCTCTAAGACCCTTAAATAGTCTGATTCATGAACGCACAGTCTTAAGTACCCATCTTTACCTCTTCGGTATAGGTTTTCTCCTACTAAGGCATAGCCTTGAGCCTCTTGCTCCATATTTCGTCTTCTTGCTAGACTGGCCTCTTTGGGTAATCTTCCCGATCTCATAAACTCTACCAATGGAGTACTCCAATCTGGAATTAATGATACTTGATAAAGGGTCGCATGCTCCACTGGTGGTTTCTCTCTACACATTGGACAATTCTTGATCCACTCATGTATTTCTTTGTCCATGCTAGGCCAATACACTCCTAAACGTTTCAAATTCTGCAATGTTCGTTGTTTAGAATAGTGATTTCCTAGCAATCCCTCATGAGCTTGCTGCAACCAACTACTATGTTCATCATCCTCGACACAACAAGCTAATACACCCTCAGTATCTTGTTTGTACATGCTTCCTGCCAATATGTGATATTTTTGTGATTTTACAATTTCTTCTTGTGATGTTTTCACATTCTTATTTGCAGGGCCGAAGGTTAGGACTGGTACCAACTTATTTGCCCATTTAGGAACAACTTCCAAATTGAACAGATAAGCATCAGGTAGTTCATCAGACACTCCTTGTGGTGACTCTCCTGAAGTAATGCGAGAAAGGTGATCTGCCCGAAGGTGGGTTCTACCTTTCCTGACAACAACTTCAAAGTCATACTCCATTAGTAAGAGGAACCATCTTACTAAGCGTCCAGTATTGCAAGGTTTATTGACCAAATATAACAAAGCTTGATGATCAGTGAAGAACTTGAACTTGTTGGCCAATAAATAGTGTCTAAACTTCTTTACAGCATATACCATGCCTAACCCTTCTCGCTCGGTTGTGGTATAATTTCTTTCGGCTGGGTTTAGTTGTCTACTAGCATATGCTATGGGCAAATCTAAATTCCCTTCACCTGTGGGTTGTGCCAGCACACATCCTATGGCATGATTGGATGCATCCACATGGACATGGAATGGTTTATTCCAATCAGGAGTGGTCAGTATTGGTGCTGTGCACAAACGTTTCTTCAGTTCATTGAAAGAATTCTCGCATTCGTCGTTCCACTCAAAATTAGACAACAAGGCATAAAGGGGTCTAGCTATGATCGCGTACATGTGGATAAACCTACGGTAATATCCACAATGGCCCATAAAGGCTTGTACCTCTTTAACATTCCTTGGCCTTGGCAGCTCCGCTATGGCTCGTACCTTATCTTCATCCGTTGAGATTCCATTCTTAGAAACAATATGACCGAGGATTTTACCTTGACGCACCATGAACACACACTTTTCTGGGTTCAGACACACTCGATATTCTCTACACTTGTTGAAGATTTGTCTGAGTTCAGGGATGTGAACCCTTCTTTCTTGGGAATGAGCACATAAATCATCCACATACACTTCTAAGCTCTTTCGCAAGAACTCTTTGAAGACATGACACATGAGCCTTTGGAATGTTGCAGGTGCATTGGTGAGCCCAAATGGCATCACCCGAAATGCAAAGATTCCCCACTCTGTAGCAAAAGCTGTTTTGTGTTGATCTTCTGGGGCAATGGCTACTTGATTGTAACCTGAAAATCCATCAAGGAAGCTATAAACTTCCTTGCCTGCAACACGCTCCAATAGGTGTTCTGTGATTGGAAGTGGATAACTATCTCTAATCGTAGCGGCGTTAACTTTTTTAAGGTTAATACACACTCGCAACTTCCCGTTCTTCTTGGGTACCACAACAATGGGGGACACCCATTCGGTATGCTCAATCTCATAGATGAATCCAGCCTCAATCGACCTATCAATTTCTTCTTTGATTTTAGCTGCATAGGTATCATTATATGTGTAGGGCTTCTGTTTGGTGGGCTTAGCATCAGCAGTCATGGGGATAGTATGAGAGCAAATTCTTGGATCTACCCCTTTCAAGTCTCTATAGTGCCATGCAAACACATCCCTATATTCCCTTAATAGAGCTATGAGCTCCATTTCTTCTCTTGCACTTAGGTCATCTCCTATATATGTGCATCTCTCTTCGTTCTCTTCAATGGTCACTACAATCTTCTTGGTCTTTTCTTTATTATCATATGATTCTCCTATGATGGCCTCTCTCTTAGGCATTCGTACCAAAATTTTGCGGTCGTCAACTTCATATTTCTTGAAGTTTTCTGGTACTTCAAACAATGATTCCTCCTTTTCTTGTTTCACTGCTTTTCTTTTCTTTTTCTTTTGACTACTCTCACTTCCATCCTTTGAGTTTACTGTTTTAATACTTGTGAGAGGTTCTTCTTCTTTCTGGGTGAACACTCCTATATCTTCTAAATAGTGCTGCTCTGAGTTAAAGCAACTATCCATCACAATAGACTCCAGATCATCGTCATTCTCTTCCTCTTCTATGACATCACTAGGGTCACATTCTTCTAGCAAGGGTTGACACATGAACACTGAGATATCATAACCCTCCTCATCACAATGAGGTGTCCACTGTTCTTCATTGACAACAATGTCCATGGTGGCTAAGATTTCTGGCCAGCCATGAGGCTCAAACTCCTCATCTGGAAAGATCATCGGTGTGTAGGCTGGGTCTCTAACTGGTCTATCTCCTAACGAAGTTCCTTCTTCTCTTGCCTTTAAACGTTTTTCCTCTTCCTTTGCGACCTTGCACATCCACAAATGAGTATCTTCATGCAGCCATGATGGATCAGGTGAACTTTCAGAATGCACAGAGATGGAATCTTCTTTCGCTTTGTGGATAGAATTCCACTGTAGGGGTGGTACATCTCTGAAGGTGTAATCCTTCAAATTGACCTTAGTGGTGACCCCTAAGTGCTGTAAGTACAAGGAGTTAGTTCCCCAATCCTGTACTATTTGCAATTGTCGTAGGAAGGGTCTTCCTAGGATCATCTCAAAGACATTATTTTTCTCAAAGTCACATATAGCAAATGTGTGCTCAAATTCTACACCACAAGTGGTTAGAGTGATCCCTTCTAGCAATCCTAGAGGTCTTTCAAAATGACCATCAGCCATTTGAAGCTTCATTCTAGTTGGTCTTAATGTGGGCTTGCCCCATTGCTTCCACAAGGAGGTGGTCGCAATAGCAACACCAGCACCTGAATCTATGATTGCTTTGGTTGTGTAACCTTGGTGGGTGATGGGAAGATAAGTATTACCTTCTTCACCCTCACACATGTCCCCTATTTTGTCTAGAGGTATCTCTGGTACCCTTTGCTTGGAGCCTGCTTTTGGCATGTTGGAATCAAGTTCTAGAACCTGATCCTTCACATGATTCCAGAGCTCAGGTTTTGCTTTGAGCAGCTCTTCTACAGTGAGATGACACTGAACCTTAGTGTTCTTCACGACATCAGTGTTCCTTGGAACCACTGAGTCTTCATTTCTTACCAGTATTGTGGGAGCTCTAATCTGGAGTGATTCAGATTCCCATGGGCCTGGAAATTGAGGCAGTTCTTCTAAGGTATTAGATTCAAAATCTAACCTTTCGTCCTCTTGTTGTTCTGCTTCATCTTCGTAAATAGATGGGATGTCTTGGGGAAATTGATCATGAAGATCATCAATCTCAGGAATAGGAGGGGAATTACCCTTCTCCTTGGCCCATTTCTCTTCTTGTATTTCCCGCAAGAATTCTTGAGAGTACTGTTGAATAGAAGGAGGTATTCCAGCATCCGTGGAATTAGGAACATAAGCTCCCCTGGGTGGTGAGCTTCCTCTTTCAATAACTGGTTGAGCCTGTGGAGGTAAAGAAACTTGTGGTTTGTTTACCAACTGCTCTAATCGTTCTAGTAAGCCCTGGAAATGCAAATCCGATTTGATAGAGTTTGTCTGATTGAACTTTTGACTAGTCTCAAGTATGGCTTGAGCTTGTTCTACCATTTTCATGCACATTTTCATCCGTTCAATCTCTAAATCTGCTCTAGGGTAACTCTTGTCTAGGTTTGCCGCTGTAGGCCCTTCTTGAAGTCGAGCCTGGTAGGCCTTGAACATCATGTCCAAGCCTTCTGGGGTTGGATCTGCAAGAACAGACCCTGGTTGCGGTCTATTTACAGTGGGTGGTGGGGTGGGATGAGGTGGAGTGGATGGAGTTTCGGCATGCGAGGGGCTTTGAGATGCAATGTCTTCTATTTTTGTTTTCGCTTCTTTTAAGCTTTCTTCTAGTTCCGATAACTTTTTATTCCACTTGCGATTGGCCTTCTCTCTGGTATCCTTCCATGTTCTTGTTTTCCTCTTACTAGGCTCTCCCGATTCACTCGACTCTGATTGTTCTACTGGTTTATCCTGTTTTAAGGCTTGTGCTCTAGTGACAGCTTGTATAGGAGCCACATTGCTACTACTTGAACTTGGATCTGCCACTAAGCCTACCACATTAATGGGTGTAATCTTGGGTGCACTAGAGGGGTTTCTTGGACAATCTCTGGGGAGGTGGTCTTTGCCACAATTAGGACAAAAAGCCTGTATTGTGATAGCCTGTCCTTGACTCGGAGATGGTGGGTGGGGACAGTCACGAATGAAATGGTCACCATGACATCTGAAACAAGATCCTCTAGGGGCTTGTGGTCTCATTTGTCTCAACTGGGGCCTAGGGTTAGGATTTGTGTACATGACATTGGAGTATTCTGGCTCCCAATTTTGCTCCATAGGCGGTGCCTCATATTGATACGAGTAAATCTCACTATGTTCAGGTGACTCTGTGTAATAAGCCTGTGGACTACCTTCATGGGAGTAGTCTGAACTATGAGCATGAGAGTCATTATCTGGTATCAATGGGGTTAGTGGCACCAAAGCTCTATTTGGATTTTCCTCTCCCACAGCATACTTGACTGGAATCACGTTGGCTGGAGCTGGTGGTTGGTTTACCAAGACAGGTTGTGGCCTATATGGTACCTGATATTGCTGTTGTGGTCTGTAATATGGCTGTTGGTATTGATTCTGATACCTACCTTGTGGGTAAGGTTGCTGATAATTTTGTCTAACAGCCTGCCTATTGTAGGGACAATCTTGAGCCGTGTGGTTTGTGTATTTTCTCTCAATAGTGCAATATGGAGCATTCCTTTCTCTAATGTTTTGGTTTTGCATTGGGCATACGTTAGCCATGTGGTTACCTCCGCAAGTATAGCACCGATTCAATGAAGTGACTCTCTGTGTTTGTTTATTTTGGACTCCCAGCTTCTTGGCAACTTGCTCAGCTATCTCTTCTATTTCTGTGGAGGTCTTTGAAGTATGACTAGTAGAACTATCCGAATCTTTGTAGAGTTTGGACAATCCTAACTCCTCACCCAAGTTATCTTCTATGTCTATGCACGTCCGCACACACTCTTCTATGGATCTAGGATCTTTCAAGTATACATAGGATCTTAACTTTGTGCTCAATAAGCCATCTAAAAACAAAGCCACTTGTTTGGCTGGTGTGGGTAGCTCTGGAGCAGGGCATCTTTCTAGGTACTGTCTGAACCTTCTACCTGCTAGTCGCACTGTTTCTTGGGGTGTCTGCTTGAAACTATGGATCAGGGACGATGTGTTATGCCTGATACCACTCTTGGAAAATTCTACAATGAATTCGTCTAGCAGTTGACCTATATCGCGATAGCTGCTTCTACTCAATGGTTGAAACCAAGCTAAGGCAGTGCCTTTAAGGGTCAAACCAAATGCCTCGTACTGGGTGAACCAGTCCTCGATTTGTTCGGCTCTCAGCACTTGTTTGTACTCGGCCACATGATCATAAGGATCCCCTGTCCCATCGAAATAGTTCTTCATTGCCTTGATCACGTGACTGGGTTTAAGGGTTCTTGGGTACTCCCGGGGTCTAAGCAATGGAAAATCCTGTTCATCTCTTTGTTGCCTATGTGCTTGATGTCTCTCTCTTTCAGGTCTTTCATTTTCAAATCCTGACCTATTCCTGCCCACGGTGTGTGCAAAACTTACCTCAGGTCTCTCTCTAGTTCTTTCTCTCTGGGCTTCATGAGCCTGGGATGATCCTACACCTTGGAGGCCATGGGAAACATTGGATCTTGGTGGGGGGAAAATCATGTCATTCTTCCATGTATATGCATGTCTATCATGTTCCGTTACCAAGAAAATTTTCTCTGATGTGTTATCCAGGTAGACAACTTTGCCTGGTATCTCAGGATCTTTGAATTCATAGATGATAACTATGCCCAATTGGCTAGGTTGATCTGGCTTGAACCTCCAAAAGGCTTCCTCTGTTTCTCTATTCAAAAATAGTTCTATGCTTTTGTTGTCTTGAGGGATCCAGTCCGGAGTGATCACTCGGGTCAAAACTGACTTACCTCTAGGAGTCTGGGGTCCTTGTCCTACGTTTCCTTGTTCTAGGTCTCCTATCTCATTCTCATGAATGATATTTCCAAACTCATCGGTCCTATCTGGTTGGTTGGTAACCACATACATGGTTCCTTCCTTATCAATGTATGAACCCTCTTCGAACTTGACCACCGGGTGTTCAAGTCCAAAGGATTGATCTGGATTTTTGAGTTGGACCACTGATCGCCTCAGACCATCCTCATAGATGCGAGCACCTAATTGGTTGGTCCGAATATATTCCAACTGTGTCTTATAGGGACCTTCCGGTGTTTGTAGATGGGCAGTCCCTGAGCCACCTGCAGGTTTTCCCATACTAAAAGACATTTCTGAATCACTTGTGTCTGATCTGAGTAAAAGATGACCACTTAGTTGTTGTGCCCAAGACTTGGATGTATGGTTGACACTAGCCTCAGAAGATCTAATGCTTTGTTTATCCTTGCCTAAGTGTCTACCAGATCTCAGGTTCATAAGCTTTAGTCAAGAGTCCAAATTTTCCTTTTGGTATGGTTCACAATTCTTTAGAGCCCCCTTGGTTCCCTAGTCCCGCCTGAGGGTCAACTTCAAATTATCCTATCTCAAAATCAACGCATTATTCTTGAAAAAAACAGTTGAGATCGTGTAGGATTTGAAACGAGCTTTCCAACAAGCTATAGAGCTCAAAAAATGGACTTTGGATGAGAAAGTTATGTCAAATCAGGCTCCTGGGGGTCAAAACAGGCAAACAGGACCTTTGGAGAAAATCGCGATTTTGTGAACTTTCTGAAAATCGCGATGCTGTGAAGTCAAAAAAATCGCGATGTTGAGCACAAAATCGTGGTTTTGAAAATCGCGATTTTGAGCAGAAAATCGTGATTTGAAAATCGCGATGTTGATCACAAAATCGTGTTTCTGAAAATCGCGATGTTGATCACAAAATCGTGTTTCAGAGAATCGCGATGTTGATCACAAAATCGTGTTTCAGAGAATCGCGATGTTGATCACAAAATCGTGTTTCAGAGAATCGCGATGTTGATCACAAAATCGTGTTTCAGAGAATCGCGATGTTGATCACAAAATCGTGTTTCAGAGAATCGCGATGTTGATCACAAAATCGTGTTTCAGAGAATCGCGATGTTGATCACAAAATCGTGTTTCTGAAAATCGCGATTTTGACTCAGAGAATCGTGATTCACAAAATCGTGTTTTTGACTTGAAAATCGCGATTTTGTCCCACAGAATCGTGTTTTTCTCAAAATCGTATTTTTGGCTGAAAATCGTGATTTGTGAGAATCGCGATTTTGAGCAGAAAGTCGTGTTTTTCACAAAATCGTGTTTTTTGCTGAAAATCGTGATTGGTGAGAATCGCGATTTTGAGCAGAGAATCGTGTTTTTTGAAAATCGTATTTTTCACATGAAAAACGCGATGTTGAGCACAAAATCGTGTTTTTGAAAATCGCGATTTTGAGCAAAAAATCGTGTTTTCACAGAATCGCCTTTTTCACAAAATCGTGTTTTTGCTGAAAATCGTGATTGGTGAGAATCGCGATTTTGAGCACAGAATCGTGTTTTTTTTTTTTTTTTTTTTGAGAAAAACACAGAATCGTGATTTTTTTTTTTCAACCAACTTTTAGGCGGGAAAACTGAAAATCGTGATTTTTCAAAAAATTTTGAATTTTCACAGAATCGCGATTTTCATCACAGAATCGCGTTTTTTGGCGGGAAATTCAAATTTCTGAGCGCCGGCTATGGCGAGCTCCGTATGAGCAGAAAATCATGAAAAAAATGCAGCGCTTGCTCTCCCTTGCACCTCCTAACTCCTTCCCACACAATAATGCATGAAAAATGGTATGAAAATGGTGAAAATGCACTAAAAAACAAGAATTTTCTATGAAGAGGAAGATGGAAGAAGGTGGAGATGATGATGATGATCAAGATGAAGAGGAAAAAACAGAAAATGAACTGAAATGACAATTTTTTTTACCTTCCAACGTCGCAAATCTACGATCTTACCATCACAACGCTCGTCCTCGAAGCACTCTCCCCGGCAACGGCGCCAAAATTTGGTGTAGCTCAAGCGTAAGCACCACCTCCTTTACTTGTCAATCCGCGGAGACGTGAGGACCGGTATGAAGACCACGAGCAAGTGAAGGCACAAGTGCGTGAGTGAAAGCACACAAACATGCACACACATACACACACACGCGCACAAAGTAAGATCAAAGAGAGGAACAATGGAAAGCTTAGATTGCAAAGAGTTCTCTTACAAAAGTTCTATTCTCTAACAAGCTAACTTCAAAAATGAGCTCTCTAGCTCTTTTTATAGTTTTTTGACTAGTTTTGGCCCTGTCCAGACCTAGTGTCCGGCCTAGTTAAAAATTAGGTTCCAGGGCTTATTTGAGGGCTCAAACGAAGTCTAAAAATTATGAAAATTGGTACGATGGTACTTCTAATACTCCTCAAGCTCGAGGACTCCTCGGCTTGAACAAAATGGAGTTACTAAAAATAGATAATGGTATTTACAATGGTTTCTAGTGATGAAAATCACTATTTTTGTAGGGGATTCTTCTGAAAATTTGACATACACTTCTTGGAGCTCCCTACTTGCTCTCTCTTCTTCTATGTCCACTTCTTTGATGTGCTTCCATGCTTTGTCCTTGACCTTGAGCTTCAACACTCTCCGTGCCTCTGGGGTTGAAATTCCACTTCATAGAAGTATTCTTCATCTGATGCAAAAGGTGGGTCCATAATAATTGACTCTAGATCGGAGTCAGTCGCATCCTCAAATGCATCAGGGCTAGGTTCGCACTCTTCTAGAACTGCCTCTCCCATGATGGGCTCTATGGAGAAGACTGAAATGTCATAGCCATCCTCATCACAGTGGGGTGTCCATTGTTCTTCATTGATGGCTACATCCATTGTTGCTAGAATTTTTGCCCAGCCGTGAGGTTCGAATTCTTCGTCTGGAAAAACTACAGGTGCATAGGCTGGGTCTTGGATTGATCTATGGGTTTCTTTTGCACCTATCTCCCTGGCTTTTTCTCTCTTCTCTTCTTCTACTGCTACCTTACACATCCATAAGTGAGTGTCTTCATGCATCCATGAGGATCCTGATCCTAGGGAATGCACCGATTCCGTATCATCTTTGGCTCTATGGATGGGGTTCCATTGGATAGGAGGGACATCTCTATGAGAGTAATCCTTGAGATTGACTTTGGTTGTAACACCTAAGTGCTGCAAATACAAGGAATTGGTTCCCCAATCCTGTACCACTTGCAACTGCCGCATAAATGGTCTTCCCAAAATCATCTCATAGGCTTGATTTTTGCTAAAGTCACAGATAGCAAATGTGTGCTCAAACTCTACACCACAAGTAGTGAGAGTTATCCCCTCTAGTAGTCCCAAGGGTCTTTCTATGTGCCCGTCAGCCATCTGCAATTTCATTCTCGTTGGCCTGAGAGCTGGCTTGCCCCATCGTTTCCATAAGGAAGTGGTAACAATTGCAACTCCTGCACCTGAGTCCAAAATGGCCTTGGTAAAACACACTGAGGGGTAGGAACACCAAGGGAGCTCTAGAGAAAATTTTTAGCAATGCAAAAGGGGGAACAAGGGTCATTAAAAAAGTGTCTGAAATAAATTGTCTGTCAATTGAAGGATCAAATTGAAGCTAAACTTGGGATTCTTACAGGATCATCGAGAGCTCTTGGAGAAAGCAAAGTAAGTGCCAGGGCGAACAAGCTTGGGAACGTGCTTCCTGGGTAGACCAGCATCGCAAGGAGGAGCGACTTGAGGTTGGAACATCACTTAACCCCCTCAGTCTATTCTTAGCATAGGCTAAGTGCGAGTAGTTGTTCTGATTGACTAGGGGTACGATAGGAACACTCAAGTTTGAAGAGCCCTTAATTTCTCAAGTGCAAGGGTAGGCTAAATTGTAGTCAAGGGATAACTTAAAGGAAAAGAACTTAAACTAAGCGGACGCAGAACATCAAGTACGACACACGAAAGTGCTCCTGATGATGCTTAATCAAAAACAAGAAAACACATCCAAAAGAACTTAAAAGGAACAAGTGATTGGTACCAAAGAATCAGCAACGTACAAAGGGCATATGAACCTTAGGTCAGGTAGACACCTAGGGAGAGACAGACAAAGTCTTAGATCTTCAGAGGCTAGTGTCAATCATACTGCTAGGTCTTGGGCCCAGCAGTTGAGCCATCATTCGTATTACCCTAGTTCTGAGACTAGCGAGTCTGAGATGTCCCACGGTATGGAGAGACCTACAGGAAGTTCTGGGGTGCCATATTTACATAGGGTGGAAGGCCCTTACAAGATGCAACTCGAGTACCTTAGGACCAACCGATTAGGTGCTAGCATCTATGAGGATGGCCTAGGAAGAGCGGTGGTCCAGATTAAAAACCCTGACCAATCCATTGGACTAGAGCGCCCAGCTGTCAAGTTTGAAAATGGTGCATACTTGGACAAGGAAGGGACAATATATGTAGTCACCAGTCATCCCGATAGGACAGATGAATTTGGGAATGTGGTCCCGAAAACGGACTTAGGTGACCTAGAGCAAGGAAACATGGACGAAGAACCTAGAACCCCCCGAGGCAAATATGTTCTCACGAGGATTATCACACCAAAGTGGATTCCCCAAGATAATAAGAGCATAGATCTCCTCTTGCACTGAGAGACGGATGAAGCCTTTTGGAGATATAGACCTAGTCAGCCGAGTGAGGTAGGAACAATCATGATATATGAGTTCAAAGATCCTGATATTCTAGGAAGAGTGACCTACTTAGATCACTCTTCAGAAAGGATCTTTGGGGTTACAGAAAATGTTAGGCATGCTTACACTTGGAAAGGAGAATTTATTTTCCCCCAACCAAGATCGAATGTGTCCTTTGGTCGCCAAGGAGCTGGAACATCTCAAGCTCATGGGACTCAAAGAGAAAGGAGTCGAGAGAGACCTGAGGTAAGCTTTGCCAACTCTTGGGGAAGAGAAAGAACGAGAACGGAAACGAATAGAGGGGAACCTGAGGGACATAGAGCCCCAGGGAACCGAAGAAATGCTGATGATTTCCCTTTGCCAAGACCGAGAGAGCACACGAGGACCTTGAGACCGACCCAGCTAGTTAAGTCCATGAAAAACTACTTCGATGGCACTGGAGACCCCTACGATCATGTAGCTGAGTTTAAGCAAGTCTTGAGAGCTGAACAAGTTGAAGACTTGTTCACGCAGTACAATGCCTTTGGTTTAACCCTTAGGAACACCGCCCTGACATGGTTTCAGCCACTAAACGAGAGGCAGTTTAGAAGCATAGATCAACTTTTAGAGGCATTCATTATAGAATTCTCTAAAAGTGGCATAAGGCATAATACTTCCTCATTGATATACAGCTTCAAGCAGACCCCGCAAGAGACTGTGAGACTTGCAGGAAGAAGATTTAGGAAATATCTTGAGCGATGTCCTGGTCCTGAGTTACCCACAGCCGCTAAGCAAGTGGCTTTATTCTTGGATGGATTGCTAAGTACCAAATTGAGATCATATGTGTACTTGAAGGACCCCCGGACTATAGAAGAATGTGTATGCATGTGCATCGATATTGAGGATAACCTAGGGGAGGAGTTAGAACTATCCAAACTCTACAAAGATTCAGATAGTACCTCTAGCCTCTCTTCCTCACAATCCACATCAATTGAGGAACTTGCGGAAAAAGTAGCTCAAAAACTAGGTGTCTCTAGTAAAAAAATTCCTAGATTTGCCCCAGTAAAGAGATGCTATACTTGCGGTGGTGACCACATGGCAAACGCATGTCCCATCACGGCTCAACCCCAAGTGAATCCTAGCAGCCAATATTGCACCATAGAGCGAAGGTACACAAATCACTCAGCACAGGACTGCCCATACAATAAGCAAGTGGTTAGGCAAACCTACCCTCAGCCATACCCTCAACAAGGTAGATACCAGAGTCAATATTCACCACAACAGTATATTAGGCCTCAGCAAAATTATCAACCACAATATCAGGCCCAACTGAGACCCCAGCCAGTGCTAGCACAGCAACCACCTGCTCCTACTAATGTGATTCCGGTCAAGTATGCTGCTGTAGAAGAAAACCTGAATAGAGCGATAGTCCCAGTAACACCACTAATCTCAGAAAGTGATCCCAGTGACCATAGCTTTGATTCTACACATGTTGATAGTCCCCAGGCTTACTACATGCAGTCTCCTGAACATGGTGAGTCTTACTACAGTGAGGAACCAAGTGAACCTATTTGGGAGACAGAGTATGCGAATGTCATGTACGTGAACCCCAACCCTAGACCTCAACCTACGCAGGTAAGACCTCCATTTCCTAGAGGGCCATGCTATAGATGTCAGGGAGATCATCTCATTCGTGATTGTCCCTTGCCTCCACCGACACAAGCCCAATCAGTGACAATCCAGGGCTATTGCCAGGAGTGTGGAAAGGAGCATCTCTTTCGAGACTGCCCAAAAATCCTAATAATATGCCAAAAAATCACTCCTATCAATGTGATTGGCTTGGTGGTAGACTCCACAGGAAGTGTGACTTCCACAGCCCCAGTACAAGTCATCACGAGAGCCCAGACACTTAAGCAAAACCAAGACTTAGGCCAGGAAAAGAATGCGGAGGTTAGTGAGACTGAGAGCCAGAATAAGAAGAGGACAAGAGCTTGGAGAGATATTCGTGAACGTATGAAAAGGCAATGGGCAAGAAAGATGAGCGAACTTGAAGAAAGCCTACAAGAAACCAAAGCCAAAATCATAGAAATCACATCTCAAACGCACTCTCACGCATCCCCGCCACTACCATCCCCTTCACCCTCCATTCCTCCACCCACCAATCCACCACACGTAACCCAATCACCACCCCGAGTAGGATCAGTCTTAGCCGATCCCACTCCTGAAGATCTAGACATGATGCTCAAAGCATATCAGGCCAGAATTCAAGAAGGGCCCAATGTAACAGATCTTGAGAAATGTTACCCTAGAGCCGATCTAGAGATAGAGCGAACAAAGCTTTGTGCTAAAATGGTCGAGTTGGCGCAAGTCATGTTTGAAGCCAGTCGTTTGTTCAATGGCTCTAACCCCATCAGAACACCATTGCGCTTTGATGGTCTATTGGATAGATTGGAGGGGTTACTTGCAAAGTCTAGAAAAGGAGCCACCTCCCAGGCTAAGGAGAGGGCAAGTGATAGAATAAGCATTCCTCCCAAGGAAGCTTATGTGCCTAACTCCACTGAACCAGACACCTCTTCTTCTATGAATCAATGCACACCAGAATTCTTGCGAGAGATTCAAGAAGAGAAATGGGCTAAAGAGAGTGAAGTTCCTCCTCCCATTGAACTGGTGGATGACACACACGATCAATTCCCACAAGACCTTCCTTCCATTTATGTAGAGCAGGAGAGTGCCCAATCTCAAGAAAGATTAGACTTCGAGTCTAATTCTTTACAGGAACTACCCCATTTCACAGGCCCATGGGAAGCAAAGTCCACTTGTATGAGAGCACCCACGGTCATGGTACGAAATGAAGATTCAGTCATACCTAGGAACACAGAGGTAGTGAAAAACACTAAAGTGCAGTGCAACCTCACCTTAGAAGAGCTGCTTAAGGTTAGACCAGAAGTGTGGAAACATGTAGCCAATCAAGTGCCCGAGATAGCAAAACCTCGTTCCCAGGTAGGATCCCAGAGAACAGTGCAAGAAATACCCTTAGACAAGATAGGAGACATGAGTGAGGGCGAAGAGGGAAACACATATCTCCCCATCACTCATCAGGGATACAACTTCGAAATATCCTATCTAAAAATCAACGCATTATTCTTATAAAAAACAGTTGAGGGCGTGTAGTATATGCCACGAGCTTTCCGACAAGCCCTAGAGCTCAAAAAATGGATTTCGTATGAAAAAGTTATGACCGTTCAGGGTTTAGGGGGTTAAACAAACAAACAGATCCTTTCAGGAGTTTTAATGCATTTTTCTAAGGCCTTTGCAAGTGTGTGAGTATTTGAGAGTGCAAATATGTCCAAAATTTAGCCTAAATTTCCAAAAAATTTACCCCTTAATTTTTGCCGAAAATGTTTGTCTATCGCGATAGACGGTGTCTGTCGCGATAGACACAAACTGTCGTGGGGGGCTGTCTGTCACGATAGACGGTGTCTGTTGCGACAGAGTGGTCTGTCGCGATAGACGGTGTCTGTCGCGATAGAGTGGTCTGTCACGATAGACGGTGTCTGTCGCAATAGAGTGGTCTGTCGCAATAGACGGATGTCTGTCGCGATAGACGGGGTCTATCGTGGGTCTCTGTCTGTCGTCTGTCGTGGTTTTGGTCTGTCGCGATAGACAGTGTCTGTTGCGATAGATTGGATCTGTCGTGGAATTTGGTCTGTCGCGATAGACAGGTGTCTGTCGCGATAGATGGGGTCTATCGTGGGTCTCTGTCTGTCGCGATAGACGGGTGTCTGTCGCGATAGACAGTGTCTGTCGTCTGTCGTGGTTTTGGTCTGTCGCGATAGATGGTGTCTGTCGCGATAGACTGAAAAAACGCAAATTTTTGAGAAACTTCTAGTGATTTGGAGTGCTCTAATGGTGTAGGTTACCGTGCCAAACACGCATTCACAAAATATTAAGTTTTTCTGTCTATCGCGACAGACAGAGGTCGTTGTCTTGGGATCTGTGCAGAGTCTGTCGTACCTGTGCACACTGCTGGAGAAGGTGATACAGCTAGTTCCTGCAACAAAAGCTCAAAAACACACCAAAAACAGATAGCATGCAAGCTCTCTCTCGCTCTCTCTCACAATGAAATGAGGGAAATGAGGTGGGGAGTGTAATATGACCAAAAAACTGAAATTTTTTGTGGAGATGGAGATGGAGGTGGGAGGTGGTGGGGATGATGATGGTGATGCAAAAGTAAGGAAAAAATGAAGAAAAATAAAGAAAAGGAAGGATATTACCTATAACTCCAATGTCTCAACTCGACGTCTTACCATCACATGCTCGTCCTCGAAGCTCTCTCCCCGGCAATGGCACCAAATTTGGTGTCACTCTAGCACAATAGTGAGTACCAACGTGAGGAAATCCACCTCATAATTGTCAATCCGTGGAGACGTGAGGACTAGTATGAAGACTATGAGCAAGTGAAGGCACAAGTGCGTGAGTGAGAAGCACACAAGCATGCACACACATACACACACACGCGCACACAAGGCAAGAACAAGGAGAAGAACAATGGAGTTCTTTGCATTAGTCAAAAAGTCTCTTACATAAGCTCAATTCACAAACAATCTACCCCCAAAAATGAGCTCTCTAGCTCTTTTTATAGTTTTCTAACTAGCTTTGGTCTTGTCCAGACCTAGTGTCCGGCCTAGTTAAAAATTAGGTTCTAGAGCCTATTTGAGGGCTCAAACAGAGTCTAAAAATTATGAAAATTGATATGTAGCTAGTTCTAATACTCCTCAAGCTCGAGGACTCCTTGGCTTGCACCAAATGGAGTCTATTCTACCAAAAACGGAATTTACAATATTTGTGTAGTGATTAAAATCACTTGAGTTGTAAATGGTCCATGGAAAAAATGATTGGGCCTTGTTGCCGTATTGTGCATGACTGCTCCGTTGCGCTAGTATGCTCTTCATCTGACTTGTATGCCAACAACATTGCAGTAACATTAGGAACAATAGCAGTAGTTCAACCTTCACCGAACAGTGCTCATAGTCAAACTCAATCGAAGACACAGAAGGACTCAACAGTTACAGACACACAGTGCTTGAAGATTCAGTATGCAACTTAGGACGGCTCTTACCGTAGCTTAATCTTTGCCGTACGAACATAGACCTCAATATTGAAGACAACACAATACAAACCCGAATATCAGAAAAGCTACCACAGCTACACAGACTTCACCAAACATTGGCAGACCATTTCAAGAAAGAATAACAACACGATACGCGAACTAACACAACAATCCCAATAGAGACTCGCAAACGACTTACTCAGACAACAGTACAGCGATCTACCATCTGTAAATGAAACTCACAAGCGCAACAGAGATCGATAGACAACCAACACGGATATGCACAGTATACTCAGAGTACTAAGAAATTAGACAAACAACGCTACAGTAGCGCTCAGACAATCACCGAGACGGACAGTCTGGTGATTCCACGAGTCGTCACTGAGCATCTCTTTTCATTGCTTTATATAAAAGATTACAACTGTCAGTGTAACAACTTTTCGTGCGTGCGAACAAAAGATTCAGTTTTACAACTTCCAATCCAGCGGCCGACTAACACTACAATAATGCATAGGGCCCAGGGTGGGTGGTCTATTGTAAGCATAAGCAGGTGGTGGGACCACTCCCCTAGTGCACAAATGAGAAGGATGATCACCTCCACAATGCACACATCTTCTAAGCATGGGTACTCTCATTGGATTGTTTGGGTAGTTCCTCTGCCCTTGAACATTCAGTTTTTTTGCCACTAAGTCGGCTATTTCCTCTACGTTGTTCCTAGGGTTTGACATGCTGCTGGCGGAGTCTTCACTTTTCACACTACCTTGAGATATTTTCAAATCTTTTGCTAGATTGTCTTCTAGATCAATACATTCTTGCAAATTTTGAACTCTTTTCACATATACCAATGATCTCAGTGATCCATTCACTAATCCTTCCAAAAATAATGACACCATTTTGTTTTGAGTAGGTCTCTCTTCAACAGGGCATCTGTCCACATATTGTTTAAATCTTCTTGCCGCCAATCTTACCGATTCCGTAGGAGCTTGTTTAAAGCTATGGATTAATGAGGATGAGTTGTTTTTGATTCCATACTTAGTAAATTCTTCAATCAATTCTTGATAGACTTGTTCCATGTTTTGAAAGTTATTAGGGTCTAAGGGTTGGAACCATGCTAAAGCTGTGTCTGTAAGAGTTAGTCCAAAGGATTCATATTGAATCAAGAAGTCTTCCACTTGTTCGGCTCTTATTACTTGCTTGAATTCAACTATGTGGTTGTAGGGTTCGCTAGAGCCATCATAGTGGTTCCTCATGCATTTGGCAACTTGAATCGGTCTTAATCTTCTTCCTGGTGCAGATGGTCTAGGCATTATAGGGAATACTGGTCCTCCTATTGGTATTCCAGGTCCTCTTCCTACTTGTGGCCTCTCCTGTAGTGGGATTCTATTCCTTGGTTCAACTGGTGGGTGAGGCTGATAGTTAGGGTTATGGCCCGGTGTAGCAAATCGCACATGTGGTTTCACTGGAATGTGCGTTTGTTGTGTCTCTCCCGAATGCTGATATGAATTATCTTGATAGGTTCCTTGGGGGTTTTGTGAAGTCGTGGCTTGATCCCTAGGTGGGAATACAGGGATATTTTGATATTTCAACCCAGCTCTCTCTAATTCCATTAAGGGCTAGTACCTCCTTTGATTCTTGTCCAGATATGTGATAATAGTGGGGAATTCAAGATCTTGCAATTCATAGATTGTGGCTCGATTGGTAGCTTCTTCCCACAAGGAAGAGTGAGCTCTCAGAAGGTGTTCCATTCCGTCAACTAAATAGACATCTGTTAGCAGCAGACAAGGGAGTCAACGAAGATCTGGCAAATAGGCCAGTAATTTTCTTCATGAAGAAACAAGTACGAGCACTCACGCAGATCTAGCACTAAGGCAACCTTTAACTTTTCAAAACCTCTACACCAATTAAAAGTGATTCTCATCACTAAACATCATTGTAAATACCATTTCATCTTTTTGTAGCTCCATTTTGTGCAAGCCAAGGAGTCCTTGAGCTTGAGGAGCCTTAGAAGTATCTACCTGCCAATTTTCGTATTTTTTAGATCTCGTTTGAGCCCTCAAATAAGCCCTGGAACCTAATTTTTAACTAGGCCGGACACTAGGTCTGGACAGGGCCAAAACTTAGCCAAAAACTATAAAAAGAGCTAGAGAGCTCATTTTTGAGGTGAGATTGTAATTGAAACGAACTTGTATGAGCATTTTGAAAGTAATTGAAGGACTCCATTGATTCTCACTCTTTGTCTTGCCGTGTGTGCGCGTGTGTGTGTATGTGTGTGCATGCTAGTGTGCTTCTCACTCACGCACTTGTGCCGCCACTTGCTCCAGGTCTTCATACCATCCTCACGTCTTCCCGGATTGACATTAAAGGAGGTGCTACTCATCATTGAGCTACACCAAATTTTGGCGCCGTTGCCGGGGATCGAGCTTTGAGGACGAGCGTGTGATGGTAAGACGTAGAGTTGACGCGTTGGAGTTGTAGGTATTTTCTTCACTCTCATCGATTTTCTTTTACTTTCTTCTCCATCTTCATTTCTATCATCATCATCACCATCTCCCACCTCCATCTTCATCATCGCGAAAATTTCTGTTTTTTGATCATATCACCTTCCCCACCTCATTTCCCTCATTTCACTTGTGAGAGAGAGCGAGAGAGCGATATTGCATGTGTGTTTTCTTGCATGTTTCTTGAGCTTTTTGCAGGAACTTGCTGAATCACCATCCCCAGCTTCCTGCGCAGGTACGAAACTCGACGAAACTGTCTCGCGGTCGCAGGCTTCTGTCGATCGCGACTGACAGAAATTTTTGGCTTTTCACAAAACTGAGTGCACCACTAGAACAAGCACAAGGAGCACATCCTAAAACACTAAAAGCAGTAGAAAAATTCCGAGGTTTTCTGTCAATCGCGACCGACAGCCTCTGTCAATCGCGACCGACAGACTCTGTCAATCGCGACCGTCAGACCCTGTCAATCGCGACCGACAGACCTCCACGATCGACTGACTGCCACGTAGGACCCTGTCAATCGCGATTGATACCGTCAATCGCGATCGACAGCCACGACCGACACCTCTGTCAGTCGCGATTGACACCGTCGATCGCGATTGACTGAAATTCCACGATTGATTGACTTTTGCGCGTAGCCACGTGTCCATCACGACTGATAGGCCCCCGATTGACTGAAATTTCGGCGAAAAATCTGGAAAACGTGTCGATCGCGATTGATACTGTCGATCGCGATTGACAGCCACGATCGACTCTGTCGATCACGATTGACACTGTCGATCGCGACTGACAGCCCCGACGGACACCTCTGTCAATCGCGATTGACAGACCTGTCGATCGCGATTGACAGGCTTTTCGGCCAAAAAAATTAGGGATTTTTATTTCAAGTTTTGGGAAAAATTTTGTGGCATATTTGTCAATCCATTAGCATTATTGAGGTGCCTACACTTGTGTTTTGGGAGAAAATCCTAGGATCTGTCAGACAGATTGAATCCTGCCTTAACCCCCTAAACCCTGAACAGTCATAACTTCTTCATACGAAATCAATTTTTTGAGCTCTAGGGCTTGTTGGAAAGCTCGTGGCATATACAACACGCCCTCAACTGTTTTTTATAAAGATAATGCATTGATTTTCAGATAGGGTATTTTGAAGTTGACCATACCCAGGGGGATCAAAGTCAGGGGTCTCTAGAATTGTTTTCTTAAAAATCACTATGCAAGTTTGTGTTTGTGTTACAGGAATGAAAATAATTGGTGCTGTCTTGGGATTTTAAATCTTCAAGCTAACTTTGGAACTCTTACAGATCTATTGAGAGCATCGAAAGGCGTTCTAAGCAAGTGTAAGTGCAAGCTTGGGAACACACTCCCTGAGCACTCAAGGGCAACCAAGCAGGAAACAAAAGGTTGGAAACTTTTAACCCCCTCTGTCAATTCATAGTTTAGGCTAAGAACGACGAGAGGTAGGAGTAAGTGAGGGTGACGATAGGCAGGTATCAAGTTGAAGACCACCTAAAAACTCAAGTCCAAGCTAAAAATCTAATCTCTGTACTGTCGATAACATAAAGGAAAGGAACCTAACGTGGAACGATCAACCTGAAAGCACGAAGAACATTCAAGTATTCCTGATGACGTAATATTAGACAAGACCTTAAACACGATAAAGGCAACGAGGCTATACTCTGGGCAAAGAATTGGGCTACTTAGATAGGCATATGAACCTTAGATCAGGACGACACCTAGTAAGGGAGAGACAAAGCCTTAGATCTTCAGAGGCTAGTGTTAACCACACTGCTAGGTCTTGGGCCCAGCAGTTGAGCCACCACTCGCACTACCCTAGCTCTGAGACCAGTGAGTCAGAGATGTCTCAAGGCATGGACAGACCTACAGGAAGTTCAGGAGTGCCTTACTTGTACAGGGTAGAAGGCCCTTACAAAACACAGCTGGAATACCTTAAGACCAACCGATTAGGTGCTAGCATCTATGAGGACGGCCTAGGAAGATCTGTGGTACAGATTAAGAATCCTGATCAATCCATAGGACTAGAGCACCTAGCAGTCAAGTTTGAAAATGGTGCATACCTGGACAAAGAAGGAACCATATACGTAGTCACCAGTCACCCAGACAGGACAGATGAATTTGGGAATGTAATCTCAGAAGCAGACTTAGGTGATTTGGAACAGGGAAATATGGGTGCGGAACCTAGAACCCCCCGAGGCAAATCTGTTCTCACTAGGATTATCACGCCTGAGTGGGTTCCCCAAGACAACAAGAGCATAGAGTTGCTCCTCAATCGAGAAACTGACGAAGCCTTTTGGAGGTATAAATCTAATCAGCCAACTGATATAGGAAATATCATGATCTATGAGTTTAAGGATCCTGATAGCCCAGGCAGAGTGACCTACTTAGATCACGCTTCAGAACGGATCTTTGTGGTTACGGAAAATGATAGGCATGCTTACACTTGGAAGGGTGAATTCATTTTCCCCCAACCAAGATCAAATGTATCCTATGGTCACCCTGGGGCTGGAACATCCCAAGCTCATGGAATGCAAGGAGACAGAAGTAGAGATAGACCAGAAGTAAGCTTTGCCAACCCAGTGGGCAGAGAAAGAACGAGGACGGAGACGAATAGGGTAGAACCTGAGATGCTTAGAGCTCACAGGAACCAAAGAAATGTGGATGGATTCCCTCTGCCGAGACCTAGAGAGCACACAAGAACTTTGAGACCGACCCATCTGGTTAAGTCCATGAAGAATTACTTTGATGGCACAGGAGATCCCTATGATCATGTGGCGGAGTTCAAGCAAGTCTTGAGAGCTGAACAAGTGGAGGATTTGTTCACGCAGTACAATGCCTTCGGTCTAACCCTTAGAAACACAGCACTTACATGGTTTCAGCCATTGGATGAGCGACAATTCAGGTGTATAGACCAACTCCTAGAGGCCTTCATTGTAGAGTTCTCTAAGAGTGGCATAAGACACAATACCTCCTCATTGATTCACAGCTTCAAATAGACTCCCCAAGAGACTGTAAGATTGGCAGGAAGAAGATTTAGACAATATCTCGAAAGATGCCCTGTTTCGGAGCTACCCACATCGGCCAAACAAGTAGCCTTATTCCTTGATGGATTGCTGAGTACGAAATTGAGATCCTATGTGTATCTGAAGGACCCTAGGACTATAGAAGAGTGTGTACGCATGTGCATTGACATTGAAGATAACCTAGGGGAAGAACTAGAGCTCTCCAAAATCTACAAAGATTCAGATAGTACATCTAGTCACTCTTCCACGCAATCCACATCAATTGAGGAACTCGCAGAGAAAGTAGCTCAGAAATTAGGTGTAACTAGCAAACAAATCCCAAGGTTTGCCCCTGTGAAAAGGTGCTATACTTGTGGTGGTGACCACATGGCAAATGTCTGCCCCATTATGGCTCAGCCCCAAGTAAATCCTAGTAGCCAGTACTGCACCATAGAACAGAGATACACCAATCATACCGCACAAGATTGCCCCTACAATAAGCAAACAATGAGGCAAGCCTACCCTCAACCCTATCCACCATAGGGAAGATACCAGAACCAGTACCCTCCTCAGCCATATGGCAGGCCACAGCAACCCTATCAGCAACCATACCAAAACCAACAAAGACCTCAGCCTGTGTTAGCACAACAACCCCCAGCTCCAGCTACTGTGATTCCGGTAAAGTATACGGCTGCAGAAGAGAACCTGAATAGAGCCTTAGTCCGTGTAACATCCTTGCTTTCTGAAAATGACCCCAGTGACCATAGCTTTGATTCTACACATGTTGATAGTCCCCAGGCGTACTACATGCAGTCTCCAGAACATGGTGAGTCCTATTACAGTGAAGAGCCAAATGAACCTAGTTGGGAGTCAGATTATACAAACATCATGTATGCAAACCCCAACCCTAGGCCTCAACCTAGGCAAGTAAGACCTCCATTCCCAAGAGGACCGTGCTACAGATGCCAAGGAGATCACTTCATTCGTGATTGTCCCTTACCTCCACCTACACAAACTCAGTCCGTGACGATCCAAGGCTTTTGCCAAGATTGTGGAAAAGAGCATCTCTTACGAGATTGCCCAAAGAACCCCAATAATATGCCAAAAATCACTCCTATCAATGTGATTGGGTTGGTTGTAGATTCCTCAGGAAGTGTCACTTCCACTGCACCAGTACAGGTAGTCACTAGAGCTCAGGCATTGCAGCAAAACCAAGAGACAAGCCTGGAAAAGGGCCCAGAGGCTAGTGAAACTGAGAGCATAACCAAGAAAAGGACTAGAGCTTGGAAAGATAGTCGGGAAAGAATGAAAAGGCAATGGGCAAAAAAGATGAGTGAACTCGAGGAAAGCGTAAGAGAAACAAGAGCCAGGATAACCGAACTCACAACTCAAACTCCCTCTCACACTACTCCACCACCACCATTCCCATCTCCATCCGACCCACCACCTTCCAACCCGCTTCATACGACTCCACCATCCCCCAAAGTAGTATCAGTCCTAGCAGATCCCACTCCCGAGGACCTAAACATGATGCTTAAAGCGTATCAGGCCAGAATCCAAGAAGGGCCAACCATAACCGATCATGAAAAGTGCTACCCTAGAGCCGAGCTAGAGCTTGAACGAACTAAAATTTGTGCTAAGATGGTGGAATTGGCTCAAGCCATGTTCGAAGCTAGCCGCCTCTTTAACATCTCTAGCTCAGCTAAGACGTAGTTACACTTCGATGGACTGCTAGAAAGAATAGAGAGGCTAACTGCACAATCAGAAAAGGAACTTGCCCCTCAAAGAAAGGAAAGGGCAAGAGAACGGATAAGCCAGCCTCTTCAAGAAGCCCATGTGCCTCCTCAAGAAGCTTATCTTCCCCCCCAAAAGGCAGATGAGCCCCCCTCGAAAGCTTACGTACCTCCACAGGTTGCCTACATTCCTTCTCAGGGAGCGTATGAGCCTGTTCGGAAAAGTAATAGAATAAGTAATCCTCCCCAGGAAGCTTGTGCTCCAGCCATCTATGAGAACGAGGTGAGAGCCAACGACAGAATAAGCCCTCCCTCCCAGGTTGCTTATGTGCCTAATTCTAAGGAGCCAGACACTTCTTCTTCTATGAATCGGTTTGCACCAGACTTCCTACGAGAGATTCAAGAAGACAAATGGGATAACGAAAGTGAAGTCGCCCCTCCCTTTGAACTTGTGGATGATGCACACGACCAATTCCCACAAGACATCCCATCTATTTACGGGGAACATGAGAGTACTCAGTCTCACGAGAGATTGGACTTTGAGTCTAATTCCATACAAGAGCTACCCCACTTCACAGGCCCATGGGAAGCAAAGTCCACGTGTATGAGAGCACCCACAGTCATGGTAAGGAACGACGACTCAGTCATATCAAGAAACACGGAGGTAGTAAAGAACACCAAGGCGCAGCGCGATCTCACTTTGGAAGAACTGCCTAAGAATAGACCAAAAGCGCGGAAATGTGTAGCCAGTCAAGTGACTGAAGTTGCAGAACCACGTTCCCGAGTAGGATCCCATAGGACAGTGCCAGAAATTCCCTTGGACAAGATAGGAGATATGTGTGAAGGTGAAGAAGGGAACACCTATCTTCCCATCACCTACCAGGAGTACACCACCAAGGCAATTTTGGACTCAGGTGCAGGAGTTGCAATTGCCACTACTTCCCTATGGAAGCGTTGGGGCAAGCTAGCACTCAGGCCAACGAGAATGAAATTGCAGATGGCCGATGGTCATATCGAAAGACCCTTGGGATTGCTAGAAGGCATAACTCTCACCACATGTGGTGTTGAGTTTGAGCATAGCTTTGCTATATGTGACTTCAGCAAAAATGATGCCTATGAGATGATTTTGGGAAGACCATTTATGCGACAGTTGCAAGTGGTACAGGATTGGGGGACCAATTCTTTGTACTTGCAGCACTTAGGTGTTACGACCAAAGTCAATCTCAAGGATTACTCTCATAGGGACGTCCCTCCTATCCAATGGAATCCCATCCATAGAGCCAAAGATGATACGGAATCTGTGCATTCCATAGGGTCTGGATCCTCATGGATGCATGAAGACACTCACTTATGGATGTGCAAGGTAGCAGTAGAAGAAGAGAAGAGAGAGAAGGCCAGAGAGGTAGGTGCAAAAGAAACACATAGATCAATTCAAGACCCAACCTATGCACCTGTAGTGTTTCCGGATGAAGAATTTGAACCCCACGGCTGGGCAGAAATTTTAGCGACCATGGACGTAGCCATCAATGAAGAACAATGGACACCTCACTGTGATGAGGATGGCTATGACATTTCAGTCTTCTCCATAGAGCCAATCATGGGAGAGGCAGTTCTAGAAGAATGCGAACCTAGCCCTGATGCATTTGAGGATGCAAGTGACTCCGATCTAGAGTCAATCATTATGGACCCACCATTTGCATCAGATGAAGAATACTTCCATGAAGTAGAATTTCAACCACAGAGGCATGGAGAGCTTACAAACGATGTAAGATTAGCAACACATGTGACCCAAAAGGAAGAAGGAAAGAAACGAAAGAAGAAACAAGCCTCACCAGAAGAGGAAGAATCTTTGTTTGAGGTCCCGGAAAATTTTAAGAAGTATGAGATCGATGACAGGAGAGTCATGATCAGAATGCCGAAACGAGAGGCACAATCAGGAGAGGCCTATGATAACAAAGAAACCACCAAGAAAATAGTAGTGGCCCTAGAAGAAGGAGAGGAGAGATGCACGTACATAGGCCATGACCTAACAGAGGAAGAAGAGCATGCGTTAATTGCCTTGCTAAGAGAATACAGAGATGTATTCGCTTGGAGTTACAAGGATTTGAAAGGTGTTGACCCCGACATATGCTCACACACCATCCCCATGACTTCAGATGCCAAACCCTCTAAGCAAAAGCCTTATACCTATAACGATAATTACGCTGCTAAGATCAAAGAAGAGATAGATAGACTGGTCGAAGCTGGATTTATCTATGAAATTGAGCACACTGAATGGGTATCTCCCATTGTAGTGGTGCCCAAGAAGAATGGCAAGCTGCGTGTGTGTATTAACTTGAAAAAGGTTAATGCAGCCACGATTCGAGATAATTATCCGCTTCCCATCACAGAACATCTCTTAGAAAGGGTGGCAGGCAAGGAAGTGTACAGCTTCCTTGATGGATTTTCTGGTTACAATCAAGTAGCCATAGCTCCAGAGGATCAACATAAGACAACCTTTGCCACAGAATGGGGCATTTTTGCTTTTAGAGTAATGCCATTTGGGCTTACCAACGCACCAGCCACCTTCCAGAGACTAATGTGCCATGTGTTTAAGGAGTTCCTGAGGAAGAGTTTAGAGGTCTATGTTGATGATCTTTGTGCTCATTCCAACATTAGACAAACCCATATCCCTGAACTCAGACAAATCTTTGACAAATGTAGAGAATAACAAGTCTGCCTGAACCCAGAAAAGTGTGTTTTCATGGTCAGACAAGGCAAGATTTTAGGACATATAGTGTCAAAGAATGGCATATCTACTGATGAAGAGAAAGTGAGAGCCATAGCAGAGCTACCTAGGCCAAAGAATGTCAAGGAAGTACAAGCTTTCATGGGGCATTGTGGTTATTATCGACGATTTATACACATGTATGCTGTCATTGCAAAGCCCATGTACGGACTTCTGACTAACTTTGAGTGGACAGACGAATGTGAGAATTCCTTCCAGGAGCTTAAACGAAGATTATGTTCAGCACCAATCTTGACCACACCAGATTGGAATAAGCCATTCCATGTTCACGTGGATGCATCCAATTATGCCATTGGATGTGTGCTTGCACAACCTACTGGTGAAGGTAATATGGATCTTCCAATTGCCTATGCCAGTAGACAGTTGAATGTGGCTGAACGGAATTATACCACTACAGAGCGAGAGGGATTAGGCATGGTATATGCAGTTAAGAAATTTAGACACTATTTGCTTGCAAATAAGTTTAAATGTTTTACTGACCATCAGGCATTGCTATACCTTGTAAACAAGCCATGCAATACAGGAAGATTAGTGAGATGGTTTCTCTTGCTCATGGAATATGACTTTGAAGTTGTGGTAAGGAAAGGTAGGACTCATTTGAGAGCTGATCATCTCTCTAGGCTCACATCGGGAGAAGCCCCACAAGGAGTATCAGATGACCTTCCTGATGCTTACTTGTTCAATTTGGAAGTGGTGCCGCAGTGGGCTAAGCCATTGGTACCAGTATTGACATACGGGCCTAACCATCCAGTGGTAAACACACGGAATAGAGAGGTTGTAAAAGCCCAAAAGTACCACATCATGGCAGGAAGCATGTACAAGCACACAGATCAAGGGATCTTGGCTTGTTGCGTAGAAGAGGATGAGTACGCTAAATGGTTGCAATTAGCACATGTAGGTGCGTTAGAGCAACACTACTCAAAGCAACGAACCTTACAGACCCTAAAGAGACTCGGAGTACACTGGCCAACTATGGAAGCTGATGTCCAAAAGTTGTGCAAGGAATGCCCAATCTGCTGCACTAAACCACCTGTGGAACACGCTACTCTTTATCAAGTATCCATTGCGCCAGAATGGAGCGAACCTCTAGTATCCTTCCTAAGGACAAACACATTCCCTCCAGACATGACTCTGGCTAGGAAAAGGAGTTTAGAACAAGAAGCTCAGGATTACTCACTTATTGGTGATAATCTATACAAACGCGGTAAAGATGGTTACCTGAGACTATGTGTCCATGAAAGTGAATATCTGAAGATCTTGGAAACTGCTCACCAAGGTGTAGCAGGAGGACACTTTGGACCGGATCGGGTGATCAAGGCAATACTATTTGCGGGCTTCTAGTGGCCTACCCTTCACATGGATGCACATACCTATGTGAAACGGTGTGATGTCTGTCAGCGAACTCAATATCCTATACGCAAAGATGAGATGCCACTGAAACCTATGATGGGTGGACGTGCATTCTCTAAGTGGGGAATAGACTTCGTAGGTCCTATTAATCCCCCAGCTAAGGGTTCCCACGCGGAATACATTATTGTCGCAACAGACTATCTAACTAAGTGGGTAGAGGTAAAAGCTACGACAAAGAATGACGCTCAGACAACTGCTAAATTCTTGTTTGAGAACGTATTCACAACATATGGGCTACCTATAGAGCTTATAAGTGATAGAGGCACTCACTTCTTGAACGAAGTAATTGAGAATCTACTCCAAGAATTCTTAGTAATACATAAGAAATCTGCCCCCTATCACCCTCAAGCTAATGGACAAGCTGAGAGCACTAACAAGATCATATGCAATGTACTGACAAAATTAGTGAACACTAAACGCTCTGATTGGGACAAACAGCTACACCATGCTGTTTGGGCATACCGAGTAGCCTACAAAACGGTACTCCAAGCCACCCCCTTTCAGATGGTATTTGGCCAAAACGCAATGCTACCCTTGGACTTCTTAATACCTACGTTGAAAGTAGCACAAGAGCACGAATGGGTAGGGCATGAGCTCTCCTCTAGGATCCTTGACCTTGAACGACTAGGAGAAACAAGACTGAGAGCAGCTGCAGGGATATATGCAGCCAAGAAGAGACAGAAGGCATACTTCGATGCCCATGTGAAGGATAAGGGTTTGAAAGCAGGAGATCTAGTTTTAGTCTATACACTGAAACAACACGCAAGGAAGCTAGAAAAGAGAGGCTACGGACCTATGATCATCAATAGGATCTCCACGAGCGGAGCAGTACAACTAGCCACGTTAGAGGGTGATGTTCTCCCTAACTATATTAGCGGTTGCAGAGTCAAGTTGTATCAAGAACCCCTCACAGAGGAAATGCTTAGCCGACTCAACACTGCAAAAAAACGCAAAGAGGAAGAAAAGCGAGTTCGAGAAGAAGCTCAAGCAGAAGCTTTAGAACGCATCAGAAGGATGAAGTTACGAAGGCAAGGTAGAGATCAACT
This sequence comes from Ceratopteris richardii, assembly GCA_020310875.1. Lineage (NCBI taxonomy): Eukaryota > Viridiplantae > Streptophyta > Polypodiopsida > Polypodiales > Pteridaceae > Ceratopteris > Ceratopteris richardii. Next base: position 1,065,516 of record CM035418.1, on the reverse strand, counting down.
TAGAACGAATAACTATGCAGATCAAGGATGTCCTATGGCCATGTGTGAAGTTGCAGGAACTAGCTCACATAGAATAACTGATCGACGGCCTTTCGTAACCTTAGATATAGGACAAGGAAAGAGTGCAAGGACCGTAAGAGCCTTGATTGACTCAAGTGCAGCCACTAGTGCTGTTAAATTGTCTTACTGTCAAGAGTTGCAATTGACTGTCAATCCTGTGGAAGCATATCTCATAGGATTGGGAGGCGTGGAAACCCCTTGCATGGGCGAGGTGGAACTTCCCCTCTACATTCATGATGAGGCAATAACAGTTAAAGTACTAGTGTGTCAAGACGAGGATCTCACTGAACCTCTTGTCTTGGGTCAAGATTGGATCTATGACCAAGCAGTCAACTTAAACCTAAGAAGTGGACTTCTTCAGGTTTGGGTCAATCATAGTCGAATTACAGTAGAGTTGGATAATGGAGCACTCAAGGAACTAGGAAAGGCACAGACTCCTGGTCCTTCCAGGGGTACACATGAAGATGACCATGCTGTTCTTGTCCAAAACTATGTGTTGCAGAGGAATGATATTCGCAAAAAAGGAGTCAGGGATGCAACGGAACTCCCTTCTTTTCCAAAGACTAAAAGGAGGCAGCAACCAAAGGTGGATCCAAGGCAGAAGAAACAGAGTACTACCTATGCCAGAAATCAAGAGTACCTGCACAGCAAAATGTCCCAGCAAGTGAACCAAGTGTGGGTGCGGAAAGGCGAACACCCGGTTGCACTCACGACAACCACACGTGCAAAACCTCTTACTAGTAACCAACAACACGAAGCCAATAAGAAGTCTTTCATAAATTCTTCTGCTAAAGTGAAATCTATTTGGGTGCCCAAGAAGTCAATGAAGGCTAGCCCACAATCAAGACAAATTTGGGTGCCTAAGGCTTGCTTGAGGGCGCAAGTAGCTACGCCGAGGCCACAACCTATACAGCATAACCCATCTACGCGTACAACCAGTCTTCACTCGTTCTCAACACTCAGGAACACACCAAGACCCAAGAGCACGCATGTAATCACTTGTAAATGGGTCCCTAAAAGGCCTCATTTTCAAACCGCGACACCGAGAAAGCTCTCTAGAGTCTCTACGAAACCGAAAGCAAAGCCCATCCACTGCATTTGGCAGCCTAAGACCTGTAATAAACCCCCCGACCCCAATTTGTAAATTCATCCCCACTTACTAACTTCATTAGTTTCCTAGGACTACCCAAGCATTCACTACACACACTTGCACCGAACACTTACTAACCCATTATTCGCTCCCGACCCTCAAGTTAATATTGTGATGGGAACAACAACGATCCTCCCTTGTCCTGTACAATATTAACACATGTTTGTATATTCTCACAGAGACAGGTAGCAAGAGGTAAAATGGCAGATACGGTAGGAACTAGCTCCCAGGCAGGCACCAGCCCCCAAGTGGTGGACATCCAAAGCCTTCCAGTCGATGTGAATGTGTATAGAGGTGTGTGTAATTGTGAACTCCCAGGAAGTGTGATCGGGGTAGTGAGGTGTACCGTGGCTGTAGTTAGACATATGTTTTCAGTGGAAGTAGAGTGTGTGGGTTGGCTGATGGTTTGTGCGTCGGTGTGTGTAGTGGGTTCGGAGATGGTGACAGTAGAGGTTACAGTGGTAGAGGGAGGTGAGTGGGGCGGATGTGGGGGAGAAGGTGGCAAGGGAGGTGATGGGGGTGCACTCGATGTGTGGGCTTCCTCGGTGTCGTGAACTGTGTGTGCTGTGCCAGTGGTTGTGGGTGTGCCTTGTGGTCCTGATCCTAATACATTCATTCGTTTTCCCGTTCGTGGGGGGTGTCTTCCATATCTTCTCTCTGTCCTTCGTGATTGCGCTAGTGCGGTATGCACCGTTTCCGGTACTCCCAAAGCATCTGATATCATTTCTAGGGTGGCACGGTATTGCTCGTCCACACCTTCCTCCTCCAGAATCTGGTTCATGAGGGCTTTACCTGCAGCTAATGATAGCCTGTGTTGCTCTTGAACTCGGTTCATCGTGTCGTAGAGCTTCTTTAATGCGTTAGTATAAGCTGGGGCACCTTCCAGTACTTATAGGGCTTCCTGATTATACTCTTGTTCTTCTGCTTCTGATTGTCCACCCTGTGCCTCCTCATGTGCTTCTTCTTCATCATCCACATTGACTACATCCGGTTGGCTGGGCTGGGCTTGGTCTGGGGCAGTTTGCTGTCCACCGGCTTGCTCTTCTTCAACTTCCGCATTTACAGCATCTATGATTCTTGCAACTTCTTCGTCCGTTAGATCCTCCAGAGTGAACCCATGCAGGAATTCCAGATCAGTCGGTACTGGTGGAAACACAAGATTAGGGCCATCTGTGCTGTGCCTGGGTAACCTGATAGTAAATGGTTGCACTCGTCGGGGAAGTCTTGGGGTTGTCTCAGGCGTTAGGGTTGCACCGCGAGCTTGCGCACAAGGCATCTGGACAGTGCCTCTCATCTTCTTTGAGGGAGGCCCTACAGCTGACAATCTGCGTTGAAACTCCTGTGCTCTGGACCAAATGAGTGCCCTCTGCACCGGTACATCATATGCGAGACATCTGTATACAATTCTTGTAAGTGCACAGCAACCATACAGCACAGACTTTTGCTTCTTATACCATCTCTGATGAGCCATATGAATCTGGTCAATAATCCAGTGGGGCATATTGATGGACAAATCAAAAGCATCCGCCAGGTAGAGGCTAAACCAGATCTTTTTGGGCGGCATCGTGAACCTTTCCTGCGCGGGGAATGCGAAATGTTGCATGACCATGCGTAAATGAATGGCAATCGTGGGCATCATCGCAACCATGTCCTTCAATTTCGTCAGATTCCTGTTCTTCATATTGTCTGGAACCATAGTCTCTTTCTCTGTTGGAATGTGCATACCTTTCATGTCGAGTGCTTCTCTTACCAGGTTGATAGTCAAGCGGAAACGCTTCAGCTCGTTGCCCCTTGTGAGTGATGGGAGCACAAAGGAGCTGTATCCTTTTTTGTCCTTGCTTGGAGTGAGGGTACTAATTAAGTATGAGCACCTTAGAAAGTCTGGCTTTGGTAGTTGGAACTTGAAGTAATCATAAAGCCCACCCTTCTTCCATATCGACTTCAGTCCTTCATTATTCTGTAGCTTTTCAAACTCCCTGGTAAAGAAATGGTATCTGCCCCAACGGCCATTGAATTCTACCTCGGACTCCCACATGTATGTGCCTTCACCCAGGGGTCTAGCAACATCACTGAACCAGTGTGAGGTTTTGCCCATAGGCATGGTGTGACCCTGCGGAGGATTCTGGATTGGTATGGCATGCAATGCTCGTAATGCCACTGGTCTTTTCGTTAATTCGCCTTCCCCTCTGCATTCAACACCATTTCTCCCACCATCCCTCTTAGTAATGTATTTAATAATATGCATCAATGCATGTCCCAACTTCAGCAACACTACCAACACCTGGACAACCAACATACACGGCTTTTCCGAAGCCACAAAGATCTCCAGGCACGATGTAGGGATCTTGAAGAGCAGAAGCAGCTACTACAACAGCAGCACGCGACCTTACAGGAACAATATGCACAACTAGTAGCCAACCCACCCCAAGCAGATGATGAAGAACGACGACACATGGACGAGCTGCTACATTCTCAGATCACGGAAAACCTGAAGCTTCGACGGAACTTGGGCCTCCTACGCAAGCATATGTCTACAGCGCTAGAGGAGAATAAAAGATTACAGAAACAGAACGAAGAAAATCTGGAGGCGGCAATGGAGGGTTCCCCACAGGAAATTGACCCAGAGCGATTCAAGGCCATTCCCTCTGAGAATATGAAGGTGGTGTTAGAAACTCATGCAGATCTAATGGAGGCCCATGCCGCTTTAGAAAAAGAGAGAGATGAGTTACGAAGACAGTTGGCCACCCGACAGACAGAACCCAGCCAGAGCACAACCGCAGAAGATACAGCTGAAGAGGTCACTAAAATCCGGGCCGAACTTGAGGAATTACGCAGCAAGGTCATGCAATACGAGCGTCAGCCCTCCCCTCTGGTAGAGCCCGAGCCTGACGATCTTGTGCCAATTGAAGTAGAAGAAACATTCGAGGATCCCTATGTCCCGATGCCAACACCCGGAGGTAAGCGAACAGAACAGGGCATGGACACAATTGAGATTGAGGCACCGGAATGGATGCAAAAGTTAGAGAAAGTAGCCACGACGCATGATGACAGGGTGGCAGTCCAAATCGCATTGATGTCAAAATTGGAAGAGGTTGTAATAAAATCCGATTATTTTCATAATCTCTCACACCATAGGTGGATCGGCCCATCGGACGACCTGTATGTTCCTTTTTGCGTGCTAATGGCGGATTATAATGCGGAGATCAAGCACCACACATCAAGGGAACCAACCTCTGCCACCCAATTTGCACCTGACGACATCCCAGAAAGTGCCAAGCAGGGACATATTCGCCAACCGACATGGAGAATTCGACTGCTCGAAACCTACCCGGAAATGGTATGAACATGGAACAACATGCCATTGTACATCAAATATAACCCATGTTATTGCCCTGTATTTCGAAGGAGATCCTGGCCAGAGTACACACAAACAATGCTGACGATTAAAGGATGTGAGAAGTGGCTTAATTATGTGTACTTCGCACCCCCTAAGGGTCCACCTACTATTGGATATATGATTTCGACGATTCGACATTGGGGGGTCCGTTTCAAGAATGTACCTGATATCATGACTCAGATGTGCCTGAAGATTTTCGAACTTATGTTGGTCACCTTCAAGACCTTCAAAAATGTCAAGGAACCGCATCTCTCAGCACTAGGATTTAATGAAGGTAATCAGGACCTTGTATACGACATGAGCACAACCCCATCGATTAATGTTGTGTATGCATGGCACGCTCGCATCAAATATCTACCGGCCTGCTTCAAACAAACATTTGAAGAGATGTTTGTCACGGGATTCTGGGAATATCACTCCGAGATATTCATTCCCAGACCATCCCATCTCTTGCAGTTGTTTGCAGTGGAACAAGCTCTCCATTCTGAAAAGCTACGTATTCCACATCCAGAGGTTCCGGGCCGGTAGACTGGGATGCTCTACTCACAGATCTGGCCAAAGGATTGAGAATCGCCGAACACCACTTAGCGCAGGATGTCGTCGAGTACTACATTCAGAAACCCACACAACAAGAGTCTGTCAGGGATGACAGACGCGAGAGAGGGGGGGGTGTTAGCAGCAGACAAGGGAGTCAACGAAGATCTGGCAAATAGGCCAGTAATTTTCCTCATGAAGAAACAAGTATGAGCACTCACGCAGATCTAGCACTAAGGCAACCTTTAACTTTTCAAAACCTCTACACCAATTAAAAGTGATTCTCATCACTAAACATCATTGTAAATACCATTTCATCTTTTTGTAGCTCCATTTTGTGCAAGCCATGGAGTCCTTGAGCTTGAGGAGCCTTAGAAGTATCTACCTGCCAATTTTCGTATTTTTTAGATCTCGTTTGAGCCCTCAAATAAGCCCTGGAACCTAATTTTTAACTAGGCCGGACACTAGGTCTGGACAGGGCCAAAACTTAGCCAAAAACTATAAAAAGAGCTAGAGAGCTCATTTTTGAGGTGAGATTGTAATTGAAACGAACTTGTATGAGCATTTTGAAAGTAATTGAAGGACTCCATTGATTCTCACTCTTTGTCTTGCCGTGTGTGCGCGTGTGTGTGTATGTGTGTGCATGCTAGTGTGCTTCTCACTCACGCACTTGTGCCGCCACTTGCTCCAGGTCTTCATACCATCCTCACGTCTTCCCGGATTGACATTAAAGGAGGTGCTACTCATCATTGAGCTACAACATCCATTAGGGTGTCATCTTGGGGAACTATGTCTCTTCTCTAGACCCTAATCATAGTGGATTTCCCTCTAGGTGTAGACACCTGTTCTTCATGTCCCTCTTCATTAAGGTTGTGGGCATTGCCTACTTCTCCTTGTTCATTGATGTTTTCAGGATGCTCCGTGACTACATACTGAATATCCCTTTTATCCATGTAGAATCCTCCTGCATATTTAACTGTTGGCCTAGGTACTATGTAAGCGTCTGTAGCTTTGTTCAGCTTAGCCACTGATCTGTTTAGCCCATCTAGGTAGATAGGTAACCTGTGTTGGTTGGTGTTCACATATTCTAAAGATGTTTGATATTCACCCTCAATAATTGACATCATGCCAATTATTGGCACATAATTCTGCATATCCTCTGAAGCTGTGAGAATTTCTTCCTCAGACTCACTCGAGGTTTCAGAGTAGTGTGAACGACTACTTGGTTCGACTACACTTCCCACTGAAGAGATTACACTTCTTCAGCTCCCTAGGGTTCTTCCGGATCTTAGGTTCATTCACTTAAAAGCTTCAGTCATGTTTTGACAACCTCCAGCTCCTAGTGTTCTTTGCTAAGGATCTGAGTTCTGTGAAATATTTGGTTGACTTAGAACTTACAGTGAATCCACAATATTTAACCCAAGAGAAATCCCACGATACTCGATACTTGACACCTTGGAAAAGTCACAATATTCGATATGCGACAAGTATCGCGAAAAGAAACTTACGATACTCAATATGAGGCTAGGGCATGATACACGATATTGGTCCGGTATCGCGAACAAATCAACGATACACGATAGTCAACAGATATCACAAGGAACAACCTCACGATACACGAGGTCGGGCAAGTATCACGAGAGAATTATCTCGATACACGATATTCGAGAGGTGTCGCGACTAAGGCTCAACGATACTCGATACCTGAGATACTGAGAAAGTCACGATACTCGATATGGAACAAGTATCGCAAGAGGAACTCGATGATACATGATATCTATGAGGTATCGTGAAGCTCCTTCAACGATACTTGATATGTGACCAGTGTCTTGATGATACACGATATGGTACAAGTATCGTGAGAGCTATCTCAACGATACTCGATATCTCACAAGCCTAAGTATCGTGATACTCGACCACAGGAATTCACGCTATCCAGATATCGTGATACTCAACCGCGGGAGAACACGATACTTGGCATTTTTTCCAGAGTTTAGCAAATGAATTTGAGTTTCAACTTGATTTAGGTATTCCTAGAGCTTATCCCCCCTCTTTCTAATACCTAAACTAAAGAAAAAAATTCTCATAACCCCTATAGAACCCTTCCCGATACTCGTCGCAGGTCGTATTTTCTTCTTTGATGGACATTTGAAGGAAATTTTGAGAAGGATGGGATGAGCTCACCTCTCTAGTGCCCTCAAGCTCCTTCTTTCAGATCTGCTCCCCCTACTTCAGCTCCACACAACTCGTTTTCTCGCTCTCACGATATCTGACCGACAGGGCTCTCACGATACTTGCATTAGCAAAACTAAAGTGAAAAGTTTGATTTTTTTTTGGGTTTTTATACTTTTGGGGAAATGCTTAACTCAACTAAAATGGAAGAGCTAACTTAAAAACTACCCTACCTTCCTCATCTACTTGACTACTTCCTCTTTCCTACTCTACTCACTCTACTCACTTCCCTAGACTATCAACTCACTACACACACTCCGAGAGTGAGAAGTAGTAAGTGCAGATGAATGTGACTTACCAAAGAAGAGAGCTTCACAACTCCTCTACTCACTTCAATGCTAAGAGCTACTTACCATCACACGAATGCTTCGGTTTGATTCGAACCTCCCCGGAAACGGTGCCAAAAACGTGTGTACCTAAGCACCAACTTAGGGACTTGTGGAGAAAGAGACTATACCTCGATCCCCCTCAAGTGCATATAGTGGGGATTCACGCTTTATTTACCAATCCGAGGAGTATCAAAACCTAACCGAGTGTATGAAGACATGCATTCAAATGATGATTAATGCAAGTGAGCTTTTAAAGAGTGCAAATAAGGTTAAATCTATTCCAAACAAGTTTCACGGATCCGTTGAAATGTCACGACACTTGGAGCAGTAGTCAACAGTAAATCAAGATTTTCTCTTAGCTCCAAACTCTGAATATAGTGAATAGCGGATTCATTTCGAAGCTCTTAAGAAGACGCATCCAATGGTTGTCTTTTCACTCAATTCTAACGCTCTTGCTTCAAGTTATGAGCAAAATAGTGAGTCGCGGGAATGACCTTCCTACACTTCTGTTGGAGATAGACGTCTGCGGAAGCACGCGAACAGCACAAGGAAGAAGAAGAACCTTGGAGCACAAACACACAATACTGAATGTATTACTAGAGAATGTACAAAGATAAGTAGCCCATTAGGGCAATAGGCGTATATACAAGCCGGGGGAAAAAAACCTCCTAAAGAGGGAAAAAAGTGCCCCGGCGGTCCTAGAGTGTTCACACACATCACTACCTAAATATATCAACAAATCCCCCCTGGGAGTGATGCGGTGAACAAGGAGCTGGCACTCATGTATAAGGAAGTGCCAAGCTATTTGGAAATCACTCCACAAAAGGAAGTAAGCCCAAAGCTTTGCGAAAAGCTTCAAACTTCTCCCTAGGCAGAGCCTTCGTGAAAAGGTCTGCAATGTTCTCCTGCGTGGGCATATATGTCAAGTTGATCTCCCCAGCAGAGAACCTCTCCCTGACATAGTGAGAATGCACCTCAATGTGCTTAGTGCGAGCATGGAACACAGGGTTCCTCGCAACTGCCAATGCGCTCTGACTGTCAGTGAAGATGGTGGTGGCAGAAGACTGGTCAACACCCAAATCAGCCATAAGGCGTCTGAGCCACACACACTCAACAGTTGCTGTGAAAGCTGCCCTATACTCAGCCTCACAACTGGAAGTGGCCACAGTAGGCTGCTTCTTGCTCAACCAAGATATACATGAGCTACCAAGCATGAAGCAAAAGCCACTAGTGGACACACGAGTGTCATAGCAACCAGCCCAATCTGAGTCAGAAAAAGCATGCAAATCTGGCGGTAGTGATCCCCCCTTGGGATAAAACAACCCAAGTAGCCGAGTACCACTCAAGTAGCGAAAGATGCGCTTAACCGCCTTCCAATGCGTGACTCCTGGGCAATGCATAAACCTGCTCATATGTGAGACAACAAACTGAATATCTGGCCGAGTAATGCATAAGTAAATCAAGCATCCAACAACCTGCTGATAGAGAACAACATCAAATGCATCTCCAGCATCATGAAGACTCAATTGTAAACCTGTCTCCATAGGAGTGGCAATAGGCTTATAGTCTTCAAGGCCAAAACGCTGCAATAATGTGTCAATATATTTCGTTTGACACAAAGCCATTCCACCATCAACTTGCATAAACTGAATGCCCAAATAGTGATGCAAATGCCCCAAATCAGACATCTCAAATGAGGCATGCAAATCAGCCTTGAAATCAGCAATATGCTTCTCAATAGGACCAGTGAGCAGCATGTCGTCTACATAGACAACAATGATCAGAAGCACATCATTAGCACGCTTAACATATAAGGTGCTTTCAGTTGGACTGTTCTCAAAACCATGTGCAATCAGATAGGCATGTATCTTCTCATACCAAGCACGTGGTGCTTGCTTTAAACCATATAACACCTTCTTTAACCTGCACACCTAGTTTTCATGCCCTTTCTGCACAAAGCCACGGGGCTGAAAAACATACACTTCTTCATGCAAGTCACCATTCAGAAATGCTGTTTTAATGTCCAACTGATGTACATTCCAACCATGATGGGCTGCAAGTGCACAAATGCTCCGAACAGTAGTCATACGGCATGTAGGTGCAAAGGTCTCATCAAAATCAATGCCTCTTTCCTGCGCATAACCCTTTGCAACAAGCCTAGCCTTATACATGTCAACTGTACCATCAGGTTTACGCTTCAGCTTGTATACCCACTTAGTGCCAATGGCCTTCTTGCCAGGAGGCAAGTGACATAAAGACCATGTACCATTCTTCATTATAGCATCATATTCAGATTGCATAGCAGCCATCCAATTTTCTGAATTCTATGCTTCATCAAAAGAAACAGGCTCATTCTCATCACAGAGACTAGATGCAGCCATAGCATAGCAATCTGATGCAAAGGAGGCACTATGAGAGCCTGAACGAGTACGATATGACAAAGGTGCATCTAATTTGCTGTCACGCAAAGTCTGCACCAGCCATTTTGGCATAGTTTTTGCCTGCTCAATATCAGCTCTCTCATCAGCAAGTGCATCATGTAAATCTACATCAGAAATGGAATGATCTGCATCATCATATGAAACCTGCAAAGGCTGAGAAGTTGCCTCATTAGGACCAGCACTAGACTGTCCACCTATAAAAAGAGGCATCAAAGTATCATACATGTCTTTGGAGCTAACAGATGTCTCCTTAGTACATGAAAGCAATGGCTGAATAGCATCTTTCACAAAGACAACATCACGGCTAACCAGAATGTGTTTAGTCTGTGGATGATACAGACGATAGCCTTTACTTTCAGAACTGTACCCAACAAAAATACATTTTACTGCCTTATCATCCAATTTTCTGTGATGTTTTTTAGGCACTAATGCATATGCCAAACAACCAAAAACACGCAGATGAGCAACAGATGGCTTGCGGTCATGCCAAGCCTCATATGGAGTGATAGACTGCAACGCTTTAGTGGGACACCTGTTCAGTACATATGCTGCACACATGACAGCCTCAAGCCAGAAACTATGTGGTAAAGCCTGACTTTTGACCATGCACCTCGCCATCTCCATGAGTGACCTGTTCTTTCGTTCAACAACTCCATTCTGTTGAGGTGTATACGGCACTGTACATTGGTGTTTTATCCCACGTTCAGCCAGAAATGCATTAAAATCTGAAGACATATATTCCCCCCCCTCGATCAGAACGGAGGGTGCCCATTTTACATGCTGACTGATTTTCAGCCAAAACCAAAAATTGTTTGAAGCACATGAACACTTCGGACTTTGGTTTGAGTGGATATACCCATGCATACCTAGAAAAATCATCAACGAAAGTCACGAAGTAAAGGTAATTTCCAAAAGAGGGTGTCTGCATAGGACCACAGACATCACTATGTACAAGCTGTAATTTTTGCGTAGCCCGAACTGAACCATCTTTTGGAAAGGAAGAACACTGCATTTTGCCCAAAATACAACCTTCACAAACATGTTTTCCAGGAGCCTCAAGTTTGGGCAAAGAGGACACCATTTCAGATTTCTGCAGGCGTAGCAAACTAGCAAAATTCAGATGACCAAAGCGTGCATGCCAAAGCTTTGCATCTAACATAGCCTGAGAATCATGAACTGCACATGCCGAATCATTCACAGATCTTTCATAGTCTATGAGCTTATATAGCCCACGACATAAGATGCCAGAAGCAATAATCACATCACCATTTGAGAGATCATGGACTGTACACCTGTCATCAACGAATTTCACAACCAAGCCAATCTTGGCTAATGCAGAAACTGATAACAGGTTCTTTTTGATCCCTGGCACAAATAAAGCATCTAACAAAGTGAAAGAACTACCATCAGCAGTAGTAGAATGATCTTACCAACTCCCATAACAGGATAAGAGGAGTTATTGGCGCATGTGACAGTATTCCCTGTAGGGGCAGGCTCGAGTGAAGAGAAGAAACTGCGCTGCGAGGTAATATGTTTGGTCGCCCCACTGTCAAAGTACCAAACATCTGAGTCTACTGCAGACATGCACTGATCATGAGAAGATGGGTCAAAACTGCAGACAGTAGTAAACGCCCATTCTTCTTCCTGCACAAGATTTGCAGACTCTGTTTTTGGTGTAGAGGCCTCTGAAACAACCATTCCAGCCTCTTTCTTCTTTGCCTCTTTAGCAGCCAGTTTTGGACAGTTCTTTATAATATGATCATTTCCTTTACAGTACTTGCAGAACAATTTCTGCTTTTCTGATTTCTTCTCATCTTTATCCTGGTTCTTCGATTGTGCAGCATTTGCAGATTTTTGCTTACTAGTAGAAGAGCTCCATTTTCCTTTGCCCTTCTGACTAGCCAGGAAAGCTTGATCTGCAACACGCATAATGGACCTGTTCTGCCTGGACTGATCTTCCTGCAGTAGAACAGAGACTAATTCCTCAAATGACAAGGCATTCGGATTGCCTTTCATCATCAACCGAAGAGTAGAGGCAAAACTCTGATATGAATCAGGAAGACCATTCAGAACGGTCTGCACAAGTGAGCTATCTGGTATAACCTCATGAGCAGAAATCAATTGTTCCTTCAGGTCTTTGATCTTTGTAAGAAAACTGTCAATAGAATCACCTTCATTCATGTGCTCACTCTCCAACTATTTTCGGAGGTAAGCAACACGAGCCTCATTCCTAGCCTGGTACAAAGTGGTAAGTGTATCCCAAGCATCCTTTGCTGTTCTGCAAGAGCGAATGTGAGGAATAATGGCACATTTGACAGACAAAGCTATCAATGCATGTGCGTGGGCATCTCTGCCATCCCAACGAATCTGATCTGCAGTAGATGCAACAGAAATAACAGCACGAACAGGAATCTGTGGAATATCATCTTCGACACCATCTTCATCAGCTCCAGCACCTCGAGCACCTATATTTGTAGTACCTGTAGTCGCAGGTGTAACAGGACGTCTTTTAACACCCTACACAATGTTCCACTGTCCTTTTGCAACCAGTACATGTCGCATCATATAAGCCCATAATGGGTAGTTGGTACCATCCAACTTATCCTCAACAGCCAACATACGGAATACATCACTGCTTTCAGCCATGGCTGGTGACTAAAATACCTTGATGCAGAAAATTGACTGTATCTCAAAAAGTTGAACGGAACTGCCCAGACGAGTTCTGCTAGACCTGTAGCAGACTTCGAGACGCTTAAACTGGCGAACAGAAACTGGTATATACCTTTGGCACAAAAGGACGAAATAGCCTGCACAAGCGCTACGATAGTGCGTTCGGAGGCCGAAACGAGCTCAGATCGCAATTTTGGAAACACCCTGAGTATGCTCACCAAATTTCGTGCGAATCTGAGACTGCAAACGAAGGAGTGTCGACGGCGCCCTAGAAGAAGCGATGACCTGCTCTGATACCAATTGTTGGAGATAGACGTCTACGGAAGCACGCGAACAGCACAAGGAAGAAGAAGAAGCTTGGAACACAAACACACAATACTGAATGTATTACTAGAGAATGTACAAAGATAAGTAGCCCATTAGGGCAATAGGCGTATATACAAGCCGGGGGACAAAAACCTCCTAAAGAGGGAAAAAAGTGCCCCGGCGGTCCTAGAGTGTTCACACACATCACTACCTAAATATATCAACAACTTCAACACTTCCTACACTCCACACACACCTTACCAACAACAAACAAGCACTTTCATGGATAGACAACACTCCCAAACACTCTTTCCAAGCATTACTCATGCATACAAGCTCACAAAGAAGAAGATACAGAGAGGAGAAGACACAAATTCGGAATTCTGTGCTCTTGATTCTCACAATGGCAAAAAGTCTCTACAAAGAGTCACAAATTGACTTATATACATGTGCCCTAAAAATGGTCCTTTCACACAAGAGAGCGGCACTTTATTAACTGAAAGGCTAATTTCCTACTAATTTACAAAGGTAAGATACAATTCTCTATGGGTATGCATCTAGAGGACTCCTCTAGTGCATTTACATCGGAAAATATATTACAAAATGGTTATAATACAAGAACAATGTGTCCTAATCGGAAAAATTTTGGGGCCCCTCTTTTTCTCTGCCTCTTTGCTCTTCTTAGCTCTGCAATAGTCTCATTTGTGAATGCATAGTCTTAAGTAACCATCTTTGCCTCTTTGATATAGGTTATCTCCTATTAGAGCATAGTCTCGAGCCTCTTGCTCCATGCTTCTTTTTCTTGCTAGCCTAGCCTCGTTTGGTAGTGTTCCCGATCACATGAATTCTACCAATGGGGCACTCCAATTTGGAATTAATGATACATGATAAAGGGTGGCATGCTCCACTGGGGGTCTCTCCTTGCACATTGGACAATTCTTAATCCACTCATGAATTTATTTGTCCATGCTAGGCCAATACACTCCTAAACATTTTAGATTCAACAATGTTCGTTGTTTACAATAGCGATTTCCTAGCAATCCTTCATGGTCTTATTGCAACCAAGTACTATGTTCATCATCCTCGACACAACAAGCTGAGACACCATTTGTATCTTGTTTGTACATACTTCCAGCCAATATTTGATATCTTTGTGATTTTACAATTTCTTCTCTATTTGTTTTTATGTTCTTATTTGCTGGTCCAAAGGTTAGGATTGGTACCAACTTATTTTTCCCATTTAGGAACAACTTCTAAATTGAACACATAAGCATCGGGCAGTTCATGAGACACTCCTTGTGGGGACTCTCCTGAAGTGATGTGAGAAAGGTGATCCGCCCTAAGGTGGGTTCTACCTTTCCTAACTACCACTTCGAAATTGTATTCCATTACTAAGAGGAACAATCTTACTAAGCGTCCTGTATTGCAAGGTTTATTGACCAAATACAAGTAGGCTTGATGATCAATAAAAAACTTGAACTTATTGGCCAATAGGTAGTGTCTAAACTTCTTCATAACATACATCATGCCTAAGCCTTCTCGCTCAATTGTTGTATAGTTTCATTCAACAATGTTCAGTTGCCTACTAGCATATGCTATAGGCAGATCTAAATTTCCTTCACCTGTTGGTTGTGCTAGAACACATCCTACTCCATGATTGGATGCATCCACATGAACATGGAATGTTTTATTCCAATTAGGAGTGATCAGTATTGGTGCTATGCACAAACGTCTCTTCAGCTCATTGAAGGATTTTTCCCATTCATCGTTCCACTCAAAATTTCTCAACAAGGCATAAAGATGTTTAGCTATGATTGCATACATGTGGATGAACCTACGATAATATCCACAATGGCCTATAAAGGCTTGTACCTCTTTAATGTTCCTTGGCCTCAGCAGCTCTGCTATGGCTCTTACTTTGTCCTCATCTGTTGATATTATATTCTTAGAAACAATGTGACCTAATATTTTACCTTATCGTACCATGAACACACACTTCTGTGGGTTAAGACACACTCGATATTCTCTACACTTGTTGAAGATCTGTCTAAGCTCAGGGATGTGGTATCTTCTTTCTTGGGAATGAGCACATAGATCATCCACATATACCTCTAAGCTCTTTCACAAGAACTCTTTGAAGACATGTCACATGAGCCTTTCGAATGTTGCAGTTGCATTGGTGAGCCCAAATGGCATCACACAAAATGCAAAGATTCCCCACTTTGTAGCAAAAGCTGTTTTGTGTTGATCTTCTAGGGCAATGGTTACTTGGTTGTAACGTGAAAATCCATCAAGGAAACTATAAACTTCCTTGCCCGCAACATGCTCTTATAGATGTTCAGTGATTGCAAGTGGATAACTATCTCTGATCG
Organism: Ceratopteris richardii; assembly: GCA_020310875.1. NCBI lineage: Eukaryota > Viridiplantae > Streptophyta > Polypodiopsida > Polypodiales > Pteridaceae > Ceratopteris > Ceratopteris richardii. The sequence continues at coordinate 1,050,025 of CM035418.1, read as the reverse complement.
TAGAGGCATTAAAATTTTTAAGGTTAATGCATACTTGCAACTTTCCATTCTTCTTCGGCACCACCACAATGGGGGACACCCATTCAGTATGCTCAATTCGTAGATAAATCCGGCTTGCATCAGCCTGTCAATTTCTTCTTTTATTTTTGCAGCCTAAGTGTCAAAATATGTGTAGGGCTTTTGTTTGGTGGGTTTGGCATCAGCATTCATGGGGATAGTATGAGAGCAAATTTTTGGATCTACTCCCTTCAAGTCTCTATAGTGCCACACAAACATGTCCCTATATTTCTTAATAGAGTTATAAGCTCTATTTCTTCTTCTGCACTTAGGTCGTCTCCTATGTACGTACATCGCTCTTTGTTCCCTTCAATGGTTACAACAATTTTCTTGGTTTGTTGTTTGTTATCATATGCTTCCCCTATGATGGTCTCGCTCTTAGGGAAAAAATTTTTTGGATCCTCAACTTCATATTTCTTGATGTTTTTTGGTACTTCAAACAATGATTCCTCCTCTTCTTGTTTCATTGCTTTTCGTTTCTTTTTCTTTTGACCTCCTTCACTTCCTTCCTTCCAATTTATAGTTTTAATGCTTGTAAGAGGTTCTTCTTCTTGTTGGTTAAATACTCCTACATCTTCTAGATAGTGCCCCTCTGAGTCAAAATAAGTATCCATCATGATGGACTATAGATCATCGTCGTCCTCTTCTTCTTCTTCTTCTATGACATCACTAGGGTCACATTCTTCTAGCAAGGGCTGGCACATGAACATTGAAATATCATAACCCTCCTCATCACAATGAGTTGTCCATTGTTCTTCATTGACTCCAATGTCCATGCTAGCTAAGATTTCTGCCCAACCATGAGGCTCGAATTCCTCATCTGGAAAGATAATCGGTGTATAGGCTAGGTCTTTAACTGGTCTATCTTCATGCAAATATCCTTCTTCCCGTGCTTTTAGGCATCTTTCCTCTTCCTCTACGACCTTGAACATCCACAAATGAGTATCTTCATGCATCCAAGATACATCTCTGAAGGTATAATCCTTTAGACTGAACTTGGTGGTGACCCCTAAGTGCTGTAAGTACAAGGAGTTGGTTTCCCAATCCTGTACTATTTGCAATTGTCATAGGAAGGGTCTTCCTAGGATCATCTCATAGACATTATTTTTTTCAAAGTCACATATAGCAAATGTGTGTTCAAACTCTACCCACAAGTGGTTAGAGTTATCCCTTCTAACAATCCTAGAGGTCTTTCAACATGGCTGTCCGCCATTTGAAGCTTCATTCTAGTTGGTCTTAATGTTGGTTTGCCCCACTGCTTCCACAAGGAGGTGGTCACAATAGCAACACCAGCACTTAAATCTATGATCGCTTTGGTTGTGTAACCTTGGAAGGTGATTGGAAGATAAGTATTACCTTCTTCACCTTCACTCATGTCTCCTATTTTGTCTAGAGATAGATCTAGTGCTTTTTGCTTAGAGCCTGCTTTTGGCATATTGGAATCAAGTCCTAGAACCTGATCCTTCACATGATTCCATAACTCAGGTTTTATTTTGAGTAGCTCTTCTACGGTGAGACGACATTGAACCTTAGTGTTCTTCACGACATCAGTGTTCCTTGGGACCACTAAGTCTTCATTTCTTACCAATATTGTGAGAGCTCTTATCTGAAGAGATTCGAATTCCCATGGGCCTATGAATTGTGGCAACTCTTTACATTAGATTCAAAATCTAATCTTTCATCTTATTGTTGCTCTATTTGGTCTCCATAGATAGACAAAATGTCTTGGGGAAGTTGATCATGAAGATCATCAATCTCACGAATAGAAGGGGGATTACCCTTCTCTTTGGCCCATTTCTCCTCTTGTATTTCCCGCAAGAACTCTTGAGAGTACTGCTGAATTGAAAGAGGTGTTCCATCATCCATGAAATCAAGAACGTAATCTTTTGTTGGTGGTGAGATTTCTCTTTTAATAATTGGTTGATCCTGTGGAGGTAAAGAAACCTGGGGCTTGTTTACCAACTGATCTAATCTTTCTATTAAGCCTTGACAATGCAAATCTAGTTTGACAAAGTTTTTCTGATTGAATAATTGACTCGTCTCGAGCATAGCCTGAGTTAGCTCTACCATTTTCATGCATATTTTCGTCCATTCAATCTCTAAATCTGCTATAGGGTAACTCTTGTCTAGGTTTGCAACTGTTGGCCCTTCTTGGAGTTGAGCTTGGTAGGCCTTGAACATCATGTCCAAGCCTTCTAGGGTTGGATCTACAAGAACAGACCATGGTTGCGGTCTATTTACAATGGCTGGTGGGTTGGAATGAGGTGGTGTGGATGAAGTTTTGGCATGCGAGGGGCTTTGAGATGCAATATCTTCTAGTTTTGTTTTTGCATCTTTCAGGATTTCTTCTAGTTCAGATAACTTTTTATTCCACTTGCGATTAGCTTTCTCCTTGGTATCCTTCCATGTTCTGGTTTTCCTCTTACTAGGCTTTCTTGATTCACTTGATTGTGATTGCTCAGCTAGTTTATCCTGTTTTAATGCTTGTGCCCTATTAATTGCTTGTATATGAGCCACATTAGTGTTACTTGAACTTGAATCCATCACTAAGCCACATTAATTGGTGTAACCTTGGGTGCACTAGAGGGGTTTCTGGGACACTCTCTTGGAAGGTGTTCCTTGCTGCACTCAGGACAAATGTATTATGATGTTTTGCCCTTGTCCCGGAGTCGGTGAATGGAGAAATTCACGAATGAAATGGTCGCCCTGATATCTAAAACCTGGACCTCTAGGGGCTTGTGGTCTTACTTGTCTTGCTTGGGGCCTGGGGTCACTAGCACCAATGCTCTATTAAGGTTCTCCTCTGCCTCTGCATACCTTACTTGAATCACATTGGCAAGAGCTAGTGGTTGGTTTCCTAGGACTAGCTGTGGCCTATATGGTGCCTGATATGGCTACTGTGTCCTATAATATGGCTGTTGGTATTGATTCTGATACCTACCATATTGGTAAGGTTGCTGATAATTTTGCCTAACAACTTGCCTATTGTATGGACAAACTTGAGCCATATGGTTTGTGTATTTTCTCTTAATGGTGCAATATGGAGAATTCCTTTATCTTATGTTTGGGTTTTGCATTGGGCATACGTTAGCCATGTGGTCCCCTCCGCAAGTATAACACCGGTTCAATGAGGTGACTCTTGGTGTTTGTCTATTTTGGACTCCTAGCTTCTTGGCAACTTGCTCAACTATCTCATCTATCTTAGTGGAGGTTCTAGAGGTATGACTAGTAGAACTGTCAGAGTCCTTATAGAGTTTGGACAGTCCTAACTCCTCACCCAAATCGTCTTCTATGTCAATACATATCCTCACACACTCTTCTATGGATCTAGGCTCTTTCAAGTACACATATGACCTTAACTTGGTGCTCCGTATTCCATCTAAAAACAAGGCCACTTGTTTGGTTGGTGTGGGTAACTCGGGAATAGGGCATATTTCTATGTACTGTCTGAACCGTCTTCCTACAAGTTGCACTATTTCTTGAGGTGTCTGCTTGAAGCTATGGATCAACGATGATCTATTATGCCTGATGTCACTCTTGGAAAATTCTACAATGAATTCCTCTAGCAATTGACCTATGTTCCGATAGCTGCGATTGTTTAGAGGTTGAAACCAAGCTAAGGTAGTACCCTTAAGAGTCAAACCAAATGCCTCAAATTGGGTGAACAAGTCCTCAACTTGTTCAGCTCTTAAAACTTGTTTGAACTCGGCCACATGATCATAAGGATCTCCAAATCCATCAAAATAGTTCTTCATTTCCTTAACCACTTGAGAGGGTCTATGGGTTCTTGGGTGCTCTCGGGGTCTAGGCAATGGAAAATCATGTTCATCTCTTTGGTGCCTGTGAGCTCTATGTCTCTCCCTTTTAGGTCTTTCACCTTCATGTCCTGATCTGTCTCTACCCATTGTGTGCAAAGCTTACCTCAAGTCTCTCTCTGGTTCTTTCTCGCCGGGTTTCATGAGCCTTGGATGATCCTACTCCTTGGATACCATGGGAAACACTAGATCTTGGTGGAGGGAAAATTGATTCACCCTGCCAAGTGTATGCATGCCTATCCTGCTCTGTTACCAAGAACATTTTCTACGATGTGTGATCTAGATAGACAACTTTGCCTGGTGTCTCCGGATCCTTGAACTTGTAGATGGTGACTATTGGGCTAGGTTGATCTGGCTTGAATCTCCAAAAGGCTTCCTCCGTTTCTCTATTCACGAATAGCTCTATGCCTTTGTTATCTTGAGGAATCCACTCTTGAGTGAGCACTCTAGTCAAAACAGATTTTCCACAGGGTGTCTTGGGTTCTCTTCCTTGGTCTCCTTGCTCTAGTTCTCCTAGCTCATTCTCAAGAATGATATTTCCAAACTCATCTATCCTCTTTGGTAAGCTCATGACGACATACATGGTTCCTTCCTTATCAATGTATGAACCCTCTTCGAACTTGACCATTGGGTGTTCAAGTCCAAAAGGTTGATCTAGATTTTTGAGTTGGACCACTAATTGCCTCAGGCCATCCTCATAGATGCATGCACCTAATTGGTTGGTCCTGATATACTCCAATTGGGTCTTATAGGGGCCATCTAGTGTCTGTAAATAAGCAGTACCTAAGGTATGTGTGGGTCTCTTCATGCTAAAAGACATTTCTGAATCACTTGTGTCGGAACTTAGTGTGTAGGGATAACCCCTTAGTTGTTGTGCCCAAGACCTAGCTGTATGGTTGACACTAGCCTCATATGATCTAATGCTTTGCTTATCCTTGCCTAGGTGTCTACCAGATCTTAGGTTCATAATATTTGTTTTCTAGTTCTTAGGTTCTCATGTATTGCTCAAAATCCTTTGGAAATCCTTGGTTTCCTAGTCCCACCTGAGGGTCAACTTCAAAATACTATATCTAATAATCCACAAGCTTTCCAATGAACCCAAACTTACAACAAATGGATTTCATATGAGAAAGTTATGTGTTTGTTGTTACCCTTTGGAGTTGTCCTCTCCAATCATTTAGCATAAAGAATCAACAATACATCTTACATTTGTCAATCCAGGAAGTATACAAAGACCATAACCCCTCCTAGATGCTGGAATCCAAAAAATAAGAGGAAAGTGACTGGATTTCTGAGAAATGATGAAGATGAAGAGAAATTTCTAGGGTTTGGATTATCTTGAGCTAATCAACAGTATTTTTAATGATCTTGGTGTCTAAAGTGTGTTATTTTCTCAGCAGAATACAATCATGAAGTCATATCTCAAAAATGATACCTGTAACCTTCAGATGAGACAATCTTGATTCTGTGAAAACTGACGATTTCCATCTCCAGCTCTATTCCTCTTCTACAATTTTTTATCATTTTACAAGTATTCCTTTTCCAAAAAATGCTTCTTCTAACATTCTTCCCCTCCTAGACCTTTTGGCTCCTGACAAAAGATATTCTTGCTGATATTCAATGAATACTCCCTTCACTTCTTCTTTCTCTGATATACCTATGACAGTAAGTCATGACTTTTCCTTTCTGCGATGTTCAAGTTATTCACCATTTCAAATAACGCTTTTCTCCATTGCACAGAAGCTTCTGGTTTATCTATTACATCTTTCTTCAGATATTCTGTGTATGCAGCTTCATAGGCAGTGAGTCGAGACTTTGTTACTACTGATAAATTTCCAAATATTTCTGATTCTCTTTCAAAGAATCCATAATCAAATGCATCCTCAAAAATATGAAGGAAATGACTACCCAAAAATATTGTTCTAATATAATAAGCCATTAAACAGATCCTGCCCGGGGTTTCACTGAGATCAAATAATAAAGCATCCTATGGTGAATTAAAACCAATGTAATTGAGAATTCTGACATCTGTATCTGTAAAAGTCTCTATACATGCCAATATGAGTATCATTACTCTGATCAATAAAATACATGCTGGATCATTGACATCTTTGTATGTAGATATGACAGACTCTGCTGTGTCAACCATATACTTTTTTGTTGGCCATGTGCTTGCCTTTGGCCCTGCTATCTTTGGAAGATTCAACCATTTTGATGGAATCTGTTCCTCCTTCCTTCTTTCCCAAAAAACTGTCCAATCCCTTCTCCTTGCTACTGGACAATAAGCTGGATTGATTTTTAACTGTATAGGTGCTTCTTTCCATATTTTTCTACATTCTTTATTAGTGTCCAACCACCTATTTCTCCATTTAGGATTGGCTTTTTCAAATAATTCCTTTGTCACATTGATGTCTTCTTCATATTCTAAATACTTGTTTGGAGGTAATCCCACCCTTGCCAACTGATAGATTTTCATGCTTTCAATAATCATGTAAAAGGGTATACCTAGGCCATCTGGTGCCCAATGGTGTTGATCAGGATTTATCCCTTTGTTCAAAGCAAAGTTAACAATCTGTTCCTCATATTCATTATGCATTTTTCTAATAAATTCCATTCTAGATTCTCTGTCTGTTAGAAGTCTCTGAACAAACTCCTCTGAATATTCCTCTACTGCTGCTTTGTTTTCTTGTTCATCACCATGTTGGGTTCTGTTATCATCTCCCACTTCATAGTCTTCTGCTTGTGTAGTCTCTACCTGTTCCTTAGTCTGGCTTTGTGGATTTTCCAATTTTGTCTGCAAATCCTCTATCACCAACATTAAAATTTTATTTTGAGATGTCCACAACTCCTTTTCTAACTTCCACTCACTTCTCTCTTTTTCTAGACTCAACTGCCAATCACTTCTTTCTTTTACTATATCCATATGTAACTTATTATATCCTCTCATTGAAGTAGCAGCATGTATACTGGCTTGTTTTTCCAACTCCTTAGCTTCCTTTAATTCTGTTTGCAATCTCATAATTTCTTTGTTTAATTCTTCCCTCTCATCCTGTGTCAACTGAGCAATGTTTCTTTCTTCCTTCAATTGGCCTTCTTCCATTAATAACTTGTTTATTTCCTCATTTGCTTTAACCATAATTTGATATGAACTCTGCAAGGTTCTGTATCTCCCTTCAATTTTCTTCAGCTCCATCTCTATTTTATTACTATGTCCTGTCTGTTTTGCACATTTCTCTTCAAGAAATTGGATCTTGTTTTGTTGTTGAACCTCCAATTCTTCCAAGGAAATTATTCTGTTGATCAATTCCTCATTTCTCTCTTGTACAATCCTCAACTGTTCTACCAATTGTTCCTTCTCTCTCTTTTGCTCATTAATGATTCTACTGCCTTTTACAAATTCTGATTCTGCCACCATTCCTGATATAATCATATTTCTACTTGATGGTCTGAACTGTTCTATATTGCTCATAATAGCTTTGCAGGCAGATCTTTATATTCTTGGGTATCCTCTCCAACCCAGCTTCTACTTCCATTCGTTTTACTTCTATCTGCTTTTCTTCTTTGCAGTCATTCTCTTCTTCATCTTCTTCCTCATATTCTATGACCTGGTGCTTTTGTTCTTCATAGCCCTTATCTGCTTTCATTTCTTCTTTTTCTGCAACACTTTCCTCATGTTCTAATATCTGATCCTCCTTCTTCTCAAATCCTGGTGTGTCTTTAATTGTCTCCATTTCTTCTGCCTTCTTTTTCTCCATTCCTTGTTCTTCTTCTTCAAGGATATGTCCTTCCTTTTCTTGTACTTCCTTTTCCTGAATTAGGGTTGAATCAATCTCCACAGAGAGCTTTATTTGATCTTTGATTATCTGCTCTTTTTTTCCTTCCTATTGCTCATCTATATCCATGAGATCCAATTCTTCTTCTTGTCCTTGATCTTTTGTAGTTGTGAACTCCTCATTATGATTCAAGTCATGAAGTATATCTTCTATGCTTTGGTTTATCTCTTTTTCTACTTCTTGGAAATTCTTCTTTTCCACTACTTCCTCTGTTTCCTTGATTTGATTTGTGTCTTTCTGTTTGTGTACTGAACTGCATAACTGAACTTCTTTTTCTGCTTCTAACTTTCCTTCATCCAATTTGAAATAGGTTTGATGTAAAGGTTTTGTCCATATTGTCTTCAATCCTGAATCCACTAATCCACAGCTAAATTCCTTCCTTACTTCAATCTCTTGTTCCATCATCACTGCTTTGCCTTTCAGTAACCTTCTCTCTTCTCCAGGACTAACCTGCTTTGCTGCTTCTTCTTGGACTTGTTTTCCTTGTGACTTCTCACCCAAATGTTTTGGTGTTTTATTTTTTTCAGAGGCTTGTGTTATCACATTTGGTGTACTAGGCACTGATAAGTTCAAACTTTTCAACAAAAAGTTTTCAATGTCACTTTCAGATCTGAAGAGAATTGTGAAGAGCCTGCTATCCCTGATTTGTCCATTCTTGGTTCTTCCACAACAATGGATTCCTCCTGGTTTTTTTCTTCTACTGTCACTTCTTCTGTCTCCATCCTTAGTACAGGTTCTGCTACTGATTTTCCTTTACTTTTCTTGGTTAACTTCCTCTTCTGTACAGGTTTCTTCTGAACCTTCTTCTTCACTACAACTGTAGTTCAAGTTTCAAGAGGTCCTTGTAGCTCCTTGAAATATGCTAACAGTTCCACGACTTCCTCTATTTCTGCTACCATCATCTGATCATGCAACTCTTCATAGTGTTCTACTTCTTCTTGAATCCAATCAGTTGCTTTACAAGAGTAGTCCTGCAACATCTTTTGATACTGAGCTTCATATACTGCCCTTTAATTATTCCCTTGAGTCAAATAAGTATACAATTGCTCTTTACTTATCTGAGGTGGATGAGGTTCATTCAAAGACTGAACTTCCTTCTGAGCCGCTTTATGCTCCTCCTTGGTTGCTTCCACATGTTCCAATTCTATCTTTCTGGGATCCACTCTTCTTTTCTTTACAGGAATGACTTCTTCTAAAATTCCCTTTCTTTTCCTTTCTTCTCCCCTCATGCTTGGTTGCCCTTCTGCTTCTCTTACAGACATCATCCTGGAAGGACTTTTGATTCCTGTCATCAGACTTCTAAAGTATTGGGCTTCTGGAGCCAATTGTAATTGATCTTCCATCCCTAGAACATGATATATAATTCTTGTTAAGAATTGAGCTCCATTCATGTACTTCTTTTGCTCCCAATGTTTGGCTGCTTCCTTCAATTGCTCATGTATGTATGGAGTTACATCCATCACTCCAAAAGGCTTGGTCTTGTCCTTATTATTGAACATAATTAATGTTGCTGGTTTGTGTGGCATGGTGTATCTAGGTAGTTTTGGAAAACAGAAGTATTGTAAGAACATTCTGGTAGCATACTCCTCATTCTCTTTTCCTTTAAAATCAGGGAATTTAGAATATCCTGCATAGGTAGCCTTATTCTTCTTAACAAAGATGTTATCCAACTTGGTTCCCATTGTATAGAACTGTACAGCTGCCTTGATATGCTCTGCTTTTATAGTGATGTTCACTTCTTTGTTTCCTTTGTTTTTGACCATACATCTGAAATAAGCATCATTACCCTTTCCCACCTCCATCAGACTATTCATCACCTGTGCCACTCTTTCAAAGTCTATGAAGAATAAAGGTTCATCCAACAATTTATGTATTCCTACTGCTTTCCATCTTTTGTAATTGACTGCAATTCTTTGGAATTTGTAAAATTCTTGGCACAACATGGTGTACTTGTAACCTCCAACTCCCACAGTAAAAATATGTTGACCAATGATACCCAAAGTTTCCTTGAGCTCCTTGACTACCTTCTCTGCTTCTGGAATTTCCTGCTCTTCATCATACTCTAGCTCCACTTCTTCTACTACAGCTTCATACAAGAACCAATGTCCTCTAGATAGAGTTACTGAGTCTGCTTTGAAATCATGGATTGGTAGTTCCTTAGGATTCACCATTCTAAAGAAAATATAGCATCACACAAAAGAAAAAACTCCACCCACATGAGTCACAGGAAATATAAATAAAAGTGACATTTGTTTTGAGATGAAATGAAAGAAGAATGGAAATAAAATCTCAATTAAATCCTGATTTCCTCATTTGTGTCACAAATAGAAACTCAATTGAAGTGATCATTACATGTGTAGCAAGATGTCTAGTGCTCTCTTTTCTTCTGACAGCTCTTTATAAAAGAAACATTTTTGAAAAATGAAGAAGATGAAAAAATTGAATGAAAAAAAAAATAGAAACCTATTGCATAACCACCTATATCTTGCTTGTGCTTATACAACTTATTTAATTAAAAGAATTATGGAAGAAACTTGGATCATTTTTCTCTCTTTCTTTTAATAATAATTTTTTTCCTCCCCTTTTTTTTTTAAATAATAATTTCCTCCTGTTGTATCCTTCAACACTAAATGTAGAAAAAGGTACAAATGATGATGAAAATGAAGTGGATCCAAGAAATACATGTTGTATCCTTCAACACCTCCATTTCTTCATTTCCTCTCTTCCCCTCCTATTTCTCTTTTTAGAAAAAGGATGAGGTAGAACAAATTGAATTCATTTCCAAGATGTCCTAGTTTCTTCTCTGTAGAATTCTGAATTTCTTACCAAGAATCCTAAGTGTATATCGGATAATCAAATTATTCTTTCCATTGAATCAAATCTGATTTTTTTACCCAATCATATTTGATTCCTGTTGACTTTGTTTTAGAAATAAATCCTTCTTCTTTTGATACATGGTTCTTGTTGATATATTTAGGTATTGATGTGTGTGAACACACTAGGACCGCCGGGGCACTTTTTTCCCTCTTTAGGAGGTTTTTTTCCCCCGACTTGTATATACGCCTATTGCCCTAATGGGCTACTTATCTGTGTACATTCTCTAGTAATACATTCAGTATTGTGTGTTTTGTGCTCCAAGCTTCTTCTTCTTCCTTGTGTTGTTCGCATGCTTCTGCAGACATCTAACTCCAACAATTGGTATCAGAGCAGGTCGTCGCTTCATCTAGGGTGCCGTCGACACTCCTCCGTTTGCAGTCTCAGAATCGCATGAATTTTGGTGAGCATACTCAGCGTGTTTCCGAGATCAAAACAGCTTTTCTTTGTGGTGCCAAAATAGCGATCTGAGCTCGTTTCGGCCTCCGAACGCACTATCACAGTGCTTGTGCAGGCTATTTCGTCTTTTTGTGCCAAAGGTATATACCAGTTTCTGTTCGCCAGTTTAAGCGTCTTGAAATCTGCTAGAGGTCTAGCAGAACTCGTTTGGGCAGTTCTGTTCAAATTTTTGAGATACAATCAATTTTTTGCATCAAGGTATTTTAGTCACCAGCCATGGCTGAAAGCAGTGATGTATTCCGTATGTTGGCTGTTGAGGATAAGTTGGATGGTACCAACTACCCATTATGGGCTCATATGATGCGACATGTTTTGGTTGCAAAAGGATTGTGGAACATTGTGCAGGGTGTTGAAAGACGTCCTGTTATACCTGTAACGACAGGTACTGCAAATACAGGTGCTGGAGTTGATGAAGATGGTGTCGAAGATGATATTCCACAAATTCCTGTTCGTGCTGCTGTTTCCGTTGCACCTATTGCAGAGCAAATTCGTTGGGATGGCAGAGATGCCCAGGCACATGCATTGGTAGCTTTGTTTGTCAAACGTGCCATTATTCCTCATATTCTCTCTTGCAGAACAGCTAGGGATGCTTGGGATACACTTACCACATTGTACCAAGCTAGGAATGAGGCTCGTGTTGCTTACCTCCGAAAACAGTTGGAGAGTGAGCACATGAATGAAGGTGATTCTATGGACAGTTTCCTAATGAAGATCAAAGATTTGAAGGAACAGTTGATTTCTGCTGATGAGGTTATACTAGATAGCTCACTTGTGCAGACCATTCTGAATGGTCTTCCTGATTCATATCAGAGTTTTGCTTCTACTCTTCGATTGATGATGAAAGGAAATCCGAATGCCTTATCATTTGAGGAGTTATTCTCTGTTTTGTTGCAAGAAGATCAGTCCAGGCAGAACAGGTCCATTATGCGTGTTGCAGATCAAGCTTTCCTGGCTAGTCAGAAGGGCAAAGGAAAATGGAGCTCTTCTACTAGTAAGCAGAAATCTGCAAATGCTGCACATTCGAAGAACCAGGATAAAGATGAGAAGAAATCAGAAAAGCAGAAATTTTTTTGCAAATACTGTAAAGGGAATGATCATATCATAAAGAACTGTCCAAAACTGGCTGCAAAAGAGGCAAAGAAAAAGGAGGCTGGAATGGCAAAATCAGAGTCTGGTAATCTTGTGCAGGAAGAAGAATGGGCGTTTACTACTGTTTGCAGTTTTGACCCATCTTCTCATGAGCAGTGCATGTCTGCAGTGGACTCACATGTTTGGTACTTTGATAGTGGGGCGACCAAACATATTACCTCGTAGCGCAGTTTCTTCTCTTCACTCGAGCCTGCCCCTACAGGGAATACTATCACATGCGCCAACAACTCCTCTTATCCTGTTATGGGAGTTGGTAAAATCATTTTGACTACTGTTGATGGTAGTTCTTTCACTTTGTCAGATGCTTTATTTGTGCCAGGGATAAAAAAGAACATGTTATCAGTTTCTGCATTAGCCAAGATTGGCTTGGTTGTGAAATTTGTTGATGACAGGTGTACAGTTCATGATCTATCAAATGGCGATGTGATTATTGCTTTTGGCATTTTATGTCGTGGGCTGTATAAGCTCATAGACCATGAAAGATCTGTGAATGATTCGGCATATGCAGTTCATGATTCTCAGGCTATGTCAGATGCAAAGCTTTGGCATGCACGCTTTGATCATCTGAATTTTGCTAGTTTGCTATGCCTGCAGAAATCTGATATGGTGTTTTCTTTGCCCAAGCTTGAGGCACTTGGAAAACATGTATGTGAAGGCTGTATTTTGGGCAAAATGCAGCGTTCCTCCTTTCCAAAAGATGGTTCAATTCGGGCTACGTAGAAATTGCAGCTTGTAAATAGTGATGTCTGTGGTCCTATGCAGACACCCTCTTTTGGGAATTACCTTTACTTCGTGAGTTTCATTGATGATTTTTCCAGGCATGCATGGGTATATCCACTCAAAGCAAAGTCCGAAGTGTTCATGTGCTTTAAACAGTTTTTGGTTTTGGCTGAAAATCTGTCAGCATGTAAAATGGGCACCCTCCGTTCTGATGGAGGGGGGGAATATATGTCTTCTGATTTTAATGCATTTCTGGCTGAACGTGGGATAAAACACCAGTGTATAGTGTCGTATACACCTCAACAGAATGGAGCTGCTGAACGAAAGAACAGGTCACTCATGGAGATGGCGAGGTGCATGGTCAAGAGTCAGGCTTTACGACATAGTTTCTCGCTTGAGGCTGTCATGTGTGCAGCATATGTACTGAACACGTGTCCCACTAAAGCGCTGCAGTCTATCACTCCATATGAGGCTTGGCATGACCGCAAGCCATCTGTTGCTCATCTGTGTGTTTTTGGTTGTTTGGCATATGCATTAGTTCTTGAACAACATCGCAGAAAATTGGATGATAAGGCAATAAAATGTATTTTTGTTGGGTACAGTTCTGAAAGTAAAGGCTATCGTCTATATCATCCACATACTAAATGCATTCTGGTTAGCCGTGATGTTGTCTTTGTGGAAGATGCTATTCATCCATTGCTTTCATGTACTAAGGAGACATCTGTTAGCTCTAAAGACATGTATGATACATTGATGCCTCTTTTTACAGGTGGACAGTCTAGTGTTGGTCCTAATGAGGTAACTTCTCAGCCTTTGCAGGTTTCATATGATGATGTAGATCATTCTATTTCTGATGCAGATTTACATGATGCACTTGTTGATGAGAGAGCTGATATTGAGCAGGCAAAACTATGCCAAAATGGCTGGTGCAGACTTTGCGTGACAACAAATTAGATGCACCTTTGTCATATCGTACTCGTTCAGGCTCTCATAGTGCCTGCTTTGCATCAGATTGCTATGCTATGGCTGCGTCTAGTCTCTGTGATGAGAATGAGCCTGTTTCTTTTGATGAAGCACAGAATTCAGAAAATTGGGTGGCTGCCATGCAATCTGAATATGATGCTATAATGAAGAATGGTACATGGTCTTTATGTGACTTGCCTCCTGGCAAGAAGGCCATTGGCACTAAGTGGGTATACAAGCTAAAGCGTAAACCTGATGGTACAGTTGACAGGTATAAGGCTAGGCTTGTTGCAAAGGGTTATGCGCAGAAAAGAGGCATTGATTTTGATGAGACCTTTGCACCTACATGTCGTATGACTACTGTTCGGAGCATTTGTGCACTTGCAGCCCATCATGGTTGGAATGTACATCAGTTGGACATTAAAACAACATTTCTGAATGGTGACTTGCATGAAGAAGTGTATGTTTTTCAGCCTCGTGGCTTTGTGCAGAAAGGGCATGAAAACCAGGTGTGCAGGTTAAAGAAGGCATTATATGGTTTAAAGCAAGCACCACGTGCTTGGTATGAGAAGATACATGCCTCTCTGGTTGCACATGGTTTTGTGAACAGTCCAACTGAAAGCACCTTATATGTTAAGCGTGCTAATGATGTGCTTCTGATCATTGTTGTCTATGTTGATGACATGCTGCTCACTGGTCCTATTGAGAAGCATATTGCTGATTTCAAGGCTGATTTGCATGCCTCATTTGAGATGTCTGATTTGGGGCATTTGCATCACTATTTGGGCATTTAATTTATGCAAGTTGATGGTGGAATGGCTTTGTGTCAAACGAAATATATTGACACATTATTGCAGCCCCCATTTACTAAATGCTCTTGCTGAAATCAGTGGTACTGATGGCATGTTGTCTCTTTTATTTGGTTGACTCACCCTCTGAAAAATGTCACATCTTTTTACATATGTTCTTGCATTAGGAAATAGGGTTGGCCACCAAAAACCAGAATATAATATGAGTTTAGCAGTTCTTTCACTTGAGAAATGCCTCCTGCCACTCCAGAATGTGCCATTTCTAACATTTCCACGTATTTATCTTCAGGAACACAAATTCTTAAATATCCATCCATCCCTCTCTTGTACAATTGATCTCCTATTAGTTGATACTCTTCAGAAATCATTTGTAGATTTTTTGTGTCTGCACTAGCTCTTACTTGTTTTCCTTTCTTGTTTCTTTTGAACTCCTCAATTATGTTCATACTCCACTCTGGGTTTTTTTGAAACCAATATAGAGTTATAATTTCTGAATTTTGCAAGGATTGGCATTCCCAGCAGTTAGCAATATATGTTGTTACATCTTGAATATTATTAGGCCAATGTATCATCCTGATGAGATTATTTAGGGTGACTATCTTGGAAGCATGAGTACAAGGGTTCCAACAATGAGCTCTTCTTAGGTATTCCTATTGCTCCTCTTCTGGAGTACAATATTCCAATATGCCTGTATGGTTGAGGTGATACAAGTGTCCAGCTAGCAGCATAAAATTCCTGCTTTGTAATACTAAATGTGTGTTGTTTCCAAATGTTCTACAAGGTCCCAGGGTTAGCAAAGGTACTAAAGTCATGGCCCATTGAGGAATACTTTCTACTTTGAACAGATATGTATCTAGCAGGTCATCATCTAAAGGTGAACTAGACTCTTTAGCCTGGATTCTGGACAAATGGTCTGCTCTCAAATGTGTTTTCACCTGTCTAACCACCACCTCAAACTCAAAATCCATTAGTAGAAGAAACCATCTGACTATCCTTCCAGTGTGACAAGGTTTGTTTACTAAATAGAGTAAAGCTTGGTGATCTGCAAAGAATTTAAACTTGTTGGCCAGAAGATAATGTCTATATTTTTTTACAGCAAATATCATTCCCAATCCTTCCCTCTCAGTGGTTGTGTAAATTTTTTCTGCTAAATTCAGTTGCCTACTAGCATAAGCAACAGGGAAGTCTAATTTGCTCCCTTCTATTGGTTGTGCTAACACACATCCCAAATCATAATTTGAAGCATCCACATGGACATGGAAAATTTTATCCCACTGTGGTGTTTTTAGAATTGGTGTTGTTACCAAACAAGTTTTTAGAGTCTCAAAAGCTTGGTCACACTCTTTGGTCCACTCAAATTTTGTGATTAAGGCATACAAAGGTTTTGCAATGTCAGCAAACTTGTGTACAAATTTTCTATAATACCTGCAATGTCCCATGAAAGTTTGAAGTTCCTTTACATTTGTTGGCTTTGTAAGTTCCACTATGGCCTTAATTTTCCTTTCATCAGTTGAAATTCCATTTTTGGAGACTATGTGACCTAACATTCTCCCTTGTCTTACAAAGAATACACACTTCTCTGGATTTAAACATACTCTCTATGTTCTACATTTCCTTAATATATCTTCTAAATCTCTCAAATGATCTTGTCTTTTTAATGAAAAAGTACAAAGATCATCCACATAAATTTCCATTATATTCCTCAAAAATTCTTTGAAGATATGATACATCAATCTTTGAAAAGTTGCTGGGGCATTAGTTAACCCAAAGAGCATAACCCTAAAAGCATAGATTCCCCATTCTGTGGAAAAGGCAGTTTTATGTTGGTCTTCCAAAGCTATGGGTACCTGATTGTATCGTGAAAAACCATCCAAAAGACTATAAACCTCCTTCCCTGCAACTCTCTCTAAAAGATGGTCTGTTATAGGCAATGGGTAGCTATCTCTTATAGTTGCAGCATTCACTTTTTTCAAGTTAATGCATACCCTAAGTTTCCCATTCTTTTTTGGTACTACAACTATAGGAGATATCCATTCTGTATACTCAATCTCATAGATGAAATTGACAGCCAGCAGCTTGTCAATTTCTTCCTTTATTTTAGCAGAGTATTTATCATTGAATGTGTAATGTCTTTGTTTGCTAGGCTTTGCATCAGGTGTAATAGGAATCTTATGCTCACAGATTTTAGGGTCAATTCCTTTCAAATCCTTGTAGCTATAAGCAAACACATCCCTATAATTTCTGGCCAAATTTCTTAATGCTTCCTCCTCTTGATTTGTCATGTCATCAGCTATTACTATGTGTCTTTCTTCCCCCTCTTCCTGGGTGATCATTAGCTTTTTAGTTTGTTCCTCATTGTCATATGCCTCTCCTCTTTTCTTTTCTCTCTTTGGTTTCATTTTTAGAAGTAGTCTGTCTTCTACTTCATAAGTCTTGAAATTTGCAGGTACATCAAACTGTGGATCCTTGTTTGTCATTTTCTCATTTTTTCCATCCTCTTGGTCTTTTTCTATTTCCTTGTGTTTGTTTTTTCCATATTTGCCTGAGATTTTATCTTTTATTGCATCTGTGGCTTTTACCTCTTCCAAATATTGTGTTTTACCATTTTTCAATATCATCTCTTCTTCTTGGTCTCTTCTGTTTTTGATACCTTTATCATTTGTATTCCTATGTGAAAGACATCATATCCTTCTTCATTTTGGAATTTCACTCCCACATACTCATCATTGGCTAGATCCATGGTAGCCAAAATCTGGTTCCAACCATAAAGCTCAAATTCTTCATCTTTGAATTTTTGTGGTATATAGCTCTCATCCTGCAATTTTCTTTCTTTTACACAATCTTCTTTTCTTTTTCCATTTGTAATGTTTCTTATCACATTGCACTTCCATATTGATGATTCTGTTTCATTCTGATCTTCAATCTCTGATTCTTCACTTAAATCTTGATTTTGATATATTTTGAACCATTCTTGAGGGGACATGTCACAATATTGACCATTTCTTAGATTCACTCTGGTTATCCTTCCTTTGCTCTGAAGATATAGGCAATCATTACCCCAATCCTGCACAATTTGCATTTGTCTCATAAATGTTCTTCCTAGGATGATTTCATATGAAGTGGATTGTGGGAATTCAACTATGGCAAAAGTATGCTCTATTTCTATTCCACATATCTCCACAATCACTTTCTCCCATATTCCTAGGGGTTTTTCTATGTGTCCATCTGCAAGCTGTAATCTGATTTTAGTGGGTACTAATTCATTGTTCCCCATCTTTCCCAGGTTTGTTTAGTCATGATAGCCACACCTGATCCACTATCCAATACAAACCATGGTTCTGTGTACCCTTGAGATACTTCAAGATTCTTTTGGCAGCCTCTAAGTGAGGTATTCTTGGCTTGTGCATAAATTGACTTAGCACACTAACTCCATATGCAATATCAATTCTTGTAAGAGTAGCATAGTTCAAGCTACCTACCATACTTTGATAACCTATAATGTCTTGAACTTCATCACCTTCATGGGCACTTAGCTTTAGGTTCACCTCCATTGGAGTACTAGCTGCTTTAGCATCCTGCAAGTGAAATTTCTTCAACATGTCCTGCACATACTTCTTCTGAGTAATGTATATTCCTGAATTAGTGTAAACTAATTCAATAGGAATGTACAACAACTTCTCCAATTCTTGTTGCTGTGGATCAAAATTCTCTAGTTTTGCTTCCCATATTGTTCTATTGTGATGCAAGTGAGGATTTTGTTTTACTAGTTCTTCCAATGTAGTGTGGTATAAAATTGTACACTGGTTGTCTATATTGATTTGGAAGGTTATTTGTACATTCTCTTCCTGATCAAGAGTTTTCCTTGTTTCTGTTGCATTTGCTTCCCCAATTGTTGTTGGACAATTGTCATGTTCCCTCATTTTAAGTTGTGTTTCTTGTATGATTTGTTTGCATCTTTGCATTCTTTCATGCTCTAAATCTGGCATAGGGTAAGCCATTACATGGTATGTGGGATTTGGTCCCTCTTGAATCCTTCCCTTGTATGCTTCTATCAAGGTTTCCAAACTTTGTGATTTTTTTGCCTCTTGTTGAGTTGGTTCTGAGGTTGACTATTGTTTGACTGTTCTATAGTCTCTTCTTCTATACTTTTACCCATTCTCATTTTCCTTTCCCATCTCCCTTTTTGTCTGTTTTTCCTTTCTTTTGGAACTGGAATTTTCTTATCTCCCTTGGTTGTTGCCTGTTGTTTAGCTTGTGCTCTTGTTATAGCATTTACATTCACTTGCTCCTGGTCACTCAATTCTTCTTGCTCCATTATGTTGACTGTTTTTAATGGTATGTTATTAGATATGTTTTGTTGTTTTTGAGGGTTTCTTGGACAATCCTTTATTAAATGTTCTTTTCCACAATCCTTGCAATAAGCTCCTTCTACTCTTAGTGTAGGAGGTTGTGGACAGTCTCTAATGAAATGTTCTCCCCCACATCTATAACAAGCTATCTTTTGACTCCCTTTGAACTAAGGTTTCTGATTGGACATGTAATTATTGGTTATGTACATGAATGTGGCTGTATCCATTTCAATTCTCCCATTTCCCAAATCTAGGGCTTGCAGTTCTGGTTCTCTCAGCTCATATCCTTCCCACGCTTCCTGATATCCTTCATTCCAATGATAATCTTCTCTGTATGCTGATCTAAGTCTTGAGCTTTCTTGTTCTATTGGTGTGTATTTGAATGGTACCGCATTTGTTGGTAATGGTGGTTGTTGCCCAAGTACAGGTCTTGGTTGCTCAACAAATCCAGATTCGCTTTGGTTCACATATTCTCTTTCCTTAATGGGTTGTTGATTGTAGAAGCATTCTTCTCTGGTATGATTTGTCCATTTTCTTTCTAATGTGCAGTATTTGAGTGTTTTCCTATCTTGCAAATGTTGTGGTTTTAAATATGGACATTGTTGTACCAAATGATTTTCTCCACAGTTATAGCATTTCTTATTTGTAGCTATCCTGGTGTTTATCAGGTTTGTCTTGGTGCTAACTTCTAGGGCTTTGGCAATTGCCTGTGCTAATTCTTCTGCTGGTGGGAGTTTATCTTCATTTGTTCTTAGTTGATCAAATGCTAATAGATCTTATCCCCGGTTATCCTCTAAGTCTATTGCTTCCTGAACACATGCTCCTAGGTCTGGGCACCTTCTATAATACACCAAGGTTCTTAATTGGGCACTTCTTAATCCTTCTATGAATAGGGATACTTGTCTTGCCATGGATGGTACCTCCTCTCTAGGGCATCTGTCAATATATTGCTTGAACCTCCTAGCTGCTTCTCTAACATTTTCATCTTTTTGCTGCTTAAATCTATGTATCAAGGTAGTTGTGCTATGTTTTATTCTAGTTTTTGAGAATTCCCCTATGAAGGCTTCTAGGAAATATTCAATATCCGGATACATTTCCTTTCTCAAGGGAATGAACCAAGATAGTGCAGGTCCAGTTAGGGTTAGACCAAATGCTTCAAATTGTACTTTATAATCCTCAACTTCTTTTGCTCTAATTAATTGTCTAAATTCTGCAGCATGAGCATGAGGATCAGAATATCCTTCATATTGAGTCTTCATGCATTTGGCTACCTGATAGGGCCTCAGCATTCTTCCCTGATTCTGCCACTGATGTCTCCTTCTAAATGGAAAATCATTAAATCCTTCTGCTTCTCTTTCAAAAGGGTTCGGGGAAGTATGTATTCTCCCACCTTGTTGTTGTTCACTATTATTATGAGTTTCATGTTGTCTTGGCAAGTCTAGTTGCCCTAGGTTTTGTTCCCAAGGTCTCTTGTCTGCACTTTGCCCTAAGTCATTAGAATTTTCTAGGTCCTGTGAGAAGATGTATACACATCCCTGTCTATCCTCATATCTGCCATCCTTGAATTGTGCTACTGGTGTTATACTCAGGGGAACTTCTAAGTTTCTCAAACTAATGACAAACCTATGCATCCCATCCTGATATACATAGGTTCCAAACCTATTTGTGTACATATATTTAAGAATATTTCTGTAATCACCAATTTCAGAAGGTTCATTGGTTTCATTTAAATTTTCCATATTATTTTCTTGCCCAAAATCTTTTTCTTGTAGTTCTCCTATCACTGATTCTATCTCCTTCCTTCCTAGATCTTGTTTAGAAGGTGTGTACAATTCATTACCAGATCTAAGAATCATTCAACTATTTCACGATTCTGTGGTGAGAATCGTGTTTTTCACGATTCTGTGATGAGAATTGTGTTTTTCACGATTCTGTGGTGGGAATCGTGTTTTTCACGATTGTGTGATGAGAATTGTGTTTTTCACGATTCTGTGGTGGGAATCGTGTTTTTCACGATTCTGTGATGAGAATCATGTTTTTCACGATTTTGTGGTGGGAATCGTGTTTTTCACGATTCTGAGATGAGAATCGTGTTTTTCAGGATTCTATGGTGGGAATCGTGTTTTTCATGATTATGTTATGAGAATCGTGTTTTTTCACGATTCTGTGATGAGAATCGTGTTTTCACGATGTGGTGAGAATCGTGTTTTTTCACGATTTTGTGATGAGAACCGTGTTTTTTCACGATTCTGTGATGAGAATCATGTTTTTCACAATTCTGTGGTGAGAATCCTGTTTTTCACGATTCTATTCCTAGACGATCGTGATTGCTTACAATTGTTAGAAACATGATTTTCTTATGAAAATCGTGCTCTGGGAATCGCGATTTTGTGTTTTATTTCAGAGAGTCGCGATTTTGTGTTGCCCACAAAATCGCGATTCTGTGCAGATTTTTGAAAAATTTTAGGTTGTTTATTTTTGAGTTTTTGTTTCTCCAAAAGAATCGCCTATTTAAAATTTTAGCATGCAGTAAAAGAGCTTTAACAAAATTATTATTATTTCTCAGTAAAACTCAAAATTTTAAAAGTTGCGATTTCGTGTTTTTACTGATTTCTGAGTTTTTTATGTTCTAAACATCATATGAGAACTTGAAATATTGCAAAAATTTGTTGGGAAATCCTTACCTTGCTTGCTTGATCAGAGAATGTCCAAAAACTTGTGGTTGCAAAAAATCGCGATTCTGTCCACTCTCACTCTCTCTCTTCCTCACTCAAATGAGCTTTATTCTGGAATTCTAGGTTTTTATAGACTTCACACAATCGCGATTTTGTGTGATATTTTCAAAATCTCTACTTTTCACTTGTTCAGGTTTTTACCCTTCAACACTTTTATGGTTTTGATTCACAATTCCTAATTTTTCATCACAAGTTACTTCATTTATCCCACTGGTGGAAATCACAATTCTATTCCTAATTTCCATTTTACCCACTTGATGCTCAATCCTCACTGATTTTTTTAAAATTTGATTTTCTTCACTCACTTCAACTTAGTGAAACCTCTTACAATTACCTACCTCCAAACTCAAATGTGCAAAATGATTCAAATTCTTTATCTTACAGAAAATCGCGATCTTGTGAAGAGAATCGTGTTTTTCTGAACCTCGAGTTTTTTGCAGTTCTTGGCTTTCCTTTCCACTTAGTCCCCTTCAATGCTCTTTCCCAATTCCAAATCATTTGTTTCCTGCAATTATACACCATCAACAAAAATTAGCAATCTTGTGAAGAGAATCGTGTTTTTTTGAACTTCTAGTTTTTTTCAGTTTTTCAGCTTCCCCTTCCACTTGATCCCCTTCACTCTTATCAACAACACTCCAGTCCACTGTTTAAGGAAATAAGGAAATTTGTTTGAATTTTTTTTTAATGGATTTTATGAATTTTTTTTAGTATTTTGCCCTAAATCAAGGTAAACACTTCACTTAGGGTTTCTTGTTTAGAGATCCATTGATCCTGTGTTTCCTGATTGGTTATACTCCTTTATGCTTTGCTATCTACTCAATTTATGAGCAAGACTTCCCAAAGAAAAGTGTGCTAAAAAGTGAAATTATCAATTCATGCAAAGATAAACTCAAACATTCTTCTTTTCAAGATGCAAATAAACCTTTTCTCAAGATTGTTGCTTTGCCTTGGCTAAACAAATGGATCTTATCTACTTGCATATAGCTACTTTTCTTGACTTTCCTCAATGCAATCATGTCATCTATCCCAAGATCAACAATTTTGCTTGGTACTTGGTCAAAAAGCACTCTACAAATGCAAAGATAGACACATTTTACCTTATCTTCAACTATCTTGATTCAGTTCTTCACACACCTGCACTTTACTTATAAAAATGATATGAGCAACTATCAGTTTGCAAAAATTTCTTCACTTCTTAATCTCAAAAGGTTATCTATTGCTTTCTTTTCCCAAAAGACAAACAAAGAAACCTACCTTTTCATGTTTCCATTTCTTGATTAAAGAGTATTACCTTTTCAATGTGTTCAATACCATCAACAATGGAAGATCCAGTAAGGTCCAACTTCAATGAAGCTTTTGCTTTACTCCCTCGCAACGACGGCAAAAAATGTTCGTTGTTACCCTTTGGAGTTGTCCTCTCCAATCATTTTAGCATAAAGAATCAGCAATACATCTTACATTTGTCAATGCAAGAAGTATACAAAGACCACAACCCCTTCTAGATGATGGAATCCAAAAAATAAGAGGAAAGTGACTGGATTTCTGAGAAATGATGAAGATGAAGAGAAATTTCTAGGGTTTGGATTATCTTGAGCTAATCAATAGTATTTTTAATGATCTTGGTATCTAAAGTGTGTTATTTTCTCAGCAGAATACAATCATGAAGTCATATCACAAAAATGATACATGTAACCTTCAGACGAGACAATCGCGATTCTGTGAAAACTGACGATTTCCATCTCCAGCTCTATTCCTCAACAACTTCTCACTCAACACATCAAGAATCACCTCTCTTCATACTCATTCATCAGAAATACACAATAGAAGCTTGCAAATTCCATGGATACACATAGAATAGACTCAACAAATCAAAGAAATTCTCATGAAAGGAAGAAACACGATTTTCTGCAGGAAACTCTTCTCATTACTTGGATAGCGCAAAATACAATCAACCAACCCTCTCAAAAGAGAGGAAATTATCTTTTATACATTTTCAAGTGTCCCTTTTCACACTTGAATTTTGGTCCTTTTCCTTTCTAGTCTAAAAATATGCTATCTAAGAGTTTCCAAAAAATCTAGAAAAATTACATATGATTCTAATTTACATGAGGAAGACTCTTCCTCATTTTTGCATCATTTGCATAAATATTTCTACAATTTTTTATCATTTTACAAGTATTCCTTTTCCAAAAAATGCTACTTCTAACATTATGCTAGCTCAGGCTTCTGGGGGTAAAAACAAGGAAACAAGATCTTTTTAGGAGTACCTCAGAACAGGCGATACGATACCAAATTTTCCTGATATGATACTTGTCCTTCGGCGATACCAACTTCCACGATATGATACTGGAAGTGGTCACGATACG
Organism: Ceratopteris richardii; assembly: GCA_020310875.1. Lineage (NCBI taxonomy): Eukaryota > Viridiplantae > Streptophyta > Polypodiopsida > Polypodiales > Pteridaceae > Ceratopteris > Ceratopteris richardii. The sequence goes on along the minus strand of CM035418.1, from coordinate 1,025,896 downwards.
ATACCTCTGATTGGCATGATTTGATACAACCTCATAATACAATACCAGGATAGGTAACGATACGATACCTGATTGGCTCACGATATGATATCTGTAGTTAGGATGATACGATACCAGTGAATTCTCAAGGCGATACGATACCAGTCCATAAATGATATGATACCTTCCAGAGGATACAATACCACTAGAACCACGATATGATATTGCTTCTGCTAGACGATACGATACCTCCTATTGCGTGATATGATACCACAAGGTGCACGATACCATACTAGATTAAGAGATGATACGATACTAAGTGTGCAATACGATACCAATCATGCATGTGATACGATACTAAGTGTGCAATACGATACCAATCATGCATGTGATACGATACCGCTCACTCAACGATACGATATCGTGATCAACATGATACGATACCAGATGGACCACGATACGATACCATCGGGTGATTGCGATTGCTATACCAACACTCAATGATACGATACCTTGATGGTATCGTGATACCTCAAGGAGGCAATACGATACTCGACAAGTATCGCAATACACCGGAGTTTTGGTATCATGATACCAATTTTGGAGGCCAAATTCAAAATTTTTTGCAAATATATGTATCTTAGGTTCTCCTTGTCACTCCTATGTGCCTGTAGATGCACGGTCACTCTCCAAATCCACGATACTACACCCGCAATACCAAATGAAAGTCGTTTTAGCCCACGTGATACTTCACTCAGATTTTGGAATTTTGAGAGTATTTCAAGAGTATCTCTTCAGTGTCTTAGCTCTGAACTCCCTCTGCGCTTCTTTCTCACAGCCACAGGTGAAAAACAAGGTGAATGTACAATCAAAATGAAAAAAAATCAGAGAAGATGAAGATGGGGAGGAAATGATTGTGATGGTGAAGATGAAGATGAAGAAAAACTCAGACACTAAGTTGAAAATGGTGATTTTTTTAACCTTCCAACATCGCTACTCTATGTCTTACCGTCACACGCTCATCCTCCAAGCTCTCTCCCCAACAACGGTGCCAAATTTGGTGTCACTCTAGCACAACGGAAAATATCAATGTGAGGAGATTCACCTCATAAATGTCAATCCACGGAGACGTGAGGACTAGTATGAAGACCGTGAGCAAGTGATGGCACATGTGCATGAGTGAAAGCACACAAGCATGCACACGCATACACACACGTGCACAAGGTAGTGGAACAATGGAAGATCTTCGATTACAAAAGATCTCTCTTATAAAGCTCAAAACTACAACAAGCTAACCCCAAAAATGAGCTCTCCAGCCCTTTTTATAGTTTTTTGAGCGGTTTTGGCCTTGTCCAGACCTAGTGTTCGACCTAGTTAAAAATTAGGTTCTAGGGCGAATTTGAGGGCTCAAACGGAGTCTAACAATTATGAAAATTGGTAGGATGATACTTCTAATATCCTCAAGCTCAAGGGCTCCTCGGCTTGAACAAAATGGTGTTGCAAAAATGGAAAATGGTATTTACAATGGCTTTTAATGATAAAAATCACTATATTTATAAGAATTTCTTCGAAAAAGTTAACATGTGCTTCTTGGAGCTCCCTACTTTCTCCTTCTTCTTGTGTGTCCACTTCCTTGATGCACTTCCATGCTTTGTCTTTGACCCTGAGTGTCAATATTGTGCCATATAGACTTCCTTTGAAATCCAGCCATTCAAGAATGTATTTTTTACATCTAATTGATATAACTTCCAATTCCTAGATGCAACAATGCTAACAAGCACTCTAATGGTAGGCATTCTAGCTATAGGTGAGAAGGTTTCTTCATAATCTAACTCATGGTTCTGAGCAAACCCTTTAGCTACTAAACTTTGCTTATACCTATTGATTCTACCATCTAGATTCTTCTTAACTTTATAAATCCATCATGAACTAAATACCTTCATTGATGGTTTTCTTGGAACAAGTTCCCATGTATCATTGTCCATGAGAGCTTCCATTTCTTCATCCATTGCTTTTCTCTATTCTTTCTTGATTTGAGCTTCTTCATAGGATGTAGGCTCTTCATGGTTGAGATCCTTGGCTATGTAGATTCAATGCTTTGTAACTAAGGATGTGTCAAATCCATATGTTTTTGGCTTCTTCTTTTCTCTCCTTGACCTTGTGATTGGTTGTAGAAGCTTTGTGCTCCTTGATTTAATTCTTCCATTTTAGCTTTGCCTTTATTCTTCCATAGCTTCAATTTCTCCAATGTCATCTTCAGAATCGCTATCTTCAAGTTGCTTTGGCTCCTTTGTTGGAAGAGATGGAAAGTCATCATCCAAGTCATATGGTAGCTTCAATTTCCTATCATCATCAAACCAAGATTTGTTCTCATCAAAGACTACATCTCTACTAACTAGAAAACCTTTGTTAGTGGGATTGTACAATAATGTAGCCCTTTTGATTTTGATCATATCCAATAAACACACATTTCTCTGCTTTGGGATCCAATTTCGCTCTTATTTGAGAAGGAATGTGAGCATAGGCTAGACATCCAAAGATTCTGCAATGTTATAGGCTTGGTATCCTTCCATGCCACACTTCATATGGATTCATTACATGTAATGATTTCAATGGGAGTCTATTTACAAGGTATGTGGCTTTTGATACAACCTCTGCCCAAAGGTAATTAGGTAGGTTCTTCTCATTGATCATAGGTCTAGATACTTCAACTATGGTCCTGTTCGTCCTTTCTGCTACTCCATTGAGTTTAGGGGTATACTTGGTTGTTATCTCCCTTTTGATGCCTCTTTCTTGAAGGAAAGCATCAAACTCCTTTAAAAAATATTCTCCACCACCATCTGATCTAAGTATCTTGAGACATTTACCTGTTTGGTTCTCTACAAGTGCACGATATGTTTTGAAACAGTTGAAAACTTCATCTTTATGTTTCCTGAAGTATAAGATTGTCCACCTACTACAATCATCAACAAAAGATACATAATATTTGGAACCTGAAATGGAGGGTTCTTTGCTTGGACCCCACACAACTATGTACAAGTTCCAATAGCTCTTGATGTATGTAGCTCTTCCTATTGAAGGGTTGTTGTCTATGTGCCTTGCCAAATTGACAAGCTCCACACTTTTAGATCATATGTTTCTTTGTGATGTCTACATATTTGTTTAAAGTCCTTTCACCAATATGAGCAAGTCTTTTATGTCATACCTCTAATTCAGAGAGAGTTTGAGATCCGTAGCTAAATAATGCTATGTTCTTGGTATCTTCCACTTCAAATGTGAAAAGCCTTCCTGTCTCTTTTCCTTTAGTTATCCTTTTGAATTCTTGCTTTGGGTCTTCCAGATAGGCTCCATGTCTTGTAAATCTGACTCGTAATCCTTTTTCCACAATTCTTCCAACACTTATCAAGTTCTTGGTTATTGTAGGTACATAAAATATCTTACTCAAAAGGTTCATGTTCCCATTTGATGTCTTGACATTACCTATCTTTTCTACTGAGTGCCTTGTATCATCTCCTGTTTGCACTTCATGTTTGTTCTTGGGATCTTCCAAGTCAGAGAGCAATGCTACATTTCTTGGTACATGATTGGAGCATCCTGAATCAATGTAAAAGACATGATCTTCATCCTTACCCTGCTTCAGTGATAGGTTCATGAGAAGAAGTGAGTTTTCTTGACTTTGATCCTCAGTGTAGTTGTTGTAGTCCTTCCTTCCTCTATATCCATTTTGGTAGTTGTTGTTGTTGTGATAGTTGTTGTTGTTGTATCCTCCATTATATCTACCTCTATTTGATCCATAGCCACCTCTGTTGAATACTCTTCCTCTTTAGTTCCTTGGGTTTTTGTAACACTCTTCAATAGTGTGATTAGAATAACCACATATGTTGCAAGGTTGAGATGTTTGAGGTCTCCCCCTGCTTTGCTTTCCATCTCTGCCTCTACCTCTAGCTTTTCCTCTTCCTATGAGATTAACTTGAAAAGAACTTCATTCATCTTCATTCTTCTTTGACTTTGATTTATCCTTAGCTTTAGCTTTATCAGAGCACAGGGCAGAAGATTGATTACCTCTTGAGGATTCACCATTTTTGTTTAGCTTTGCTTCATGTGTGAAGAGTTGGACAATTAGAGTATTAAGATCTGGTACCTGCATGTCCATGTAAAGATCCATGGTAGTTGTGAATGATTCCCATTTGTCATCTACTTTAATGCCATTGATGATTTTCCTTATGATTTTCTCTTCTTCAATCACTTCTCAAATGCTTCCTAATTGATCAGAAATGTCCTTCATCTTTGTGACATAATCAATCACACTTTGCTTGGGGCTTTTCTTCAATGTTGTAAACTTCATCCACAACTTATTCTTCCTTGCTCTAATGTTTGAAGAAAAGAAAGCAGCAAGTGCATTCCAGGTCTCCCTTGAGGTCTTGCATCCTTTCACATGAGGTAAAAGAAAATCAAAGATTGAGTTTAGAATGTATGAACTTGCTAATGCATTCTTTGAACACCAGGTTGCAAGTCTTTCTTGCTCTTCAAGTGATGGTTGCCCTTTGCTTCTCATAGTTGGAGTTACTTCATCTTTAGATATGTATCCAAAGAGATTTCTTCCTTGAAGGTAGGCATCCATCCTTAGAGACCATACTGGGTAGTTGTTTCTATCCAATTTGTCAATGGTAGAAGGAAAACCATCTCCCATGTTGATTTGACAATGTTTTGATACCACTGTGAGAAGAGATGATGATACTATCCAAAGATGAGGCTGGTGCTGCAATAACTTGCTCTACACCTGCTAAGTTTCACTCCAAGGATGCTTAGTAGACACTTTGATCTTGATAATGATGCAATAAAACCTCCTTAGTGCTTTGGAAGATCATTCTCCAATTGATTCATCAAAACAGATAGCACAACACAAAAGAGATAATAAAAAACTTGCTATTTTGGGATGAAGAGCACTCTGGTATTCTACTTAGAGCTCAGAGTCTGCTAAAAATTGACCAGAGAAAATTTGCACACATTCAATTGAATATATAATGAATCTAAAGCAACAAATTTGATGAACTTTACTAGACTATACTGAGAGAAATCAATTTAGGAACATTGGGGTGTCATCTTGACTTTTCAGGAATACATTTCTTGCATACATAGGTCACTTAAAATTGATGTAGCTAAGAGAGTAAAGATTCAAATGGAATGAAAATTGATATTAAGCAAAAAGACTTATCAACTAGACCTATAGCAATTTAAATCACTTCAAAAGAGTAAGTACATTGAGAGAAATCTCTTATCAAAGTTGACTGAAAAACATAGGGTAAACCTGAGACAAGAGTTGTAGAGAACTCCAAGTATGATCAAAGAAATCAATCTCTATTGTACATATGATACATGAAATTTATGGGAATGAAGGATGGGAAGGAGCATCATAAAGTGTACTTCAATGATGATACAAATCTCAATTCTAATCTCCTCTTAAGGACTAGTCTACCCTAGGACTCTTTTCATGAGTTTTTATAGAAGTTTTTGAAATCAAATTTGGAGGGGATTCCACCTAAAAGTTACTCCATTCTAGGAAATCACATGTAATTGATTCTTTCTACTTGGATTTCATAATTTGCACCTACCAAGGTCACGGGATTCTTTTTTCCCTTTTGCATTTGAAGATACTAAGTTTCTAATTTTACAAGAGAATGGTTTTATGGCTTCTCTCATTGAGAGTTCATAAAAGGTCATTACACGAATGATTTTAATAAAGCACTAGGCTTGGCAAAATACACCAACATCCTAGAGAGACATGTAGGACCAAAAAAGAGATATAATGCCATATTTAGGAAAGTATTAAGATTGGATTAGATTCAATAAGGCAAGAGCCACTAAGACCAATCCTACCAACCTCCATCCCCAAAAAACATAGTCCTAGTCAGATACGCTAAAGAGAACCGATAAAGAGCCATAATTCAATTGGAATCTTGCATGGTAGATACAAATGTTAGCTATGAAGAAATTATACCCTAAGAATAGAATAGACTACCCAAAAGATAGTCACAATGAAGGAAGATGGTATCAAGAGGAAGTATATTACCCTACCAACACTAACAAGAGCCCTAGATGGAGAGATAAATCTAGTGCAAGATATAATACTTTGAAAAAGGAGCCATATCATAGTGATAATTTATGAAAGATGCATATAATCTTATATTTCCATGCTATAGATGTGGTGGTGATTATTTCTAGAGGGACTATTTTAGATCATCTAAAACTTTCGATAAGAATATTGAAGGCCACTATCAAGGTTATGGAAAGGAACACTCATCAAGGCTTGCCCATAAAACCCTCATAAATATACACATATACCACTCAAGATGGTGTAATAATTGGAAATGGTAGTGAGTTTGAATGGAAATTCCTTTCTGAATTCATCATATGAGTATAGCAACTGGAGATGGAGACTCACTAAAACAATTTTTAAAAGTCAAGGGGAGAGAAGAAAATATTCATTTTTTAGCTCTAGAGCTTGTTAGAAAGCTCATTTTGAATCCCACACAATCACACTTGTCTTTTGTTAAGAATCTTATTTTTATTTTTGGATATGGTTCTTTGAAGTTGAACTTGGGGCAAGTACGAGGTGAGAAGAGCTCACATGGCCTAAAATCTTCTATCAGTTGTTGCAAAGGCCAAGATGATGCAGTGATTGTGGGATTATTGATTAGCTCAAAGAGTGTCGTACTCTTTCAAGAAGGGCCACAATGGCTAACCAACACTACCAAATGTCTAGTGAACTAAAGATGTGCAAGAGCAAGAAAGAGGATGAATTTCCAATCCACGTTATTGTTAGAGCTCAAGCCAAGAAGAAAGCTCAAGCTAAAGATAAGGGAGCAAACCTATTCGATAGTCAGAACGAAAAGGGAACGTTAGGAAAAATATAACACAAGACACAAGCCAAGAAAATGAAAAAGTGCATTGGAGAGCTAGAGAATAAGTTTAAAAAGTCCCAAGAGGAAGCCATAATATCTAAGGAAAAAAGTGAGAAAATTGATTGAGAGTTTCATCTAATTAGGTCTAGGGCTGTTGGAGCCGGAGCTGAAGGACTGACAAGACAAGGAAGCACAAGAAGAGAGTCCGAGAAAAGAGATAGCACAAGCAGACAAGGCAGTCAACGACGATCCGGCAAGTAGGCCAACAATTTTCTTCAGAAAGAAGCACTGATGAACATTCACGCAGATTTAGCATTAAGGCAACCTTAATCTTTCAAAACCTCTACACCCATTAAAAGTGATTATCATCACTAAGCACCATTGTAAATATCATTTCATCTTTTTGTAGCTCCATTTTGTGCAAGCCAAGGAGTCCTTGAGCTTGAGGAGCATTAGAAGTATCTACCTGCCAAATTTCGTATTTTTTAGATATCGTTTGAGCCCTCAAATAAGCCCTGGAACCTAATTTTTAACTAGGCCGGACACTAGGTCTGGACAGGGCCAAAACTTAGCCAAAAACTATAAAAAGAGCTAGAGAGCTCATTTTTGAGGTTGGATTGTAATTGAAACAAACTTGTAAGAGCTTTTGAAAGTAATCTAAAGAACTCCATTGATTCTCTCTCTTTGTCTTGCCGTGTGTGCGCGTGTGTGTGTATGTGTGTGCATGCTTGTGTGCTTCTCACTCACGCACTTGTGCCGCCACTTGCTCGAGGTCTTCATACCATCCTCACGTCTTCCCGGATTGACATTAAAGGAGGTGCTACTCATCATTGAGCTACACCAAATTTTGGCGCCGTTGCCGGGGACCAAGCTTTGAGGACGAGCGTGTGATGGTAAGACGTAGAGTTGACGCGTTGGAGTTGTAGGTATTTTCTTCACTCTCATCGATTTTCTTTTACTTTCTTCACCATCTTCATCACCATCATCATCATCACCATCTCCATCATCGCGAAAATTTTCAGTTTTGATCATATCACCATCTCCACCTCATTTCCTCCATTCCACTTGTGAGAGAGAGCGAGAGAGCGATATTGCTTGCACTGTTTTTGCATGTTGTTGTGATTCTTGCAGGTACAGCCATCATCATCATCCCCAGCACGCTGCGCGCAGATCTATCGAGGGCATCGAAAGGCGTTCTAAGCAAGTGTAAGTGCAAGCTTGGGAACACACCTCCTGAGCACTCAAGGGCAACCAAGCAGGAAACAAAAGGTTGGAAACTTTTAACCCCCTTGTCAATCCCTAGCTTAAGCTAAGAACGATTAGAGGTAGGAGTAAGCCAGGGCGACGGTAGGCAATTATCAAGTTGAAGACTACCTAGAAACTCAAGTTCAAGATAAAAACATAATCTCTGTACTGTCGATAACCTTAAGGTAAAGAACCTAACCGGGAACGATCAACCTGAAAGTGCGCAGAACATTCAAGTATTCCTGACGACGAAATATCAGACAAGACCTTAAACACGAGAAATAACTAAAAAGAATCAAGTGACTGATACCAATTGATCGGCAACGAGGTTGTACTTTGGGCAAAAAATTGGGTTAATCAGTTAGGCATATGAACCTTAGATCAGGACGACACCTAGCAAGAGAGAGACAAAGCCTTAGGTCTTCAGAGGCTAGTGTCAATCATACTGCAAGGTCTTGGGCCCAGCAGTTGAGTCACCACTCTCATTACCCTAGCTCGGATACCAGTGAATCAGGGATGTCTCAAGGCATGGACAGACCTACGGGAAGTTCAGGTGTGCCTTACCTGTACAGGGTAGAAGGCCCTTACAAAACGCAGCTAGAGTACCTTAGGACCAACCGATTAGGTGCTAGCATCTATGAGGACGGCCTAGGAAGATCCGTGGTCCAGATTAAAAACCCTGACCAATCCATAGGACTAGAGCACCCAGCTGTCAAGTTTGAAAACGGTGCATACCTGGACAAGGAAGGAACCATATACGTAGTCACCAGTCATCCAGATAGGACAGATGAATTTGGAAATGTAATCTCAGAAGCGGACTTAGGCGACTTGGAACAAGGAAATATGGGAGTAGAACCTAGAACACCCCGAGGCAAATCTGTTCTCACTAGGATTATCACACCTGAGTGGGTTCCCCAAGATAACAAGTGCATAGATTTGCTTCTCAACCGAGAAACTGACGAAGCCTTTTGGAGGTATAAACCGGATCACCCAACTGATATAGGAACAATCATGATCTATGAGTTTAAGGATCCTGATAGCCCAGGCAGAGTGACCTACTTAGATCACACCTCTGAGAGGATCTTTGTGGTGACAGAAAATGATAAGCATGCTTACACTTGGAAGGGTGAATTTATTTTTCCCCAACCAAGACCAAATGTATCCTATGGTCATCCTGGGGCTGGAACTTCCCAAGCTCATGGTACGCAATGCGACAGAAGCAGAGATAGACCAGAAGTAAGTTTTGCCAACCCAGTAGGCAGAGAAAGAACGAGGACGGAGACGAATAGGGTAGAACCTGAGATGCTTAGAGCCCACAGGAACCAAAGAAATGTAGATGGATTCCCTCTGCCGAGGCCTAAAGAGCACGCAAGAACCTTGAGACCTACCCAGCTAGTTAAGTCCATGAAGAATTACTTTGACGGCACAGGAGATCCCTATGATCATGTGGCGGAGTTCAAGCAAGTCTTGAGAGCTGAACAAGTGGAGGATCTGTTCACGCAGTACAATGCCTTCGGTCTAACCCTTAGGAATACGGCACTTACATGGTTTCAGCCATTGGATGAGCGCCAGTTCAGGAGCATAGACCAACTCCTAGAGGCATTCATTGTAGAGTTCTCTAAGAGCGGCATAAGACACAATACATCCTCATTGATTCACAGCTTCAAACAGACCCCCCAAGAGACTGTCAGATTGGCCGGAAGGAGATTTAGACAATATCTTGAAAGGTGCCCTATTTCGGAGCTACCCACATCCGCTAAACAAGTAGCCTTATTCCTTGATGGATTGTTGAGTACGAAATTGAGATCCTATGTGTATCTGAAGGACCCTAGGACTATAGAAGAGTGTGTACGCATGTGCATTGACATTGAAGATAACCTAGGGGAAGAGCTAGAGCTTTCCAAAATTTACAAAGATTCAGATATTGCTTCTAGTCACTCTTCCACGCAATCCACGTCGATTGAGGAACTCGCAGAGAAAGTGGCACAAAAACTAGGCGTCTCTAGCAAACAAATCCCAAGGTTTGCCCCTGTGAAAAGGTGCTATACATGCGGTGGTGACCATATGGCAAACGTCTGTCCCGTTATGGCTCAACCTCAAGTTAACCCTAGTAGCCAGTACTGCACCATAGAACGGAAGTACACAAACCATACTGCGCAAGATTGCCCATACAACAAGCAGGCAGTTAGGCAACCCTACCCTCAGCCCTACCAACAAGGCAGATACCAGAACCAGTACCCTCCACCACCACAATATGCTAGACCCCAACAAACCTACCAACCACAATATCAGGCCCAACAGAGACCCCAACCGGTGCTAGCTCAACAGCCTCCAAACCCCGCTAACGTGATTCCAGTAAAGTATGCTGTTGCAGAAGAAAACCTGAATAGGGCCATAGTACCAGTAACCCCATTGATCTCAGAAAGTGACCCGAGTGACCATAGCTTTGATTCTACACATGTCGATAGTCCCCAGGCTTACTACATGCAGTCTCCAGAACATGGTGAGTCCTACTATAGTGAAGAACCGAGTGAACCTAGTTGGGAGTCAGACTACACAAATGTCATGTATGCAAACCCCAACCCTAGACCTCAACCTAGGCAGGTACGACCACCATTTCCTAGAGGACCATGCTACCGATGTCAGGGAGATCACTTCATTCGTGATTGTCCCTTACCTCCACCTACACAAAATCAGTCTGTGACGATCCAAGGCTTTTGCCAAGATTGTGGAAAAGAGCATCTTTTACGAGATTGCCCAAAGAACCCCAATAATATGCCAAAAATCACTCCTATCAATGTGATTGGTTTGGTTGTAGATTCCTCCGGAAGTGTCACTTCCACTGCACCAGTACAGGTAGTCACTAGAGCCCAAGCACTGCAGCAAAACCAAGAGGCAAGCCAGGAAAAGGGCCCAGAGGCTAGTGAAACCGAGAGCGTGACAAAGAAAAGGACTAGAGCGTGGAAAGATAGTCGAGAAAGAATGAAAAGACAATGGGCTAAAAAGATGAGTGAACTCGAGGAAAGCGTAAGGGAAACAAGAGCCAGAATAACCGAACTCACAACTCAAACTCACTCTCACACTACTCCACCACCACCACTCCCATCTCCATCCAACCCACCACCTTCCCCACCGCCTCATCAAATCCCACCACCCCCTAGAGTAGGATCAGTCCTAGCTGACCCCACTCCCGAGGACCTAAACATGATGCTTAAAGCATATCAGGCCAGAATCCAAGAAGGGCCAACCATAACTGATCATGAAAAATGCTACCCTAGAGCCGAGCTAGAGCTTGAACGAACAAAGATTTGTGCCAAAATGGTGGAATTGGCTCAGACCATGTTTGAAGCCAGTCGCCTATTTAACATTTCTAGTTCAGCTAAGACGCAGTTACACTTTGATGGACTACTAGAAAGAATAGAGATGCTAATTGCACAATCAGAGAAGGAACCTGCCCCTCAAAGAAGGGAAAGGGTGAGAGAACGGATAATTCAGCCTCTTCAGGAAGCTCACGTGCCTCCTCAAGAAGCTTATCTTCCCCCCCAAAAGGCAGATGAACCCCCCTCGAAAGCTTACATACCTCCACAGGTGACCTACATTCCTTCTCAGAGAGCGTATGAGCCTGTTAGGAAAAGTAATAGAATAAGTAATCCTCCCCAAGAAGCTTGTGCTCCAGCCATCTATGGGAACGAGGAGAGAGCCAACGATAGAATAAGCCCTCCTTCCCAGGTTGCTTATGTGCCCAATTCTACGGAGCCAGACACTTCTTCTTCTATGAATCGGTTTGCACCAGATTTCCTACGAGAGATACAAGAAGACAAATGGGATAACGAAAGTGAAGTCGCCCCTCCCTTTGAACTTGTGGATGATGCACACAACCAGTTCCCACAAGACATCCCATCTATTTACGGGGAACATGAGAGTACTCAGTCTCATGAGAGATTGGACTTTGAGTCTAATTCCATACAAGAGCTACCCCACTTCATAGGCCCATGGGAAGCAAAGTCCACATGTATGAGAGCACCCACAGTCATGGTAAGGAACGACGACTCAGTCATACCTAGGAACACGGAGATAGTAAAGAACACCAAGGTGCAGCGCGATATCACTTTGGAAGAACTGCCTAAGGATAGACCAAAAGCGCGGAAACATGTAGCTAGTCAAGTAACTGAAGTTGCAAAACCACGTTCCAGGGTAGGATCCCATAGGACAGTGCCAGAAATTCCCTTGGATAAGATAGGAGATATGTGTGAAGGCGAAGAAGGGAACACCTATCTTCCCATCACCTACCAAGAGTACACCACCAAGGCAATTTTAGACTCAGGTGCAGGAGTTGCAATTGCCACTACTTCCCTTTGGAAGCGTTGGGGCAAGCCAGCACTCAGGCCAACGAGAATGAAATTGCAGATGGCCGATGGTCATATTGAGAGACCCCTAGGATTGCTCGAAGGAATAACTCTCACCACTTGTGGTGTCGAGTTTGAGCATAGTTTTGCTATATGTGACTTCAGCAAAAATCATGCCTATGAGATGATTTTGGGAAGACCATTTATGCGACAGTTGCAAGTGGTACAGGATTGGGGAACCAATTCTTTGTACCTGCAGCACTTAGGTGTTACGACCAAAGTCAATCTCAAAGATTACTCTCATAGGGATGTACCTCCTATCCAGTGGAATCCCATCCATAGAGCCAAAGATGATACAGAATCGGTGCATTCCATAGGGTCTGGATCCTCATGGATGCATGAAGATACTCACTTATGGATGTGCAAGGTAGCAGTAGAGGAAGAGAAGAGAGAGAAAGCCAGAGAGGTAGGTGCGAAAGAGACCCATAGATCAATCCAAGACCCAGCCTATGCACCTGTAGTTTTTCCAGACGAAGAATTCGAACCTCACGGTTGGGCAGAAATCTTAGCAACCATGGACGTAGCCATCAATGAAGAACAATGGACACCTCACTGTGATGAGGATGGCTATGACATTTCAGTCTTCTCCATAGAGCCAATCATGGGAGAGGCAGTTCTAGAAGAATGCGAACCTAACCCTGATGCGTTTGAGGATGCAAGTGACTCCGATCTAGAGTCAATCATTATGGACCCACCATTTGCATCAGATGAAGAATACTTCCATGAAGTAGAATTTCAACCCCAGAGGCATGGAGAGCTTACAAATGATGTAAGATTAGCAACACATGTGACCCCGAAGGAAGAAGGAAAAAAACGGAAGAAGAGAGAAGCCTCACCAGAAGAGGAAGAATCTTTGTTTGAGGTCCCAAAAAATTTTAAGAAGTATGAGATAGATGACAGGAGAGTCATGATTAGAATGCCTAAACGAGAGGCACAATCAGGAGAGGCCTATGATAACAAAGAAACCACCAAGAAAATAGTAGTGGCCCTAGAAGAAGGAGAGGAGAGATGCACGTACATAGGCCATGACCTAACAGAAGAAGAAGAGCACGAATTGATTGCCTTGCTAAGAGAATATAGAGATGTATTCGCTTGGAGTTATAAGGATTTGAAAGGCGTTGACCCCGATATATGCTCACACACTATTCCCATGACCTCAGATGCTAAACCCTCTAAGCAAAAGCCTTATACATATAACGATAATTACGCTGCTAAGATCAAAGAAGAGATAGATAGACTGGTTGAAGCTGGATTTATCTATGAAATTGAGCACACTGAGTGGGTATCCCCCATCGTAGTGGTGCCCAAGAAGAATGGCAAGTTGCGTGTGTGCATTAACTTGAAAAAGGTTAATGCCGCCACGATTCGAGATAACTATCCGCTTCCCATCACAGAACATCTCTTAGAAAGAGTGGCAGGCAAGGAAGTGTACAGCTTCCTTGATGGATTTTCGGGCTACAATCAAGTAGCCATAGCCCCAGAGGATCAGCATAAGACAGCCTTTGCCACAGAATGGGGCATTTTTGCTTTTAGAGTAATGCCATTTGGGCTTACCAATGCACCAGCTACCTTCCAGAGGCTGATGTGCCATGTGTTTAAGGAGTTCCTGAGGAAGAGTTTAGAAGTCTATGTTGATGATCTTTGTGCTCATTCCAATGTTAGACAAACCCATATTCCTGAACTCAGACAAATCTTTGATAAATGTAGAGAATATCAAGTCTGCCTGAACCCAGAAAAGTGCGTTTTTATGGTCAGGCAAGGCAAGATTCTAGGACACATAGTGTCAAAGAATGGCATATCTACTGACGAAGAAAAGGTGCGAGCCATAGCAGAGCTACCTAGGCCAAAGAATGTCAAGGAAGTACAAGCTTTCATGGGGCACTGTGGTTATTACCGACGATTTATACACATGTATGCTGTCATTGCAAAGCCCATGTACGGACTTCTGAGAAACTTTGAGTGGACGGATGAATGTGAGAATTCCTTCCAAGAGCTTAAACGAAGATTATGTTCAGCACCAATCTTGACCACACCAGATTGGAATAAGCCATTCCATGTTCATGTGGATGCATCCAATTATGCCATTGGATGTGTGCTTGCACAACCTACTGGTGAAGGTAATATGGATCTTCCAATTGCCTATGCCAGTAGACAATTGAATGCGGCTGAACGGAATTACACCACTACAGAGCGAGAAGGATTAGGCATGGTATATGCAGTTAAGAAATTTAGACACTATTTGCTTGCAAATAAGCTTAAATTTTTTACTGATCATCAGACATTGTTATATCTCGTAAACAAGCCATGCAATACAGGAAGATTAGTGAGATGGTTTCTCTTGCTAATGGAATATGATTTTGAAGTTGTGGTAAGGAAAGGTAGGACTCATTTGAGAGCTGATCATCTCTCTAGGCTCACATCGGGAGAAGCCCCACAAGGAGTGTCAGATGACCTTCCTGGTGCTTACTTGTTTAATTTGGAAGTTGTACCGCAGTGGGCTAAGCCATTGGTACCAGTATTGACATACGGGCCTAATCATCCAGTGATAAACACTCGGAATAGAGAAGTTGTAAAAGCCCAAAAGTACCACATCATGGCAGGAAGCATGTACAAGCACACAGATCAAGGGATCTTGGCTTGTTGCGTAGAAGAGGATGAATACGCTAAATGGTTGCAATTAGCACATGTAGGTGCGTTAGAGCAACACTACTCAAAGCAGCGAACTTTACAGACCCTCAAGAGACTCGGAGTACATTGGCCAACTATGGAAGCTGATGTCCAAAAGTTGTGTAAGGAATGCCCAATCTGTTGCACTAAGCCACCTGTGGAACACGCCACTCTTTATCAAGTATCCATTGTACCAGATTGGAGCGAACCTCTCGTATCCTTCCTGAGGACAAACACATTCCCTCCAGACATGACTCTGGCTAGGAAAAGGAGTTTAGAACAAGAAGCCCAAGATTACTCACTCATCGGTAATAATCTATATAAGCGCGGTAAAGATGGTTACCTGAGATTGTGTGTCCATGAAAGTGAGTATCTTAAGATCTTAGAAACTGCTCACCAAGGTGTAGCAGGAGGACATTTTGGACCGGATCGGGTGATCAAGGCAATTCTATTTGCGGGCTTCTGGTGGCCGACCCTTCACATGGATGCACATACCTATGTGAAACGGTGTGATGTCTGTCAAAGGACTCAGTATCCTATACGCAAAGATGAGACGCCACTGAAACCTATGATGGGTGGACGCGCATTCTCTAAGTGGGGAATAGACTTCGTAGGTCCTATTAATCCCCCAGCTAAGGGTTCTCATGCAGAATACATCATTGTGGCAACAGACTATCTAACCAAGTGGGTAGAGGTAAAAGCTACGACAAAGAACGATGCTCAAACAACTGCTAAATTCTTGTTTGAGAATGTATTCACAAGATATGGGCTACCTATAGAGCTTGTAAGTGATAGAGGTACTCATTTCTTGAACGAAGTGATTGAAAATCTACTCCAAGAATTCTTGGTAGTACACAAGAAGTCTGCCCCTTATCACCCTCAGGCTAATGGACAGGCTGAGAGCACTAATAAGATCTTATGCAATGTACTGACAAAATTAGTGAACACTAAACGCTCTGATTGGGACAAACAACTACACCATGCTGTTTGGGCATACCGAGTTGCCTACAAAACGGTACTCCAAGCCACCCCCTTTCAGATGGTATTCGGTCAAAACACTGTGCTACCCTTGGATTTCCTGATTCCTACGTTGAAAGTAGCACAAGAGCACGAATGGACAGGCCATGAACTCTCCTCTAGGATTTTTGACCTTGAACGATTAGGAGAAACACGACTGAGAGCCGCTGCAGGAATATATGCAGCCAAGAAGAGACAGAAGGCATACTTTGATGCCCACGTAAAGGATAAGGGTTTGAAAGCAGGAGATCTAGTTTTAGTCTATACACTGAAACAACACGCAAGGAAGCTAGAAAAGAGAGGCTACGGACCTATGATCATCAATAGGATCTCCACAAGTGGAGCAGTACAACTGGCCACATTAGAGGGTGATGTTCTCCCTAACTATATTAGTGGTTGCAGAGTCAAGTTGTATCAGGAACCCCTCACGGAGGAAATGCTCAGCCGACTCAACACTGCTAAGAAACGCAAAGAGGAAGAAAAGCGAGTTCGAGAAGAAGCTCAAGCAGAAGCTTTAGAACGCATCAGAAGGATGAAGTTACGAAGGCAAGGTAGAGATCAGCCTAGAGTGAATGAATATGCAGGCCAAGGATATCCCATGGCCATGTGTGAAGTTGCAGGAACAAGCTCGCATAGAATACTTGATAGACGTCCTTTCATAACCATAGATATAGGACAAGGAAAGAGTGCAAGGACCGTAAGAGCCTTGATTGACTCAGGTGCAGCCACTAGTGCTGTTAGAGTGTCTTACTGCCAAGAATTACAGTTGACTGTCAATCCTGTGGAAGCATATCTCATAGGATTGGGAGGCGTGGAAACCCCTTGCATGGGCGAGGTGGAACTTCCCCTCTACATTCACGATGAGGCAATGACAGTTAAAGTACTAGTGTGTCAAGATGAGGATCTCACGGAGCCTCTCGTCTTGGGTCAAGATTGGATCTATGACCAAGCGGTCAATCTAAACCTAAGAAGTGGACTTCTCCAGGTTTGGGTCAATCATAGTCGAGTTACAGTAGAATTAGACAATGGAGCACTCAAGGAACTAGGAAAGGCACAGACTCCTGGTCCTTCCAGGGGTACACATGAAGATGACCATGCTGTTCTTGTTCAAAACCCTGTGCTGCAGAGGAATGATATTTGCAAAAAAGGAGTCAGGGATGCAACGGAACTCCCTTCTTTTCCACAGGCCAGAAGAAGGCAGCAACCAAAGGTGGATCAAAGGCAGAAGAAGCAGAGTACTACCTATGTCCGAGATCAAAAGTACCTGCGCAGCAGAATGTCCCAGAAAATAAACCAGGTGTGGGTGCGGAAAGGCGAACAACCGGTTGCACCACCGTCAACTACACGGGCAAAGCCTCTTATTAGTAACCAACAACACCACGCTAATAAGAAGTCTTTCAGAAATTTTTCTGCTAAAGTAAAATCTATTTGGGTGCCCAAGAAGTCGATGAAGGCAAGCCCACAATCAAGACAAATTTGGGTGCCTAAGGCTTGCTTGAAAGCACAAGTAGCTACGCCAAGGCCACAACCTATGCAGCATGACGCAGCTACGCATACTGCCAGTATTCACTCGTTCTCAACACTCAAGAACACACCAAGACCCAAGAGCGCGCATGTAATCAATTGTAAATGGGTCCCTAAAAAGCCTCATTTTCAAACCGCGCCATCGAGAAAGCTCTCTAGAGTCTCTACGAAACCGAAAGCAAAGCCCATCCACTGCATTTGGCAGCCTAAGAACTGTAATAAACCCCCCGACCCCAATTTGTAAATTCATTCCCACTTACTAACTTCATTAGTCTCCTAGGACTACCCAAGCATTAACTACACACACATGCACCGAACACTTACTAACCCATTATTCGCTCCCGACCCGCATGTTAATATTGTGATGGGAACAACAACGGTCCTTCCTTGTCCTGTACAATATTAACACATGTTTGTATATTCTCACAGAGGCAGCCAGCAAGAAGTAAAATGGCTGATACAGTGGGAACTAGCTCCCAGGCAGGCACCAGCCCACAAGTGGTAGACATCGAAAGCCTTCCAGTTGAGGAAGAATTAAAGGAAAGACCAGCGGCATTACGGGCATTGCACGCCATACCAATTCAGAATCCTCCGCAGGGTCACACAATGCCGGTGGGCAAAACCTCACATTGGTTCAGTGACGTTGCTGGCCCCCTGGGTGAAGGCACGTATATGTGGGAATCCGAAGTCGAATTCAATGGACGATGGGGCCGATACCATTTCTTTACCAGGGAATTTGAAAGGCTACAAAATAACGAAGGACTTAAGCCGATCTGGAAGAAGGTAGGGCTTTATGACTACTTCAAGTCCCAACTACCAAAGCCAGATTTCCTCAGATGCTCATATCTAATTAGTACCCTCACCCCCAGCAAAGACAAGAAAGGATACAGCTCCTTTGTGCTCCCATCACTCACAAGGGGCAACGAGCTGAAGCGTTTCCGCTTAACTATCAATCTGGTAAGAGAAGCACTCGACATGCAGGGAATGCACATTCCAACAGAGAAAGAGACAATGGTTCCAGACAACATGAAGAACAGGAATCTGACAAAGCTGAAGGACATGGTTGCAATGACACCCACGATCGCCATCCACTTACATATGGTCATGCAACATTTCGCCTTCCCCGCGCAGGATAGATTCACAATGCCTCCCAAAAAGATTTGGTTTAGCCTCTACCTGGCGGATGCCTTTGAGTTGACCATCAATATGCCCCACTGGATTATCGACCAGATTCATATGGCTCATCAGAGATGGTATAAGAAGCAAAGATCTGTATTGTATGGTTGTTGTGCACTCACAAGAATTGTATACAGATGTCTCGCCTATGATGTACCGGTGCAAAGGGCTCTGATCTGGTCCAGAGCACAGGAATTTCAACGACGATTGTCAGCCGTAGGGCCCCCCTCAAAGAAGATGCGAGGCACCGTCCAGATGCCTTGTGCACAAGCTCGCGGTGCAACTCTGACGCCTGAGACAACCCCAAGACTCCCCCGACGAGTGCAACCGTTTACTATCAGGCTACCCAGGCACAGCACAGATGGCCCCAATCTTGTATTTCCACCAGTACCGACTGATCTGGAGTTCCCGCATGGGTTCACTCTAGAGGACTTAACTGACGAAGAAGTTGCAAGAATCATAGAAGCTGTAAATGCAGAAGTTGAAGAAGAGCAAGCCAGTGGACAGCAAACTGCCCCAGACCAAGCACAGCCCAACCAACCAGACGTAGTCAACGTGGACACTGAAGAAGAAGCTCATGGGGAGACACAGGGCGGACATTCAGAACCTGAAGAACAAGAGTATGATCCAGAAGCCCTACAAGTACTGGAAGGTGCCCCGCCTACACTAGCGCATTAAAGAAGCTTTACGAAACAATGAACCGAGTTCAAGAGCAACACAGGCTCTCATTAGCCGCAGGTAAAGCTCTCATGAACCAGATTCTGGAGGAGGAAGGTGTGGACGAGCAATACCGTGCCACCTTGGAAATGATATCAGATGCTTTAGGAGTACCGGAAACTGTGCACACAGCACTTGTGCACTCACGAAGAACAGAGAGAAGATATGGAAGACGCCCCCCACGATCGGGAAAACAAATGAATGTATTAGGATCAGGACCACAAGGCACCCCCACAACCACTGGCACGGCACACACAATTCACGACACCGAGGAAGTCCACACATCGAGTGCACCCCCATCACCTCCCTTGCCACCTTCTCCCCCACATCGACCTCAATCACCTCCCTCTACCACTGTAACCTCCACTGTCACCACCTCTGAAACCACTGCACACACCAACGCACAATCCATCAGCCAACCCACACACTCTACTCCCACTGAAAACATAAGTCTAACTACAGCCACTATACACCTCACCACCCCGAGCACACTTCCTAGAAGTTCACAATTACACACACCTCTGTACACATTCACAACCCTCACCGCTACCACAATCCCCATGTTCACAGTCACTCCCATCACGAACCCCACTTTCATGGAGGTATCACCCACCTCTGCACCTCTCCCATCCCCCATTTACCCACACTCTCCCATTCCCCCACCTCCCCCCTCACCCATCCCCAGTACTGCATTCACAACCCCCTTTCCCTTTCCCTACCCCTCTGCATTCAATACTATTCCTCTCGGTAACCTATTTAATAATATGCATCAATGCATGGCCCAACTCCAGCAACATTACCAACACTTGGACGACCAACATACAAGGCTCTTCCAACGCCACGAGGATCTCCAAGCAAGATGTAGGGATCTTGAAGAGCAGAAGCAACAACTAGAACAGCAGCAGGTGACATTACAGGAGCAATACGCACAATTAGAAGCCAACCCACCTCAAACAGATGATGACGAACGACGACATATGGACGAGCTGCTCCATTCTCAGATCACGGAAAACCTGAAACTTCGACGAAACTTGGGCCTCCTCCGAAAACACATGTCGACCGCGTTAGAAGAGAATAAGAGATTACAGAAACAGAACGAAGAAAACCTGGAAGCGGCCATGGAGGGTTCCCCACAAGAGATTGACCCAGAACGATTCAAGGCGATACCCTCTGAGAATATGCAGGTGGTGTTAGAAACTCATGCAGACTTAATGGAGGCCCATGCCGCTTTAGAAAAAGAAAGAGATGAGTTACGAAGACAATTGGCCACTCGACAAACAGAACCGAGCCCGAGCATAACTGCAGAAGAAACAGCTGAAGAGGTCAGTAAACTCCGGGCCGAACTTGAGGAATTACGCAGCAAGGTTATGCAATATGAGCGTCAGCCCTCCCCTCTGGTAGACCCCGAGCCTGACGACCTGGTGCCAATTGAGGTAGAAGAAACATTTGAGGATCCCTATGTCCCGATGCCAACACCCGGAGGTAAGCGCACAGAATAGGGCATGGACACAATTGAGATCGAGGCACCGGAATGGATGCAAAAGTTAGAGAAAGTAGCCACGACGCATGATGACAGGGTGGCCGTCCAAATCGCATTGATGTCAAAATTGGAAGAGGTGGTAATAAAATCTGATTATTTCCAGAATCTTTCACACCATAGGTGGATCGGGCCATCGGATGATCTGTATGTACCTTTTTGCGTACTGATGGCGGATTATAATGCGGAGATCAAGCGCCACACCTCAAGGGAACCCACCTCTGCCACCCAATTTGCACCCGATGACATCCCAGAGAGTGCCAAGCAAGGACATATCCGGCAACCAACATGGAGAATTCGACTGCTCGAAACCTATCCGGAAATGGTAAGAACGTGGAACAACATGCCATTGTACATCAAATATAATCCATGTTATTGCCCTGTGTTCCGAAGGAGATCCTGGCCGGAGTACACACATACAGTGCTGACGATTAAAGGATGCGAGAAGTGGATAAATTACGTGTACTTCGCACCCCCTAAAGGCGCACCCACAATTGGCTATATGATTTCAACGATCCGGCATTGGGGGGCCCGTTTCAAGAATGTTCCTGATATCATGACTCGGATGTGCCTGAAAATTTTCGAACTTATGCTGGTCACCTTCAGGACCTTCAAAAATGTCAAGGAACCGCATCTCTCAGCACTAGGATTTAATGAAGGGAACCAGGATCTTGTATACGACATGAGCACAACTCCATCGATCAATGTTGTGTATGCATGGCACGCTCGCATCAAATATCTACCGGCCTGTTTCAAACAAACGTTCGAAGAGATGTTTGTCACGGGATTCTGGGAATATCATTCCGAGATATTCATTCCCAGACCATCCCATCTCTTGCAGTTGTTTGCAGTGGAACAAGCTCTCCACTCCGAAAAGCTACGTATGCCACATCCAGAGGTTCCTGGGCCGGTAGACTGGGATGCTCTTCTGACAGATTTGGCCAAAGGGTTGCGAAGTGCCGAACATCATTTAGCGCAGGACGTCATCGAATACTACATCCAAAAAACCTCTCAACAAGGGTCTGTCAGGGACGACAGACGCGAGAGAGGGGGGGGTGTTGGAGCTGGAGCTGAAGGACTGACAAGACAAGGAAGCACAAGAAGAGAGTCCGAGAAAAGAGATAGCACAAGCAGACAAGGCAGTCAACGACGATCCGGCAAGTAGGCCAACAATTTTCTTCAGAAAGAAGCACTGATGAACATTCACGCAGATTTAGCATTAAGGCAACCTTAATCTTTCAAAACCTCTACACCCATTAAAAGTGATTATCATCACTAAGCACCATTGTAAATATCATTTCATCTTTTTGTAGCTCCATTTTGTGCAAGCCAAGGAGTCCTTGAGCTTGAGGAGCATTAGAAGTATCTACCTGCCAAATTTCGTATTTTTTAGATATCGTTTGAGCCCTCAAATAAGCCCTGGAACCTAATTTTTAACTAGGCCGGACACTAGGTCTGGACAGGGCCAAAACTTAGCCAAAAACTATAAAAAGAGCTAGAGAGCTCATTTTTGAGGTTGGATTGTAATTGAAACAAACTTGTAAGAGCTTTTGAAAGTAATCTAAAGAACTCCATTGATTCTCTCTCTTTGTCTTGCCGTGTGTGCGCGTGTGTGTGTATGTGTGTGCATGCTTGTGTGCTTCTCACTCACGCACTTGTGCCGCCACTTGCTCGAGGTCTTCATACCATCCTCACGTCTTCCCGGATTGACATTAAAGGAGGTGCTACTCATCATTGAGCTACAAGGGCCTCCTCTATAGCTGATGTGAATCGTGAAATACTACTACAAGTACACTAACGAATCCACAAAGGGCCTACCATTGGAAACCATGAAAAATTTTATCCTAAGCCAAAACTTAGAAAGGGAACCACTAGATATTTGCAAAAAATGATTGATGTAGCCCCAAAAATGCTAAAAAAGGCTCCTCTAGCCTTTCCTTACATGCACACTCCTAAATCGTAGTTCCAAAAACTGAGCAAGATAAGCTTCAAGAAAGGCCAAATCAAATTCTAGATCCATAGGGGTTGGAATGCCATGACACACCCTTAAAATCTCCCCATGTAGACATGTCCAATGAGGAAACTATACATGTACTAGAAATCAAAACCCAAAAGTACCAAAAGCTCTAGAAGCCGTGTGAGCCAAGAGATGGAGAGAGTTGCAAAATCGACCACCACCCTTCTTAGAACTCAAATTTCTAGATCCAACCCTAGACAATGATGCACATGGAATGCATCAATCTAGCCTAATTTTGAGTCAGTCATTGCACCAAGTCTAGGATCTTTACCTAGATACTTAGGCCCATATGAAGAGAAATCAGAGTGTACAAAACAACCATGCTACAAAGTAAGAGGTATGATTAAACTTAGAGAGCTCACACAAATCCCTCCACTAACCAAAAAAGAATTAAGACACTCACATGAACTCAACATGCTCAAGTTAAAGTCACTTCTAGTATCATTCTAGTTCTTGTAGATAGACTAGGAGATTTCAATAGTTCAAAGATCGTGATACTCCAGGTAGAGTGACCGACTTAGATCACTCTTCAGAAAGGGTCTTTGTGGTTACAAAAAACGATAGGCATGCTTACACTTGGAAAGGTGAATTTATTTTCCCCCAACCAAGATCAAATGTGTCCTTTGGTCACCCAGGAGCTGGAACCTCCCACGCTCATGGAATTCAAAGAGACAGACATAGAGATAGACCGAAGGTAAGCTTTGCCAACCCAGGGGGAAGAGATAGAACGAGAACGGAAACAAATAGAGTGGAACCTAAAGGATTTAGAGCCCCAAGGAATCAGAGGAATGTTGATGATTTCCCTCTGCCAAGGCCTAGGGAACACGCTAGGATTCTGAGACCAACTCAGTTAGTTAAGTCCATGAAGAATCACTTCGATGGCACAGGAGACCCATATGATCATGTGGCCGAGTTTAGGCAAGTCTTGAGAGCTGAACAAGTTGAGGACCTATTCACGCAATATAATGCCTTTGGTCTAACACTTAGGAACACAGCCCTTACGTGGTTTCAACCATTGAACGAGAGACAGTTCAGGAGCATAGACCAACTCTTAGAGGCTTTCATTATTGAATTCTCTAAGAGTGGCATAAGGCATAATACCTCCTCATTGATTCACTCCTTCAAGCAAACCCCTCAAGAGACCGTGAGACTTGCAGGAAGAAGATTTAGGCAATATCTTGAAAGATGCCCTGTTTTGGAGCTACCCACACCAGCTAAGCAAGTGGCTTTATTCTTGGATGGATTGCTAAGTACCAAATTGAGATCATATGTGTACTTGAAGGACCCTAGGACAATAGAAGAGTGTGTACGCATGTGCATCGACATTGAGGATAACCTAGGGGAGGAGTTAGAGCTTTCCAAAATCTACAGAGATTCAGATAGTGCCTCTAGCCTCTCTTCCTCGCAATCCACATCAATTGAGGAACTTGCGGAGAAAGTAGCTCAAAAACTAGGTGTCTCTAGTAAACAAATTCCTAGATTTGCCCCAGTAAAGAGGTGCTATACTTGCGGTGGTGACCATATGGCGAACGCATGTCCCATCATGGCTCAACCCCAAGTGAATCCTAGCAGCCAATATTGCACCATAGAATGGAGATACACAAATCACACAGCACAAGATTGCCCGTACAATAAGCAGACAGTTAGACAAACCTACCCTCAGCCCTATCCACAATAGGGAAGATACCAGAACCAGTACCCCCCACAACAATATGGTAGACCACAGCAACCCTATCAACAACCCTACCAAAACCAACAAAGACCACAACCTATGTTAGCTCAACAACCTCCAAACCCAGCTAATGTGATTCCTGTGAAGTATGTAGCAGCTGAGGAA
Organism: Ceratopteris richardii; assembly: GCA_020310875.1. Taxonomy (NCBI): domain Eukaryota; kingdom Viridiplantae; phylum Streptophyta; class Polypodiopsida; order Polypodiales; family Pteridaceae; genus Ceratopteris; species Ceratopteris richardii. The sequence continues at coordinate 1,000,872 of CM035418.1, read as the reverse complement.
AATTTGAATAGAGTTATAGTGCCAGCAACACCACTGCTCTCAGAAAGTGACCCAAGTGATCATAGCTTTGACTCTACACATATTGATAGTCCAAAGGCTTACTACATGCAATCTCCTGAACATGGTGAGTCCTACTACAGTGAAGAACCAGGCGAACCTAGTTGGGAGCCAGAGTACACAAATGTAATGTACACAAACCCTAACTCTAGGCCCCAACCTAGGCAGGTAAGACCCCCATTCCCTAGAGGACCATGCTACAGATGTTAGGGAGATCACCTCATTCGTGATTGCCCCTTACCTCCACCTACACAACCCGAGTCAGTGACGATTCAAGGCTTTTGCCAAGATTGTGGGAAAGAGCATCTCTTACGAGATTGCCCTAAGAATCCTAATAATATGCCAAAAATAACTCCAATTAACGTTATTGGGTTAGTAGTAGACTCTACAGGAAGTGTGACGTCCACTGCACCAGTACAGGTAGTCACTAGAGCCCAGGCTTTGCAACAGAACCCAGGGATAGGTCAAGAGAAGAGTGCAGAGGTTAGTGAAACTGAGAGCATAGCCAAGAAATGGTTGAGAGCCTGGAGGGATAGTCAAGAAAGAATGAAAAGACAATGGTCTAAAAAGATGAGCGACCTAGAAGAGAGCATAAGAGAAACAAAAGCCAAAATTGTTGAACTCACCTCTCAAACAAACTCTCACATACCACCACCACCCTCACTTCCATCACCATCTAACCCACCATCTGCCCCCCTACCTCAGAACATCCCACCAACCCTTAGAGTAGGATCAGTGTTAGCTGACCCCACTCCTGAAGACATAGACATGATGCTCAAGGCATATCAGGCCAGAATCCAAGAAGGGCCAAATGTGACGGATCATGACAAGTGCTACCCTAGAGCTGACCTAGAGATAGAGAGAACCAAGCTATGTGCGAAAATGGTCGCATTGGCTCAGACCATGTTTGAAGCCAGTCGCCTTTTCAACTACTCAGGATCAGCTAAGACACAATTGCACTTGGATGGACTCGTAGAGAAGTTAGAAAGTATAATTGCAAGATCTGCCAAGGAAGAAAAAAATCAAGAGAGAGATGAGGCAAGCAAAAGCATAAGCCATCCCCCATAGGAAGCTTATGTGCCCAATTCCACTAGACCAGACACTTCCTCTTCTATGAATAGGTTCACTCCAGAATTCCTACGAGAGATACAAGAAGACAAATGGGCTAAAGAAAGTGAAGTCCCTCCTCCCATTGAACTTGTAGATGACACGCACGATCAATTCCCACAAGACATTCCATCCATTTATGGTGAGCAGGAGAGCACCCAGTCTCAAGCGAGATTAGACTTTGAGTCTAATTCTTTACATGAACTACCCCACTTCACAGGCCCATGGGAAGCCAAGTCGACCTGTATGAGAGCACCCACTGTCATGGTAAGAAACGAAGACTCAGTCATACCTAGGAATACGGAAGTAGTGAAAAACACTAAGGTGCAGTGCAACCTCACTTTAGAAGAGCTACTCAAAGTTAGGCCAGAGTTATGGAAACATGTAGCCAAACAGGTACCAGAGATAGTAAAACCTCGTTCCCAGGTAGGTTCTCAGAGGACAGTGCCAGAAATTCCTCTAGACAAGATAGGAGACATGAGTGAGGGCGAAGAGGGAAACACATATCTTCCCATTACCCATCAGGGGTACACCACCAAGGCAATTCTAGACTCAGGTGCAGGAGTTGCTATTGCTACCACTTCCCTATGGAAGCGGTGGGGCAAGCCAACACTCAGGCCCACGAGGATGAAATTGCAGATGGCTGATGGCCACATAGAGAGGCCTTTAGGACTACTTGAAGGGATAACTCTTACTACATGTGGTGTAGAGTTTGAGCACACGTTTGCTATCTGTGATTTTAGCAAAAATCATGCCTATGAAATGATCTTGGGACGACCCTTTATGCGACAGTTGCAAGTGGTCCAGGATTGGGGAACCAATTCCTTGTACTTGCAACACTTAGGTGTTACGACCAAAGTCAATCTCAAAGATTACTCTCATAGAGATGTCCCGCCTATTCAATGGAATCCCATCCATAGAGCCAAGGATGACGCGGAGTCTGTGCACTCCATAGGATCAGGATCCTCATGGATGCATTAAGACACTCACTTATGGATGTGCAAAGTGGCAGTAGAAGAGGAGAAGAGAGAAAAAGCCAGAGAAATAGGTGCAAATGAAACACATCGATCCATTCAAGACCCAGCCTATGCGCATGTAGTCTTTCCTGACGAAGAATTTGAACCCCATGGCTGGGCAGAAATTTTAGCAACCATGGATGTAGCCATCAATGAAGAACAATGGACACCTCACTATGATGAAGATGGCTATGACATTTCAGTCTTCTCCATAGAGCCGATCATGGGAGAAGCAGTGTTAGAAGAGTGTGAACCTAGCCCTGATGCCTTTGAGGATGCGTGCGACTTCGATCTAGAGTCAATCATTATGGACCCACCTTTTGCATCAGATGAAGAATACTTCTATGAAGTAGAATTTCAACCCTAGAGGCACGGAGAGCTTACAACTGATGTAAGGCTAGCCACACATGTGACCCCAAAGGAAGAAGGAAAGAAAAGAAAGAAGAGAGAGGTCATACCAGAAGAGGAAGAATCTTTGTTTGAGGTCCCGAAAAATTTTAAGAAATATGAGATAGATGATAGGAGAGTCATGATCAAAATGCCTAAACGAGAGGCGCAATCGGGGGAGGCCTATGATAACAAAGAAACCACCAAGAAAATAGTGGTAGCCCTAGAAGAAGGAGAGGAGAGATGCACGTACATAGGCCATGACCTAACAGAGGAAGAAGAGCATGAGTTAATAGCCTTGCTAAGAGAATACAGAGATGTATTCGCTTGGAGTTACAAGGATTTGAAGGGTGTTGACCCAGACATATCCTCACACACTATCCCCATGACCTCAGATGCCAAACCCTCCAAGCAAAAGCCATACACATACAATGATAATTATGCTGCTAAGATCAAAGAAGAGATAGATAGACTGGTAGAAGCTGGATTCATCTACGAAATTGAGCACACGGAATGGGTATCTCCCATTGTTGTGGTGCCCAAGAAGAATGGCAAGCTACGTGTATGCATTAACTTGAAGAAGGTCAATGCCGCCACAATTCGAGATAACTATCCACTTCCTATCACTGAGCATCTCTTAGAAAGAGTAGTAGGCAAGGAAGTGTACAGCTTCCTTGATGGATTTTCAGGCTACAATCAAGTAGCCATAGCTCCAGAAGATCAGCATAAGACGGCTTTTGCCACGGAGTGGGGTATATTTGCCTTTTGGGTAATGCCATTCGGGCTTACTAATGCACCTGCTACCTTTCAAAGACTGATGTGCCATGTATTTAAAGAGTTCCTGAGGAAGAACTTAGAAGTCTATGTTGATGACCTCTTTGCTCATTCCAACATTAGACAGACACATATACCAGAACTCAGACAAATCTTTGACAAATGCAGAGAATATCAAGTCTGCTTGAACCCAGAAAAGTGCGTTTTTATGGTCAGGCAAGGCAAGATTCTAGGACACATAGTGTCAAAGAATGGCATATCCACTGATGAAGAGAAAGTAAGAGCCATAGCAGAGTTACCTAGGCCAAGGAATGTCAAGGAAGTACAAGCTTTCATGGGGCATTGTGGTTATTACCGACGATTTATACACATGTATGCCATCATTGCAAAGCCTCTGTATGGACTTTTGACTAACTTTGAGTGGACTGATGAATGTGAGAATTTCTTCAATGAGCTTAAATGGCGATTATGTTCAGCACCAATCTTGACCACACCAGATTGGAATAAGCCTTTCCATGTTCATGTTGATGCATCCAATTATGCTATTGGGTGTGTACTCGCGCAACCTAATGGTGAAGGTAATATGGATCTTCCAGTTGCCTATGCTAGTAGACAGCTGAATGCAGCTGAACGAAACTATACAACCACTGAACGAGAGGGACTAGGCATGGTATATGCAGTTAAAAAGTTTAGACATTACTTGCTTGCAAATAAGTTTAAATTTTTTACTGATCATCAGGCACTGCTATATCTCGTGAACAAGCCATGCAATACAGGAAGATTAGTAAGATGGTTTCTCTTGCTAATGGAATACGATTTTGAGGTTGTGGTAAGGAAAGGGAAGACCCACTTAAGAGCAGACCATCTCTCTAGGCTCACATCGGGAGAACCACCACAAGGAGTATCAGATGACCTTCCTGATGCTTACCTGTTTAATTTGGAAGTTGTACCTCAGTGGGCTAAGCCATTAGTGCCAGTATTGACATACGGGCCTAGCCATCGAGTCATAAACACTCAAGGTGGAGAGGTAGTAAGAGCCCAAAAGTACCATATCATGGCAAGAAGCATGTACAAACAAACAGATCAAGGGATCCTAGCTTGTTGTGTGGAAGAGGATGAGTACGCTAAATGGTTGCAATTAGCACATGTAGGTGCATTAGAGCAACACTACTCAAAGCAACGAACCCTACAGACACTAAGGAGACTCGGAGTGCATTGGCCGACTATGGAAGCTGATGTCCAAAAGTTATGCAAAGAATGCCCAATCTGCTGCACTAAACCACCTGTGGAACATGCCACTCTTTATCAAGTGTCCATAGTGCCAGATTGGAGTGAACCATTAGTAGCCTTCTTGAGGACGAAAACATTCCCCCAAGACATGACTATGACGAGGAAAAGGAGTTTGGAACAAGAAGCCCTGGATTACTCACTCATTGGTGATAATCTATACAAGCGTGGTAAAGATGGTTACCTGAGACTGTGTGTCCATGAGAGTGAATATCTCAAGATCTTGGAAACTGCTCACCAAGGTGTAGCATGAGAACACTTCGGTCCAGATAGGGTGATCAAGGCAATACTATTTGCGGGCTTCTGGTGGCCGACCCTTCACATGGATGCACATACCTATGTGAAACGGTGTGATGTTTGTCAGAGAACTCAGTATCCTATACGCAAAGATGAGATGCCACTAAAACCTATGATGGGTGGACGTGCATTCTCTAAGTGGGGAATAGACTTTGTAGGTCCTATTAATCCCCCAGCCAAGGGTTCACATGCTGAATACATCATTGTTGCCACAGACTATCTGACAAAATGGGTTGAGGTAAAAGCTACGACAAAGAACGATGCTCAAACAACTGCTAAGTTCCTATTTGAGAATGTGTTCACAAGATACGGGCTACCTATAGAGCTAGTAAGTGATAGAGGCACTCAGTTCTTGAATGAAGTTATTGAAAATCTGCTCCAAGAGTTCTTGGTAGTACATAAGAAGTCTGCCCCCTATCACCCACAAGCTAATGGCTAGGCCGAAAGCACAAACAAGATTCTATGCAATGTGCTTACCAAATTGGTAAATAATAAACGATCTGATTGGGACAAACAGCTACACCATGCTGTTTGGGCATACCGATTGGCCTATAAAACGATACTCCAAGCCACACCCTTTCAGATGGTATTTGGCCAAAATGCGGTGCTACCTTTGGACTTCTTGATTCCCACATTGAGAGTAGCACAAGAGCATGAATGGACGGGTCATGAACTCTCCTCGAGACTTTTTGACCTTGAACGATTAGGAGAAACCAGATTAAGAGCTGCAGCAGGAATATATGCAGCTAAGAAACGACAGAAGGCGTACTTTGATGCCCATGTTAAGGATAAAGGATTAAAGGCTGGAGACCTAGTTTTAGTCTACACCTTGAAGCAACATGCAAGAAAATTAGAGAAACGTGGCTATGGACCTATGATTATAAATAGGATTTCAACGAGTGGAGCAGTACAACTAGCCACTTTAGAAGGTGATATTCTTCCAAGCTACATCAGCGGGTGCAGAGTCAAGCTGTATCAGGAGCCTCTCACAGAAGAAATGCTCAGTCGACTCAACACTGCTAAGAAACGCAAAGAAGAAGAACAAGGAGTTCGAGAAGAAGCTCAAGCAGAAGCTTTAGAACACATCAGAAGGATGAAGTTGAGACGGCAAGGTAGGGATCAACCTAGGACAGGTGCCTATGAGGATCCAGGATATCATGTGGCAATGTGTGAAGTCTCAGGAATAAGTCCCCAAAGAATAATAGATCGACGTCCTTTTGCGACTTTAGACATAGGACAAGGAGTTAGTGCAAAAACTGTGCGGGCATTAATTGACTCAGGTGCAGCCACTAGTGCTGTGAGACTTTCTTACTGTCGAGAATTGAAATTAAAAGTCAATCAACTTCAGCCCCGACCCAACCGGGAGTAGTAGAAGTAGAAGATGATGAAGAAGAGACAGAAGAACAAGAGGCACACGAAGAGTATGATCAAGAATATGAAGAACTTTCAAAACTAGCAAGTACCCCGGCATACTCGGCCCAAATAAAAAGATTATACAAAACTATGAAGCGAGTCCAGGAGCAACACAAGTTGTCACTCGAAATAGGAAAGATGATCATGAGCCAAATGTTAGCCGAGGAAGGTGTGGATGACATGTTCATCGAATCAATGAACCTGCACGCTGATGCTGTGGGCTTAGATGAGGCTGTTCATGCAGCCATGACTTATATTAATCGATTTGAGAAACGTGTGCCTACCCGTCCCATGCGATCTGGCAAACAAATACACATCAATGTATCAGAACCAGGAGGCAACACACAAACAGAAGAACATCAGGAGGAACCACTCTCACCACCCATCTCACCTCTCACTACACATGTCACCTCACCACCTAGCACTACCACACCTATTTCTGGCATTACCACAGTCGTCATGGGAATTCCTCTCTCACCCGGCATCCAATTCGGAGGAGTTACCATGCCCACCTACACAACACTCTTCACAAATATCACATCCACTCCACCCACTGTTCCCATCTCCACAGCCACACACACATTCGACACAATGGAAACATCACCAGCCACAGCACCACTCCCACCCCCCACACAACCTCAATCTCCCATACCCCCTCCACCTACCTCACCACTTGATTCCACAGCATTCACAACTCCCTTCCCCTTCCCCATCCCCCCTGCATCTTCATCTTTCCCTGCATCGTTTAATGTAAATAGTATATTCATAGCTTTACATCAATGCGTGTATCAACTTCAGAGTGAGTACCAGGCTCTAGAAGACCGTCATCATCAGCTGACGACGAATCATCAACAACTACAAAGATGGCTTACCAATATAGAAGAAGAAAATGCAGAACTCCATCAACGCTACACCACTCTCGAGCAAGCTCATCAAACCCTCCTGGAGACACCCCAACCATCACAAGAGTCAGGTGTCAAACAACTTGAAGCCTTACTGGAGGTTTATCAAACAGATAACCTGAGAGTCTGACGAAATTTAACTCTACTCCGAAAACACATGGCCACAACCCTTGAAGAAAACAAACGTTTGCAGAAACAAAATGAAGAAAACCTGGAAGCTACCATGGAAGGCTCTCCCCATGAAATCGACCCAGAAGAATTCAAAGCAGTTCCCTCAGAAACCATGAAAACCATCTTGGAAAGCTATGCTGATTTATTAGAAGCACATGATGATTTGGAAAGGGAACGGGATGAATTACGTATCCAGCTCAGGGAACAGGAGGCACAACCCAAAGTCATAGAAACGACCTCGACTTCAGCGGAAGTGAAGGCATTGACAGAGCAGGTGGCGGAACTGTAGAAGAAGTTACTGGAATATGAAAGGCAGCCCTCTCCAGTTGTAGAACCAGAGCCTGAGGAATTAGTACCCATTGAGGTGGGCGAAACATATGAGGAACCATATGTTCCTATGCCGATGCCAGGTGGTGCACAAACCTCAGAAGGAATGGACACCTTAGAAGTTGAAGTACCTGAATGGCTCCATACACTAGAGAAAACAACAACAACCCATGAAAATCGAGTGGCAATTCAAATCCAATCAATGGCCAAATTAGAAGACACCATCATAAAGTCAGAATATTTCCGCAACATGTCTCATCATAGATGGATCAGCACCAACGACGATCAATATGTGCCATATTGTGTACTCCTTGCATATTACAACGCAGAGATTCAACACAGATGTGGCAAACCTCCAACTTCGCCACACAATTTGGGCCCGATGATATTCCAGAAAGTGCTAAGAAAGGATCCATTCATCAACCCACCTGGAGGACCCGTCTTCTTGAGACCTACCCAGAGATGGTTCGTACTTGGACTAACATGCCACTTTTTATTAAATACAATCCTTGTTATGTTCCAGTCTTCCGCAGGCGCACCTAGCCAGAGTTTACAATTGCTGTCAAGAACATCAAAGGTTGCGCAAAGTGGTTAAACTATGTTTATCTAGCACCTCCTCAAGGACCTCCCACTGTGAATTACATGATTTCTACCATCCGTCACTAGAGCATTCGACTACGGAATACCCCCGATGTGATGGCCCAAATGTGCATGAAAATCTTTGAACTAATGCTAATCACATTCAGGACATTCAAGAATATTAAAGACCCCCACTTCTCACGTGTTGGTTTTCTTACAGGAAACCAAGATCTCGTATACGACATGAGCACCACCCCATCAATAGAGGTAATATATGCTTGGCACGCCAGAATAAAGTACCTCCCAGCTTGCTTTAAACAGACATTCGAGGAGATGTTCGTAACAGGATTCTGGGAATATCACTCAGAAATATTTGTACCGAGGCCCTCACATCTCCTCCACTTATTTGCTGTGGAGAGAACCATCCATTCAGAACAACTGCGGGTGCCACATCCGGACGTACCAGGACCAGTGAATTGGGATGCATTGTTAACAGATCTAGCATGGGGGCTACGATTAGAAGAACACCACCTCGCCGCTGATGTTGTTCAATATTATATCCAACGCACAGCTAGACAAGGGTCTGTCAGAGACGACAGACGCGAGAGAGGGGGGGTGTTGGCAGTAGTCAAGGAACCGAAGGAGTCACAAGACAAGGAAGCCTACGAAGGGAGTCGGAGCGAAGAGACAACACAAGAGGGCACAATAGTCAAAGAAGATCTGGCAAGTAGGCCATTTAAAATTTTCAGGCATCAAAGAGTTGGGCACACAAGAAGAAGGAGCAAGTAGGGAGCTCCAGGAAATGTATGTCAAAATGTTAGAAGAAATCCCTACAAAAATAGTGATTTTCATCACTAAAAACCATTGTGAATACAGTTTCATATTTTTGTAGCTCCATTTTGTGCAAGCCAAGGAGTCCTTGAGCTTGAGGAGCTTTAGAAGTACCTACCTATCAGTTTTCACATTTTTTAGACTCCGTTTGAACCTCCAAATAGGGTAGAGAACCTAATTTTTAACTAGGCCGGACACTAGGTCTGGACAGGGCCAAAACCTAGTCAAAAACTATAAATAGAGCTAGAGAGCTCATTTTTTAGGTTAGCTTGTAACTAAATTGCACTTCTATGAGCATTTTGAAAGTAATCTAAGAACTCCATTGCTCCTCACTCTTTGTCTTGCCGTGTGTGCACGTGTGTGTGTATGTGTGTGCATGTTCATATGCTTCTCACTCACGCACTGGTGCCTTCACTTGCTCGAGGTCTTCATACCATCCTCTTGTCTTCCCGGATTGACATTAAAGGAGGTGCTACTCATCACTGAGCTACAATATGTATATCTATGTGTATGTGTATGTGTATGTGTATGTGTATGTGTATGTGTATGTGTATGTGTATGTGTATGTGTATGTGTATGTGTATGTGTATGTGTATGTGTATGTGTATGTGTATGTGTATGTGTATGTGTATGTGTATGTGTATGTGTATGTGTATGTGTATGTGTATGTGTATGTGTATGTGTATGTGTGTGTATGTGTATGTGTAAGTGTAAGTGTATGTGTATGTGTATGTGTATGTGTATGTGTATGTGTAAGTGTATGTGTATGTGTATGTGTATGTGTATGTGTACGTGTATGTGTATGTGTATGTGTATGTGTATGTGTATGTGTATGTGTATGTGTATGTGTATGTGTATGTGTATGTGTATGTGGTGTAGCTCAGTGATGAGTAGCACCTCCTTTAATGTCAATCCGGGAAGACATGAGGATGGTATGAAGACCACGAGCAAGTGGAAGCACAAGTGCGTGAGTGAGAAGCACACAAGCATGCACACACATACACACACACGCGCACACACAGTAAGAACAAAGAGAGTAGACAATGGAATCACTTCTATTGCAAGAAAGTTCTCATACAAGCTCAAACTACAAGAAGCTAGCCCCAAAAATGAGCTCTCTAGCTCTATTTATAGTTTTTGACTAGCTTTGGCCCTGTCCAGACCTAGTGTCCGGCCTAGTTAAAAATTAGGTTCCAGGGCTTATTTGAGGGCCCAAACGAGATCTAAAAATTATGAAAATTGACAGGCAACTACTTCTAAGGCTCCCCAAGCTCGAGGACTCCTCGGCTTGTACAAAATGGAGCTACAAAAAGGTGAAATGATATTTACAAGGGTTTGTAGTGATGAGAATCACTTTAAAATGATGTGAGGGTTTTGAAAAAAATGAAGGGTTGCCTCAGTGCTAGATCTGCATGTGTGTCCGTACTTGCTTCTTCCCGTATACTGTCAACACTCTCCCCCCCCTAGGGTCTGTCGCCTCTGACAGACCTTTGCTCTGCGGGTTGATCAATGTACTTCTGCAGGAGATCGGTTGCCAATTCTTGTTCTTTGATTCTTAAACCTCTGATCAGGTCTCGTTGCAAAGCCTCCCAATCAACTGTACCAGGCATGTCAGGTTGTGGCATCGTGTAAAGCTCGGAATGCATTGTTTGCTCGCATGCAAAGAGGTGGAGTAAATGCATAGGCCGTGGCGCGAATACCTCTGAATGTGCTTCCCAAAAGCCCGTGGTGAACATATCGTCGACTGTTTGCTTGTAGCAGGCAGGGAGATATCTTATGCGTGCATGCCATGCGTAAGCCACTCGTATGCTCGGGGTTGTGCTCATATCATATAGCAGGTCGTAATTACCATTAATAAACCCGGGAATAGGAGGTTGAATACGGCATACATTGCGAAAAGTTTTGAGTACGACCTGCATCATATCGAAGATCTTGAGCATCATCTGGGCAGCGACGTCTGGCATGGGGTGGAGACGTGGTATCCAATGTCTGATGGTTGCAATCATGTATGACACCGTGGGAGTACCGGTTGGGGGGGCGATGGCGGGGTAATTGAGCCATTCTTTACAGTTCGCGTTATTCTGAACCTTGATTGCAAAAGCTTTCCATGATCTTCGTCTTTGCACTGGCCCAAAACACGGATTGTACTTCAAATGCATGGGGGCGTGATCCCATGTTCTAAGCATTTCTGGGTAAGTTTCGAGTAACTTCTGCCTCCAAGTTGGTTGGAATATGGCCCCTTTTCGTGCCGCTTCTGGTATATCCTCTGGTTCGAACTGTGTGGCAAATGTTGGGCACTTGTTGGTGACTCTTTTGATTTCTGCGTTGTAGTCGGCCAACAATACAAAATAGGGCTTGTATTGTAATTCTGAGCTAGTGATAAGGCGTCTAGAGGCAATGTGCCTGAAGTACTCTGAGTGAAGGATGGTGTCCTCAATGGCCTTCATTGCGAGCATCTGAGTGGATATCCGTTCCTGATGAGTTTTCCCCATTTCCTCTACCTGTTTCATCCATGCTGATGGGGGTTCCTCATAGGTATCTTGACCTTCTTCTGTGACGCGTCCTCCTGGGAATGGTTGAGGCTCGTAGGTGTCGTCGAATGCTTCCTCCACTGGAATAATAACTGCTTCTTCTTCTAACGGTTGCTGTGGTGGGGAAGGAGGTCGCTCGTACTGCATCAACTTCAATTTTAATTCTGCAATCTGTTGCCGTAACTCCAGTACGTCATTGGTCGTTGAATGTTCAGGTTTAGGTGAAGTAGCAGCGTCGGTCATCTTTTTAGGTTCCCGTTGGTGTGGTGTAGACTCTTGGGGTCTCTGTAGGTCCTTCAGTTGGTCGGCAAGCTGATCATGTGCTTCTAAAAGATTGGCATAAGTTTCCAAGATCTGTTGTATGCTTTCTGAGGGAACAGCTTGAAATTTAGTCGGGTCTATGGGTGCTCCAAGGGTGTTCTCCATGGCAGCCTCGAGGTTCTCTTGGTTTTGTTGGTGAAGCCGTCTGTTCTCTTCTTGAGCTGCCGCCAGATGTCGTCGTAGCAAGGCCATGTTTCGTTGAAGCCTTGCATTGCGGCCCATTTGATCTCGCAGCTGTTCCTCCATGGCTTTGCTCTCTTCCATATGCCTTGCGTCGAGTTGCGCATTTGCATGTTCGAGGGTGGATATTTTGCTTTGTGACTCCGTATGACTGGACTCCAAAGCATTGACACGCTCTTGGAGTGTTGCTGAGAGGGTGCAAAGCTCTTTGTTATTTTCTTCCAATAATGTATATTCCTGCTTAAGCTGAGTGGCAGCTTCGAGCATGGTGTCGAGTGCAAGACTAAATGAGGTGGATGCGGGGGTAAGGATGGAAGATGCAGGGGGTTGGGAAGTGGGAATGGGAAAAGTGGATGTTGTGCCCACCGTGTGTGGAAGTGGTGATGTGAGTGTAATAACCTGTGATGGTGTTGTGAGAACAGTGGTGGTGGGTGACCCAGCGGATGGTGAGATGTCCATGGGGTCGGACATGAGAGAGTGTGATTCGTGAAATGTGAACACCGGGATGGTGGGTGGTGTGATAGTGGTGGCTGTGAATGTGGGGAAGTGAATTTGGGGAAGGGACTTTTTATTATGTTCATCAACCTGTTGAAGAATGTTTACAAGTTGGGTCCAGAAGGAGGGTTGGGTGATTAGTGTGGTGCCCGAGGTAGTTACAAGGGATGGGGTAGGTAGAGTTTGGGAGGGAGGAAATGGAGGGGTGGAGGGTAAAGGAAGGGAAAGAGTCTGTCTAGTGACAGATGGTTGTCCAAAGGCATGGAGGAAGGAAGGGTGACCTAGTTGGGGTTCAAAAATCTGAGTGACAGAGATGGATGAGGGTGAAGGAAGGAAAGTGGAAACGGGGGTGTGTACAATGGTCTCACTATAGGAGGAGAATGGTTGTGTAGAAAGACACGTGGAGAGAGGCTCTGAGGGTGGGATAGGAGATGATGGGGGGGATGGTGCATGCGTAATTTCCTCCGGTTCATCATTGGGCCTAGGGCTAATCATGTGAACATCTTCTGATGTGGACATAGCTAACGCGGTAGATACTTCCATCTGAATCATCTTTCCTTGTCGAGGCCGTGTATCAATTCTTCTTTGATCATAAGCAGGGTTCTCTCGATAGACCAAGGTTCTCATTGCTTCACTGATGCCACAGGTGTCCGCCAAAAGATTTAGCGATTCTACAAAATGGGGGTCCATATGCTCCGACTGCAACATCTGGTTTACTAGGGCCCTATTTGCTTCTTCTGACATTTTATGGCGTCGTTGTACCTGCTTGATTGTTCGGTATAGTCGTTTGAGCTGTGCCGTATATGCAGGGGCTTCGTCTTCACTCTCTTCCGGGTTATCTCTTGGTGCCTTCTCCTGAGCTTGTGTGCTTAGTCTTTGAGGAAGTTGTGCCACTCCTATCTCCTGTACACTGCTTGTCTCGCCTCGTGCATGTTCTCTTTGGGCTGATGTCCCCGGATCGACATTGTCAGGGCAACCTTCACTGTCTGATAGATGAGCCGTCTGCAGAAATGTTTCAAAATCAAAGTTTGGGTCCTCGGTGAAGGTGGCCATCGCTGCAAATTCTGCATCGGTAGGTAGTGGAGGGGCAGAAGGAGTGGGCTGTACCACCTCTCTTGGTTGAGACTCTTGGAGATGGATTGTGATAGGTGCCACCTGGGCTTCCTCTCTAGTGGAGACTTCGACGGTGGTTACTGGAGGGATCAGGACCTGTGAAAGGGATCCACGCATTCTTTTTGCAGGCTGACTCCCTGACTTTCGCCCTTTGAACAGCTCCAGGTGTGCATACTTTAGGGCTCGAGCAACTGGCACATCATATGCCAGACATCTGTAGATGATTCTTGTCAGCGCACAACAACCATGTAAAGTGGGCTTCCTCGCCCCCCGCTTGCCAGCCTCATATACCTGATCTAAGATCCATACCGGCATCTTAATGGGCAAGCTTCCGGTCTCTGCTAAATACAACCCGTACCATATCTTCTTGTGAGGCTGAGTGAAACGGTCCTGAGCGGGAAATGCGAAGTGCTGGAGGCACATCCGCAGAGGTATGGCGATGTTGGGGGTGAGGGCGCACATTTCTTTGAGCTTCTTGACTCTATTGCTTTTCATTGATTCTGGTATCAAGGGGTCGCGATCTGAAGGCACATGAGTGCCATACATTTGAAGGGCTTCCCTGATTAATGTTACATTTAATTCAAACTTCCTCATCTCCTCCAGATTGGATAAGGAGGGCACCCAAAATGTGCCTGAATGATCTTTATCCCCGGTAGGTTTCAACGTAGCAATCAAGTAGTAGCACCTGAGGAAGTCGGGTTTAGGTAGAGCTGCACTGAAGTAAGCTTGTAGTCCTGCCTTTTGCCAGATATCCTGAAGTGGAGCTGCATTCTGTAAGGTCTCAAATTCTCTTGAAAAGAATTGGAAGGTCCACCAAACCCCTCCACACTCCATCTTGGACTCCCAGATGTGATCTGCGTCTCCCAAATCCCCTGGCATTTCATTGAACCAATGGGAGTGCCCTTTTACTCTTTCGGTTAGTCCATTGGGTGGATCTGGAATAGGAATCCTTCGCACATTCAAGAATTCTTCAGGCCGAGCTGTTGGTGGAGCTTCCACTGGCATGGCATCCCAATTGATAGGAGCACCAGATCCTGCCTGAGAGCTTGTGCCTGCCGCGGTTGCCATGAGAGTAGGTTGCTTATCTGTTGGAAGACGAAAGGCACATTAGTGTTGCATAGGAAACAAGATGTAATGGTGTTCCCTTCACAATACTAACATGACAATCCCGGAGGTTAGTGGTTAGTGGCGAGGTGTTTATGATATGTGTGAGTGGTGATTAAAGGTCAGTGTCATCCTAGATGCATACTTTGGTTATGCAATGGGCTCGGAATGCTCCTGTGTTAGTGTGGACGGATTTACAGAATAGGATCAGGGGGTTTAGTACACAGTTTAATTCTCCACAGTTTGATAGAGGAGTCGTAGCTCTTAGAGCTAAGGACAGGTGAAGATTTCGGTATGAGAGTGTGATGTATTTGGGACCTTTTGGGTGTTGGAGCAGAGCAATCATCAATAGGTGATTACATGAAGTCCAAAAGTGAAAAGATATGTGGAAGGATGAAGATTACTTTCAAAGGAAGAAAATAGAATCAGAAATGTTTCTTTTGTATATTACTCTTGTAAATAGTTCAATGTATTTTGAAAAAGATGACGAGTTAGACTCGTATATATATCTACAGATATGTATTCGTAGGAAGAGAGAGTGATATAGATCAGATAGAGAAGACAATAGGTGAAGAGGTGATGAACATTGTATGTATCATCAACCATATGTATGAAAAGTAATGAAGAAGAAAATGTTGTAGAATTCTGCGTGTCGATCTTCTCTCCCATTCTCCTTCTGTGTTTAATCTTTTGAGAAATCCTTCTGCACGTACCTAAGTCCATAGCTAATCTATCTATGGCTAGAATTTGAGAGGTTAATTGTATTCAGGCTGAGAGAATTTTGATTAGGAACATTCATATGTAAGAATGTTCTAAGAGTCGTAAAATCTGGCGCACATTTTATCTTCAAAGAAATGGTCAGTGCTCAGTCCACAGTGTAAAGTTTTACACAAGTGAGGGCTTAAAATCTAAGTTGGAAGGTAAGCCATCTATGGCTAAAAGATCTTGATCAAACGGGTTCGACATTGTGAGAACCAGTGCTAAGAAGTTGCAGGTGTCAAAGTCGCCATTGCAGAGAAGCTCTTTCAGACATAGGTAAAGTGTTTCACACATTTCTCAGTGTGTACTCAATCATTTTGAGAAATTTAACTTGGTAAAGTTGCGCAATCTCAAGGCGAAGTGGTGTGCAAAGTTTTGTCAAAAACTTTACAGAATTGATTAGTCAATGAGTGATTAATCTGCAGCAGACTTTTCTAGAGAAGTTGAATTTTTCAGAACACTCAATTTTTCTGATAACTTGGTGAATGATCTCTAAGTTTGGTGGAGTCTAAGGTTAATCTTGATATAGAGGTGGTCTAACTTCAAGGTTAACTTGTTCTTTTGGAGATTAACACTCTCCATCAGTGGTATCAGAGCAGGTTGTGTCAAAATTGAAGTGGAGATGACTCCGACTATTGCAGAAGTACAAATCTTTACATTTTGAAGGTGCAGAAGGGTAAAGGCTGAAGAAAACTTGAAGGAAGACATACAAAGAGTATCAAAAGGATCAGAAGGAGCAACATTCGAAGTAAAGGTACATTCATTATCTGTAAAGGTTAAAGTTTTGAGACTACAGGTGAAGCAAGGATGGGAGATAGTCTCCAAATTGAAAAGTTGGATAGAGAGAACTATCCAGCTTGGTCTATGAGGATGGAAGCTCATCTTATGAGCAAAGATCTGATAGGATACATCATAGGAGATGAAGAAAAGCCAGAATTCAGAGATCCTAGTGTTCCAACTAGGGAGGAGCTTGCAGACTTGAAGAATTGGATGAAGAAAGATGCTCAAGCAAGGAGCATAATCTACATGGCAGTCAATGACTATTTGCTTCCTCACATTAGAGGACTTGAAAGTGCATGTGACATTTGGAATGCTTTGGAGGAGCATTTCCAAAACACAACCAAATCAAGGAAGGCTTCACTATGGGCAGAATTTACTACATTCAAGAAGAAGGCCTCACAATCAATTTCTGATTATGTGACAAAGATGAAGGACATTGCAGATTCTCTAGGTGCAGTGGATGAAGACATTGAAGAAGACAAATTGGTAAGACAAATACTCACAGGGCTAAGAGGAGATGAGAAGTGGAAGCCCTTCGTTTTATCTACAGAACTTTCATTAGATCACTTTACTCCTGATTTGAATCAATTGTTAGGTCATATGCTAACTTTTGAGAATGATATCAAAGGAGATGTTGATAAGAGTGTAGGTCATGCAATGTATTCTAAAGACAAGAAGAAAGCTAACAAAGGGAAGCAACAATCAGGTGAAGAAGAAGGTACATCAAACCAAGCAAATTTCATAAGAGGAAAAGGAAATGGCAGAAGTAGAGGAAGAGGCAGAAACAACAAAGATAATGCAAGAGCTTGTTGGATATGTGGTAAGACCAATCATCTATCTCATGATTGTTGGCATAATAATCAAAACAATGGTAATTATCAGAACTTTAATCAAAGAACAAGAGGTGGTAGATTTCAGAGAGGAAACTTCAGAGGTAGAGGTGGTAGGAATTCTTTTGGAAGAGGTGGAGGAAGAAGCTTCCAAAATCAATCCTATAATAACACCTACTACAACTATACATTAGATCAAAAGGAGGACTCGACTCTCATTATGAATACATGTGAAACCTCACATGAGGACATGAGAGTGTTCTACATTGATTCAGGATGTAGTAATCATTTAAGTGGAAATATTGCTTTGATGACTGACCTAGATCATAATGCAATTAATCGTACAGTTCAGACAGGTGATAATACAAAGCATAAGGTAAAATCAATTGGTTCAGTCAAAGCTAAGGATGGGAGCACTCTTCTGAGTAAGGTACTCTATGTTCCCACAATTCCAAAGAATTTGATCAGTGTAGGTCAAATTGTGGAAAAAAGGATATGAGGTAAG
The DNA here is from genome assembly GCA_020310875.1 of Ceratopteris richardii. Lineage (NCBI taxonomy): Eukaryota > Viridiplantae > Streptophyta > Polypodiopsida > Polypodiales > Pteridaceae > Ceratopteris > Ceratopteris richardii. Next base: position 983,106 of record CM035418.1, on the reverse strand, counting down.
GTTCACCAATGATGGAGTTTATGTTGAAGACCCTAGTCAAGGGTATAAACAAGTTATTGCAGGAAAGAAAGAAGGAAGGCTCTTCACATTGAAGGTACAAGGAAATGTTGGACATGCTATGTTCACATATGGAGAGCAGAAGGTGTCAGAATTGGATCTTTGGCACAAAAGACTTGGACACTTTAATGAAAGAGGTATTAAAGAAATGATTAACAATGATTCAGTGCTTGGATTGCTTAACATTGCAGGTCAACACATGACATACAGATGTGAGGCATGTCAATTAGGTAAGGCTCATAAGCAATCCTATTCCAAGCATGGGTTTATGTATTCAGAAAGACTTGAATTGGTGCATACAGATGTGTGGGGTCCTTCAAAGGACTTTAGTATAAATGGCTCAAGATATTATGTCATATATGTTGATGATGCTACCAGGTGGATCACAATTTATGTGATTAAAGAAAAGTCAGAAGTGTTTAATACATTTAAATACTATCATGCATATGCAGAAAGGATTACAGGTCAACAATTGAAGAGACTAAGGTCAGATGGAGGGGGAGAGTATTTTTCAAATGAGTTCAATGATTATTTGTGGAATGCAGGTATAAAGAGAGAAGTCACTTGCAGGTACTCTCCTCAACAAAATGGGGTAGCAGAAAGAAGAAATAGGACTCTTGTTGAATTTGCAAGGTCTATGATGAAAGAGAAGAATTGCCCAAATTATTTGTGGGCTGAGGCTGTTAATACAGCTACATACTTGGTTAATAGATTGCCTTGTAAAGCTTTGCAGGGTATGACACCATATGAAGCTTGGTGGGGTAAGAAACCTACCTTGGATCATTGCAGAATATTTGGATGCTTGGCATATGCATATGTGCCATCTCAATTGAGGCATAAGTTGGAGCCTAAGGCAGAAAAGTATGTATTCATTGGTTATGATGATAAACAAATGGGATACAGGTTGTGGAGTCCATCCACAAAGCAATTCATTGTATCCAAGGATGTTACATTTGATGAGCAAGGTACTTGGTATACAGGTAAATATAATGTACATGCAGATGATGAAGAAGTAGTGGAACAAAGAAAAGGTAAAGCAAAGATTCAATTACTTGATGAAGGTGAGAACAATGAAGTACAGGTTGAATATGAGGAGAGGCCAAGGTTTGATCCAGAATGTGATGAACCAGAAACTTCAAGAAGTGCAGAATTTAGGAGGTCATCTAGGCACAAATGGCAACCTACAAGGTATAGCTATGACACCTCATTCTTGACTACTAAAGATTATGCTTATTTGATAAAAGCAGATGAAGATCCATCTACATATGATGAAGCCAAAGGGAAGAAGAATTGGGAAGATGCTATGCAAGAGGAGTATGATGCATTGATAGAGAATCAGACTTGGGATCTGGTTCCTAAACCTAATAGCCAGAAAATCATTGGTTGTAAGTGGGTTTACAAGACTAAAAGATTTGCATATGGAAGTGTGTCTAGGTACAAAGCTAGACTTGTTGTGAAAGGATATGCACAGACATATGGAGTGGATTATGATGAGACTTATAGTCCCGTGGCAAAGATGACAACCATCAGGACACTCATAGCAATTGCTGCTTGCAAAGGTTGGAAGTTATCTCAATTAGATGTCAAAAATGCTTTCTTGAATGGTTACATTTCAGATGAAGTCTACATGGAGCAACCAGATGGGTTCAAAGATCAAGTGAATCCAAATTATGTGTGTAAGCTCAAGAGAGCTTTGTATGGATTAAAGCAAGCCCCAAGGGCTTGGAATTATAGGCTTGTGAAATTCTTGAATGATCTTGGATTTCAAGCATCAAAGGCAGATAGTAGCTTGCTAGTCAAAGCAAGTGAAGATGGGTTCATTTATGTTTGTATTTATGTTGATGACATAATACTTACAGGAACAGATGATAAAGGAATACAAATGATCAAGAAGCAGATGGAGAAAGAGTTCAAAATCAGTGATTTGGGGAACCTATCATTCTTCTTGGGAATGGAGATTTCTTATACTCAACATGGAGTATATGTGACCCAAGAAAGGTATCTTAAAAATTTGTTAACCAAATTTAAAATGGAAGATTGCAGGGTTGCACCTACACCTTTGGAAGTGAATCATAAATTGTCTAGGTTTGGAGGAGAAGAGTTCAGAGATATGAAACTCTATCAAAGTTTGGTTGGTAGCTTGATTTATGCTACATTAACAAGGCCTGATTTGTCATATGCAGTTGGTGTGCTTTCACAATTTATGCATTGTCCTAGAAAGGAACATTGGATTGCAGGACAAAGAGTACTTAGGTACATCAAGGGTACACTCAGAGAAGGGTTGTACTATGGGTTTACTTCAGATACAAGAATCAAGATATATAGTGATGCAGATTGGGCAGGTAATGTGGATGATAGAAGATCAACACATGGATACTTGTGCTATGTAGGAGACAAATTGATTTCATGGTGTTCTAAGAAGCAACATACAGTTGCTTTGTCATCTACAGAGGCAGAATATAAATATAAAGGTATGGTGGAAGCTGCAAAAGAGGTAATATGGCTAAAGACACTTATGAAAGTTTTTGATGTGGTTCAAAGTACTCCTATTGTTTGTGGAGACAACATGAGTTCTTTATACTTGGTAGCTAATCCTGTGTTTCATGTTAGAACTAAGCATATTGAAATACAGTATCATTTCTTAAGAGAGAAGGTCATTGAGAAAGAGATTGAAGTCATACACACTCCTACAAAAGATCAACTTGCAGATATGATGACTAAAAGTTTGGATGGACCTAAATTGCAGAGATTTAAAGATATGTCAGGAATAAAGAAGATGCAGGTAATCACAATTGAAGATTGAGGGGGAGCTGTTGGAGCAGAGCAATCATCAATAGGTGATTACATGAAGTCCAAAAGTGAAAAGATATGTGGAAGGATGAAGATTACTTTCAAAGGAAGAAAATAGAATCAGAAATGTTTCTTTTGTATATTACTCTTGTAAATAGTTCAATGTATTTTGAAAAAGATGACGAGTTAGACTCGTATATATATCTACAGATATGTATTCGTAGGAAGAGAGAGTGATATAGATCAGATAGAGAAGACAATAGGTGAAGAGGTGATGAACATTGTATGTATCATCAACCATATGTATGAAAAGTAATGAAGAAGAAAATGTTGTAGAATTCTGCGCGTCGATCTTCTCTCCCATTCTCCTTCTGTGTTTAATCTTTTGAGAAATCCTTCTGCATGTATCTAAGTCCATAGCTAATCTATCTATGGCTAGAATTTGAGAGGTTAATTGTATTCAGGCTGAGAGAATTTTGATTAGGAACATTCATATGTAAGAATGTTCTAAGAGTCGTAAAATCTGGCGCACATTTTATCTTCAAAGAAATGGTCAGTGCTCAGTCCACAGTGTAAAGTTTTACACAAGTGAGGGCTTAAAATCTAAGTTGGAAGGTAAGCCATCTATGGCTAAAAGATCTTGATCAAACGGGTTCGACATTGTGAGAACCAGTGCTAAGAAGTTGCAGGTGTCAAAGTCGCCATTGCAGAGAAGCTCTTTCAGACATAGGTAAAGTGTTTCACACATTTCTCAGTGTGTACTCAATCATTTTGAGAAATTTAACTTGGTAAAGTTGCGCAATCTCAAGGCGAAGTGGTGTGCAAAGTTTTGTCAAAAACTTTACAGAATTGATTAGTCAATGAGTGATTAATCTGCAGCAGACTTTTCTGGAGAAGTTGAATTTTTCAGAACACTCAATTTTTCTGATAACTTGGTGAATGATCTCTAAGTTTGGTGGAGTCTAAGGTTAATCTTGATATAGAGGTGGTCTAACTTCAAGGTTAACTTGTTCTTTTGGAGATTAACACTCTCCATCATTGGGTACCCATTTCCAGACATTCCTGGGGTTGTTGGGAGTGGGGACAGTGAGAGGTGTAGGTATCTTGTCACTTTCTGAGTTGTTGGCCAAGAGTGCTTGTGAAAGCTGCTTCATCCTAGTGCCTGAAGGTGAAGTACTTTGGGCTTGTAAGCAAGCCTTGGGCACCCATATCTGTCTGGCATTAGGGGTGGCCTTCATTGACCGCTTAGGAACCCAAATAGAAATGGTATGCCTAGGGGTTATCCTAGGGGGCTTCTTCACTTTGTTCCTTGATGGTGAGGCTCGTTTCTTGTCTCCTTGAGAATCTGCTATTGGAGCTGTGGGTTTTCCATCCTTGCGTATCCAGATCTGCTTCACGCCACGAGATGCTCCATGTTGCGTGGGTTGGCGCTCCTGCCTCTTGATCAGCGGCCTCCTTCGTGTAGAGTGATGTTCGGTCCGTTCGTTTAGAATCTTCTTTGGATCAGTTAGGAACTCCTTCTTGGCTCCTGAACCTTCAGTAAGCTTGACATTCCTCTGCACCATAGAAGTTTGGACAAGCACAACATGGTTATCTTCGTGTGGATTCCTGGAGGGACCAGGAGTTGGTGCCTGTTCTATTGGTTTGAGCGCTTGATTTTCTAATTCAATCGTGAGACGACTTTGGCCTACCCAAGCCTGAAGAAGTCCACTTCTTAGGTTGAGGTTGACTGCGTGATCATAGATCCAGTCTTGGCCTAAGACAAGAGGTTCGGTCAGATCCTCGTCTTCACACACTAGCACTTTTGCTGGCATGAGGACCTCTTGTATGTAGAGGGGAAGATCCACCTCTCCCATACAAGGGGTTTCAACACCTCCTAATCCTATCAGATATGCTTCTAGGGGATTTACCTCCAATTGCAGCTGTTGGCAATAAGAGAGCCGAACTGCACTTGTGGCTGCTCCTGAATCAATTAAAGCCCTCACGCTTGTTGTGCTGTCTCTTTGTCCTATTTCTAGGGTCACAAAAGGTCGTCGGTCCACTATCTTATGGGTACGTTCACCTGAAGCCTCACACATGGCCATGTGATAGCCTGGAGACTCTTGAGTGTCAGTCATAGGCTGGTCCCTTCCTTGTCTCCTCAACTTCATTCGTCTGATACGCTCTAAGGCCTCTGCCTGTGCTTCTTCTCGAATTCGTTTTTCCTCCTCTTTACGTTGCTTAGCAATATTGAGTCGGCTTAGCATCTCCTCCGTGAGGGGTTCCTGATACAGCTTGACTCTGCATCTGCTAATATAGTTTGGGAGGACATCCCCCTCTAAAGTGGCTAGTTGTACTGCTCCACTCGTGGAGATCCTATTAATGATCATAGGTCCGTAGCCTCTCTTTTCTAGCTTTCTTGCGTGTTGTTTCAATGTGTAGACTAACACTAGATCTCCTGCTTTCAAGCCCTTATCCTTCACATGGGCATCAAAGTACGCCTTTTGCCGTTTCTTTGCAGCATAGATGCCTGCTGCTGCTCGTAGCCTCGTCTCACCTAAACGCTCTAGATCAAAGATCCTAGAGGACAACTCGTGTCCATTCCACTCATGCTCTTGTGCTACTCTTAAAGCTGGAATTAGGAAATCTAAGGGTAGCACCGCATTTTTTCCGAAGACCATCTGAAATGGGGTGGCATTGAGTACCGTTTTGTAAGCAACTCGGTATGCCCAAACAGCATGATGAAGTTGTTTGTCCCAATCAGAGCGTTTATTATTTACAAGTTTCGTCAATACATTACACAGGATCTTATTCGTGCTCTCGGCTTGTCCGTTAGCCTGTGGGTGATAGGGTGCAGATTTCTTATGTATCACCATGAATTCTTGAAGGAGATTTTCAATGACCTCATTCAAGAAGTGCGTACCTCTATCACTAACCAACTCTATTGGTAACCCATATCTAGTGAACACATTTTCGAATAAGAACTTAGCCGTCGTTTGAGCATCATTCTTTGTCGTGGCTTTTACTTCCACCCACTTTGTAAGGTAATCTGTGGCTACAATAATGTATTCTGCATGGGAGTTCCTAGCTGGGGGGTTGATGGGACCTACAAAGTCTATACCCCACTTTGAAAATGCACGTCCTCCCATCATTGGCCTTAAGGGCATTTCATCTTTTCTTATCGGATATTGGGCACGTTGGCATGTGTCGCAACTCTTCACATAAGTATGTGCATCCATATGAAGAGTGGGCCACCAAAGTCCGGAGAATAGAATGGTCTTAATCACTCTGTCTGGCCCAAAGTGTCCACCTGCAGCACCGCTGTGTGCAGCTTCTAAGACTTTCAAATAGTCTGATTCATGAACGCACAGTCTTAGGTACCCATCCTTGCCTCTTCGATATAGGTTGTCTCCTACTAAGGCATAGTCTTGAGCCTCTTGCTCCATGCTCCGTTTTCGTGCAAGACTAGCCTGATTGGGTAATGTTCCCGATCTCATGAACTCGACCAATGGAGCACTCCAATCTGGGATTAATGACACGTGATAAAGAGTGGCATGTTCCACTGGGGTTCTCTTCTGGCACACTGAACAATTGTGAATCCACTCTTGTATTTCTTTGTCCATGCTAGGCCAATATACTCCTAGGCGTTTTAGATTCTGCAATGTTCATTGTTTAGAGTAGTGATTCCCTAGCAATCCCTCATGGGCTTGTTGCAACCAACTAGTATGTTCATCGTCCTCGACACAACATGCTAGTACGCCCTCGGCATCTTGCTTGTACATACTTCCGGCCAATATTTGATACTTTAGTGATTTTACAACTTCCTCTTTGCTTGTTTTCACATTCTTATTTGCAGGCCCGAAGGTTAGGACTGGTACCAACTTATTTGCCCATTTAAGAACAACTTCTAAATTGAACAGATAAGCATCGGGCAATTCATCAGACACTCCTTGCGGTGGCTCTCCTGACGTGATGCGAGAAAGATGGTCAGCCCTAAGATGGGTTCTACCTTTCCTGACAACAACTTCAAAGTCGTATTCCATTAGTAAGAGGAACCATCTTACTAAGCGGCCTGTATTGCAAGGTTTATTGACCAAATATAGTAAAGCTTGATGATCAGTGAAAAACTTGAACTTATTGGCTAATAGATAGTGTCTAAACTTCTTCACAGCATATACCATGCCTAAGCCTTCTCTCTCCGTTGTGGTGTAATTTCGTTCAGCTGCATTTAATTGCCTACTAGCATATGCTATCGGCAAATCTAGGTTTCCTTCACCTGTGGGTTGTGCTAGCACACATCCTATTGCATGATTGGAGGCATCTACATGGACATGAAAGGGTTTGCTCCAATCCGGAGTAGTCAATATTGGTGTTGTGCACAAACGTCTTTTCAGCTCGTTGAAAGAATTCTCGCATTCCTCGTTCCACTCAAAGTTTGTTAACAACCCATAAAGAGGTTTAGCTATGATGGCATACATGTGGATAAACCTACGGTAATATCCGCAATGGCCCATAAAGGCTTGTACCTCTTTAACATTCCTTGGTCTGGGAAACTCTGCTATTGCTCTTACTTTGTCTTCATCTGTTGAAATTCCATTCTTAGAAACGATGTGACCTAAGATCTTACCTTGTCGTACCATAAACACACACTTCTATGGATTCAGACACACTCGATAATCTCTACACTTGTTGAAGATTTGTCTGAGCTCAGGGATGTGGTAACTTCTTTCTTGGGAATGAGCGCATAAATCATCCACATATACTTCTAAGCTCTTTCGCAAGAACTCTTTGAAGACATGACACATGAGTCTTTGGAATGTTGCAGGTGCATTGGTGAGCCCAAATGGCATCACACGAAACGCAAAGATTCCCCATTCTGTGGCAAAGGCCGTTTTGTGTTGATCTTCGGGGGCAATGGCTACTTGGTTGTAACCTGAAAATCCATCAAGGAAGCTGTAAACTTCCTTGCCTGCAACACGCTCCAAAAGATGTTCGGTGATTGGAAGTGGATAACTATCTCTGATCGTAGCGGCATTGACTTTTTTAAGGTTAATGCACACTCGCAATTTCCCATTCTTCTTGGGCACCACTACAATGGGGGACACCCATTCAGTGTGCTCAATCTCATAGATGAATCCGGCTTCAATCAGCCTGTCAATTTCCTCTTTTATTTTGGCCGCATAGTTGTCATTATATGTGTAGGGTTTTTGTTTGGTGGGCTTAGCATCAGCGGTCATCGGAATCGTATGAGAGCAAATCTCTGGATCTACTCCTTTCAAGTCTCTATAATGCCATGCGAACACATCCCTATATTCCCTTAATAGAGCTACAAGCTCTGCTTCTTCTTCTGCACTTAGGTCGTCTCCTATGTACGTACATCGCTCTTCGTTCCCTTCAATGGTCACTACAATTTTTTTGGTCTTTTCTTTATTGTCATATGCTTCTCCTATAATGGCCTCTCTCTTAGGCATTCGTACCAAAATTTTCCGGTCTTCCACTTCATATTTCTTGAAATTTTCTGGTACTTCAAACAATGATTCTTCCTCTTCTTGTCTTACTGCTTTTCTTTTCTTTTTCTTTTGACCTCCTTCACTTCCTTTCTTTGAACTTATCGTTTTAATACTTGCAAGAGGTTCTTCTTCTTTTTGGGTTAACACTCCTATGTCTTCTAAGTAGTGTTCCTCTGAGTCAAAGTAAGTATCCATTACAATGGATTCTAGATCATCATCACTCTCTTCTTCTTCTATGAACTCACTAGGATCACACTCTTCCAACAAGGGCTGACACATGAACACCGAAATATCATATCCCTCCTCATCACAATGGGGTGTCCATTGTTCTTCATTGACTGCAATGTCCATGGTAGCCAAGATTTCTGCCCAACCATGAGGCTCAAATTCCTCATCTGGAAATATCATTGGTGTATAGGCTGGGTCTTTTATTGGTCTATCTCCTGGGGAAGTTCCGTCTTCTCTCGCTTTTAGGCGCTTTTCCTCTTCCTCTGCGACCTTGCACATCCACAAGTGAGTATCTTCATGCAACCAGGATGGTTCAGGTGAACTTCCAGAATGCACGGAGATAGAGTCCTCTTTCACTTTGTGGATAGGATTCCACTGTAGGGGTGGTACATCTCTGAAGGTGTGATCCTTCAGATTGACCTTGGTGGTGACCCCTAAGTGCTGTAAGTACAAGGAGTTGGTTCCCCAATCCTGTACTATTTGCAATTGTCGTAGGAAGGGTCTTCCTAGGATCATCTCGTAAACATTATTCTTCTCAAAGTCACATATAGCAAATGTATGTTCAAACTCTACACCACAAGTGGTTAGAGTTATCCCTTCAAGCAATCCGAGGGGTCTTTCAAAATGACCATCTGCCATCTGAAGTTTCATTCTCGTTGGTCTTAAGGTGGGTTTGCCCCATCGCTTCCACAAGGAGGTGGTCGCAATAGCAACACCAGCACCCGAATCCACAATTGCTTTGGTTGTGTAACCTTGATAGGTGATCGGAAGATAAGTGTTACCTTCTTCACCTTCACTCATGTCTCCTATCTTGTCGAGAGGTATCTCGGGGACTTTCTGCTTAGAGCCTACTTTTGGTATATTGGATTCAAGTTCTGGAACCTGATCTTTCACATGATTCCAGAGCTCCGGTTTTGCCTTGAGGAGCTCCTCTACAGTGAGAGGACATTGAACCTTAGTGTTCTTCACAACATCAGTGTTTCTTGGAATCATTGAGTCTTCATTTCTTACCAATATTGTGGGGGCTCTGATCTGGAGAGATTCAGATTCCCATGGGCATGTGAAATGAGGCAACTCCTATAAAGAATTAGATTCAAAATCTAATCTCTCATCCTCTTGTTGCTCTGTTTGATCTCCATAGATAGATGGAATGTCTTGGGGAAATTGATCATGAAGATCATCAATCTCAGGAATAGGAGGGGAATTACCCTTCTCCTTGGCCCATTTCTCTTCTTGTATTTCCCGCAAGAACTCTTGAGAGTACTGTTGAATTGAAGGAGGTATTCCAGCATCCGTGGAATTAGGAACATAAGCTCCCTTTGGTGGTGAGCTTCCTCTTTCAACAACTGGTTGAGCCTGTGGAGGTAAAGAAACTTGTGATTTGTTTACCAACTGCTCTAATCTTTCTAGTAAGCCTTGGAAATGCAAATCCGGCTTGACAGAGTTTGTCTGATTGAACTTTTGACTAGTCTCAAGTATAGCTTGAGCTTGTTCTACCATTTTCATGCACATTTTCATCCGTTCAATCTCCAAATCTGCTCTAGGGTAACTCTTGTCTAGGTTTGCAGCTGTTGGCCCTTCTTGAAGTCGAGCCTGGTAGGCCTTGAACATCATGTCGAAGCCTTCAGGAGTGGGGTCAGCTAATACTGATCCTACTCGGGGTGGTGGGTGGGTTACGAGGGGTGTATTAGAGGGTGGAGAAATGGAGGGTGATGGGGATGGTAGTGGTGGAAGTGTGTGGGAGTGCGGTTGAGATGTGATCTCTGTGATTTTTGCCTTGGTTTCTCTCACGCTTTCTTCAAGTTCGTTTATCTTTTTTGCCCATTGCCTCTTCATTCTTTCACGACTATCCTTCCAGGCGCTAGTTCTCTTTTTGGGTATGCTCTCTGTTTCACTCACCTCGGGGCTCTTTTTGGGACCAACACCTTGGTGTTGTTGAAGTGCCTGGGCTCTCGTGATCACCTGCACAGGTGCAGTGGAAGCCACACTCCCTGTGGAGTCTACAACTAACCCAACGACATTGATAGGAGTGATTTTAGGCATGTTATTAGGGTTCTTCGAGCAATCTCGTAGGAGATGCTCTTTCCCGCAATCTTGACAGAAGCCCTGAATGGTTACTGGTTGAGGTTGTGTAGGGACAGGTAGTGGACAATCACGTACAAGGTGATCTCCCTGACATCTGAAACATGGTCCTCTAGGAAATGGAGGTCGTACATGCCTTGGTTGAGGTCTAGAGTTGGGGTTTGTGTACATAACATTAGAATACTCAGGTTCCCCACTATTTTCACTTGGGTCCTCATAATAGTATGACTCGTTATGCTCGGGTGACTGCATGTAGTAAGCATGTGGGCTATCAATATGTGTGGAGTCAAAACTATGGTCACTTGGATCACTGTCTGATAGCAATGGGGTGACTGGAACCATGGCTCTATTCGGATTTTCTTCAGTAGATGCATATTTCACTGGGATCACATTGGTTGGAGCAGGGGGTTGCTGCACTAGGACTGGTTGAGGTCTCTGCTGCCCTTGATAAGGTGGCTGATAAGTTTGTTGTGGTCTATTGTATTGTGGTGATGGGTACTGATTCTGGTACCTACCATGTTGTGGATATGGCTGAGGATAATTTTGCCTAACAGTTTGTTTGTTATATGGGCAGTCTTGTGCCGTGTGATTGGTGTACCTGCGCTCTATGGTGCAGTACTGGCTACTAGGATTCGCCTGGGGTTGGGCCATAATGGGGCATACACTTGCCATATGTTCACCGCCACAATTGTAGCACCGCTTAACTGGGGCAAATCTTGGAATTTGCTTGCTAGAGACACCTAGTTTTTGGGCTACCTTCTCTGCAAGTTCCTCGATGGATGTGGATTGACCAGATGCCATGTTACTAGAGCTATCAGAATCCTTATAGATTTTTGATAGTTCTAATTCCTCACCTAGATTGTCCTCAAAGTCTATGCACATGCGCACGCACTCCTCTATCGTTCTAGGGTCCTTCAGGTACACATATGACCTGAGCTTAGTGCTCAACAATCCGTCTAGGAACAAGGCCACTTGTTTGGCTGGTGTGGGTAACTCCGGCATAGGGCATCTCTCCAGGTACTGTCTAAATCTTCTTCCAGCTAGTCTGACCGTCTCTTGAGGTGTTTATTTGAAGCTATGAATTAGTGAGGAGGTGTTATGCCTGATCCCACTCTTAGAAAACTCAACAATAAATGCCTCTAAGAGTTGGTCTATGTTTCTGAAATGTCTCTCATTCAGTGGTTGGAACCACGTAAGGGCAGTGTTCCTAAGGGTTAGACCGAAAGCATTATATTGTGTGAATAGGTCCTCCACCTGTTCAGCTTTCAACACTTGTCGAAATTCTGCCACATGGTCATAAGGGTCTCCCGTGCCATCGAAATAATTCTTCATGGACTTCACCAGTTGAGTTGGTCGCAGGGTCCTAGTGTGTTCTCTCGGCCTTGGCAAAGGAAAATCATCAATGTCCCTGTGATTCCATGGGGTTCTATGTCTCTCAGGTTCCACTCTATTCCTTTCTGTTCCCGTTCTTTCTCTTCCCGGGGAGTTGGCGAAACTTACCTCAGGTTTGTCTCTACTTCTATCTCTCTGAGCCCCATGAGCTTGGGAGGTCCCAGCTCCTTGGTGACCAAAGGACACAGTAGACCTTGGTTGGGGAAAAACAAATTCTCCCTTCCATGTGTAGGCATGTCTGCCAAGCTCAGTGACCACGAAGATTCTCTCTGATGCATTGTCTAGGTAGGTTACTTGACCTGGGCTATCAGGGTCTTTAAACTCATAGATCGTGAGGGCACTCACTTCCTGAGATTGAGGAGATTTATATCTCCAAAAAACCTCATCGGTTTCTTGGTTTAGAAGCAGATCTATGCTTTTATTATCCTGTGGAATCCACTCTGGAGTCATGATTCTGGTCAAGACAGATTTACCACGGGGAGTTCTTGGCTCTCTCTCTAAGTTCCCTTGCTCTATATCACCCATGTCGGTCTCCGCAATCACATTTCCAAACTCATCAGTTCTATCAGGAAGAGTGGTGACTACATATATAGTCCCCTCTTTATCTAGGTATGCTCCATTCTCAAACTTGACTACCGGATGGTCTAATCCATGGGGTTGATCGGGGTTCTTAATCTGGACCACTGATCTTCTCAGTCCGTCTTCGTAGATGCGAGCACCTAGACGATTCGTCCTGATGTATTCCAGCTGAGTCTTGTAAGGTCCCTCTGGTTTTTCTAGATAAGCCAACCCTGAACTACCTACTGGTCTCTCCATGTGATAGGACATCTCAGAATCACTTGTTTCTGATCTGGGAATGTATGGATAATCACTCAACTGCTGGGCCCAAGACCTGGCAGTGTGATTGACACTAGCTTCAGAGGATCTGAGGCTCTGTCTGTCTCGGCCTAAGTGTCTGCCTGATCTAAGGTTCATAAGCCTGATTTATTTATCCCCTGGAACCCAAGCACACTCTCGTTGCAGGTTGATTTTGCATCAATCACTTTGTTCTTTTTAGTTGAATATTATGTTTATGGTCTTGTCTGAAATTGCGTCGTCAGGAGTACTTAAGTGAATTTCCGCACTTGATGAGTGATCGATTCCCATTTACCTTTTGTCCCTTAGGGTTTTTGCACTTAAGACCTATTTACTTCTTGCACTTTGTTGATTAATATTCTTGGACTTGATTCGTGCCTAACGTTGCCCTAATTAATCACCACACCTAAGTCGTACTTAGCCTAGGCTAGGAATTGACAAAGGAGGGTTGAGAGATCTTCCAACCTCAACTAGTTGGTTGACCAAACTGCTACCCAAGCCCAGGAAGCCTTCTCCCAAGCTCGGTACTCACCCTTGCTAGCGTGCTTTGGATTGCCTTGAGTGCACACAAAGTTCCTGCAAAAATTCACCAGTTAGTATAGCTTTATTGCCACAAGTATTTGAAAGACACACTTCAATAATTTTAGCCCCCTTGGAGTAGCTCACTGTACCCCCTGAATCTGAGAACCACTTAGCTCCACCTAAAGGTCAACTTAAAAATGCATGTTCTAAAACTCCGCATATGATTCTTACAAAAACCAGTCAAGGTCCACGTGGGATTCTCAACGAGCTTTCCAACGAGACCAAAATCTCATCAATCAGAGTTCGTATGGTCAAGTTATGACCATTCAGGCACTAAAGGGTCAAAACAGGCACTCAGGGTTCAGGAGATCCCTCTCTGGTTTCTAGGCTTTTTGCCCACTTCCAAGGTTCTAAAGTTATACCAAGGTGCCTAAAATTAAGCTCAACTACCCTTCCAATCACTAAAAAAAATTAACCCTAAATTTTCATGCGTTAAAAGCCGTGTATCGCGATAGGTCGGGTCGAGGTGTCGCGATGGGTCGAGGTGTCGCGATAGGTCGGGGTGTCGTGATAGCTCGTGAGGTGTCGCGATAGGTCGAAGTGTCGCGATAGCTCGTGAAGTGTCGCGATAGGTCGGGGTGTCGCGATAGCTCGTGAGGTGTCGCGATAGCTCGTGAGGTGTCGCGATAGGTCGAAGTGTCGCGATAGCTCGTGAAGTGTCGCGATAGGTCGGGGTGTCGCGATAGCTCGTGAGGTGTCGCGATAGGTCGAAGTGTCGCGATAGCTCATGAAGTGTCGCGATAGGTCGGGGTGTCGCGATAGCTCGTGAAGTGTCGCGATAGCTCGCGAAGTGTCGCGATAGGTCGAAGTGTCGCGATAGCTCGTGAAGTGTCGCGATAGGTCGGGGTGTCGCGATAGCTCGTTAGGTGTCGCGATAGGTCGAAGTGTCGCGATAGCTCGTGAAGTGTCGCGATAGGTCGGGGTGTCGCGATAGCTCGTGAAGTGTCGCGATAGCTCGCGAATAGGTCGGGGTGTCGCGATAGCTCGCGAAGTGTCGCGATAGGTCGAAGTGTCACGATAGGTCGTGAGGTGTCGCGATAGGTCGGGGTGTCGTGATAGGTCGAGGTGTCGCGATAGGTCGGGGTGTCGCGATAGGTCGAGGTGTCGCGATAGGTCGGGGTGTCGCGATAGGTCGGGGTGTCGCGATAGGTCGGGGTGTCGCGATAGGTCGTGAGGTGTCGCGATACCTCGAGGTGTCGCGATAGCTCGGGATATGGTGAATTTTTCTGTTCTGTCTAGTGTTCTTGGGAGCTCTAGGCCTGCGCAGTGTCGTGGTGCACTCAAAATCGTGATTGGGTGAAATTTTCGGAGTGTCGCGATAGCTCGAGCTCAACGCCTCGGGGACTGTGCAGACAATTTATGTACCTGCTGAGCTTGCTGGAGATGATGATGGAGCTGCCACCTGCAAGAAACATGCAAAAAACACACAAAGACAAGCACGCACAATCGCTCTCTCTCAAACTCGCACACAACAAATGAGGGAATGATAGGGAAGAGGGGATATGTAGTGGAGAAGGAGGTGGAGGTGGAAATGGAGAATGAGGTGAAGATGAAGATGGAGATGGAAAAAAAATCAGAAATTTACCTACTACTTACCATTCCAACGCGTCCTCTCTACGTCTTACCATCACACGCTCGTCCTCAAAGCTCGATCCCCGGCAACGGCGCCAAAATTTGGTGTAGCTCAGTGATGAGTAGCACCTCCTTTAATGTCAATCCGGGAAGACATGAGGATGGTATGAAGACCACGAGCAAGTGGAAGCACAAGTGCGTGAGTGAGAAGCACACAAGCATGCACACACATACACACACACGCGCACACACAGTAAGAACAAAGAGAGTAGACAATGGAATCACTTCTATTGCAAGAAAGTTCTCATACAAGCTCAAACTACAAGAAGCTAGCCCCAAAAATGAGCTCTCTAGCTCTATTTATAGTTTTTGACTAGCTTTGGCCCTGTCCAGACCTAGTGTCCGGCCTAGTTAAAAATTAGGTTCCAGGGCTTATTTGAGGGCCCAAACGAGATCTAAAAATTATGAAAATTGACAGGCAACTACTTCTAAGGCTCCCCAAGCTCAAGGACTCATCGGCTTGTACAAAATGGAGCTACAAAAAGGTGAAATGATATTTACAAGGGTTTGTAGTGATGAGAATCACTTTAAAATGATGTGAGGGTTTTGAAAAAAATGAAGGGTTGCCTCAGTGCTAGATCTGCATGTGTGTCCGTACTTGCTTCTTCCCGTATACTATCAACAGTATGTGTATGTGTATGTGTGTGTGTATGTGTCTGTGTGTGTATGTGTACGTGTGTGTATGTGTACGTGTATGTGTATGTGTACGTGTATGTGTGTGTGTGTGTGTATGTGTGTGTGTATGTGTGTGTGTATGTGTGTGTGTGTGTGTATGTGTGTGTGTATGTGTGTGTGTATGTGTGTGTGTGTGTATGTGTATGTGTATGTGTATGTGTATGTGTATGTGTATGTGTATGTGTATATGTGTATGTGTCTGAGTATGTGTATGTGTATGTGTATGTGTATGTGTATGTGTATGTGTATGTGTATGTGTATGTGTATGTGTATGTGTATGTGTATGTGTATGTGTATGTGTATGTGTATGTGTATGTGTATGTGTATGTGTATGTGTATGTGTATGTGTATGTGTATGTGTATGTGTATGTGTATGTGTATGTGTATGTGTATGTGTATGTGTATGTGTATGTGTATGTGTATGTGTATGTGTATGTGTATGTGTATGTGTATGTGTATGTGTATGTGTATGTGTATGTGTATGTGTATGTGTATGTGTATGTGTATGTGTATGTGTATGGGTATGGGTATGTGTTGTATGTGTATGTGTATGTGTATGTGTATGTGTATGGGTATGCGTATGTGTTGTATGTGTATGTGTATGTGTATGTGTATGTGTATGTGTATGTGTATGTGTATGTGTATGTGTATGTGTGTATGTGTATGTGTATGTGTATGCGTATGTGTATGTGTATGTGTATGTGTATGTGTATGTGTATGTGTATGTGTATGTGTATGTGTATGTGTATGTGTATGTGTATGTGTATCTGTATGCGTATGTGTTGTATGTGTATGTGTATGTGTATGTGTATGTGTATGTGTATGTGTATGTGTATGTGTATGTGTATGTGTTGTATGTTGTATGTGTATGTGTATGTGTATGTGTATGTGTATGTGTATGTGTATGTGTATGTGTATGTGTATGTGTATGTGTATGTGTATGTGTATGTGTATGTGTATGTGTATGTGTATGTGTATGTGTATGTGTATGTGTAGGTGTATGTGTATGTGTATGTGTAGGTGTATGTGTATGTGTATGTGTATGTGTATGTGTAAGGGTATGTGTATGTGTATGTGTATGTGTATGTGTATGTGTATGTGTATGTGTATGTGTATGTGTATGTGTATGTGTATGTGTATGTGTATGCGTATGTGTATGTGTAGGTGTATGTGTATGTGTATGTGTATGTGTATGTGTATGTGTATGTGTATGTGTATGTGTATGTGTATGTGTATGTGTATGTGTATCTGTATCTGTATTTCTATGTGTATGTGTATGTGTATGATTGGTAAAGCACCTGCCTCCACCAAGTAAAGAGCGAACCATATTCTTTTGTGGGGTTGTGTGAATGGATCTTGACCAAGAAAAGCAAAATTTTGCATGCAAATACGGAGAGGGATGGACACATTTGGTGTGAGTGCCGCCATATCTTTAAGCTTCAGTAGTTTCCTATCCTTCATGTTAGTGGGAATGAGAAAATCCTTCTCAGAAGGTACATGTGTGCCGTGCATATTCAAAGCAGAGCTCACCAATTCCAATGTAAGTTCGAACCTTTTCAACTCGTTGTTGCCTAGAAAGAAGGACACGAACGTTCATGGTTTGTCCTTTTCTTCATTAGCCTGTAATGTAGAGATCAAATAGTAACATCGGAGGAGATCTGGTTTGGGTAAGGGTGCCTCAAAGTACTAGGCTAGCCCTGCACGTTGCCATATGGTCTGAAGATCTTGTGTGTTCTGGGGAGTCTCAAACTCCTTGGAGAAGAATTGAAATTGGACCCATGATCTGTCATACTCGCACTTGGACTCCCAGATATACTTGGCCTCTCCTAGGGGCCCTGGCATGCCATTGAACCAATGAGAATTTACATGGAATCTCTCTGTTATTCTTGTGGGAGGTTCTGGTACAGGTATTTGTTGGAGGTGTTGCAGCTCTACCAGTCGTTCAGTTGGTGGCACTTCAATAGGTAGACTCTCCACATTAATCCCTGCTGTACTTACTCTTGCTTGTGAGCTCGAACTTGCTGCTTCTGCCATGAGAGTGCTTGTAGTTGTTGATGCTTATCTGCTAGAAGAAGAGAGGCACATTAGCATTGCATAGGAAACTGGATGTTCTAGTGTTCCCTCCACTATACCAACATGACATTCCGAGTGGTTAGAGGTTATTGGTTGAATTGCTTGTGATGTGTGTAAATGTGGGTTAGTAGGTTAGTGTTCACCCTAGATGCATACTTTTGGATGTGCAATGTGCTCAGAATGCACCTACCACCGAGTGGATTGATTTACAAAGGTGGGTCAGGAGGTTTGACATGGGGCATAAGTCTCCAAATTTTGATTGTGGAATCATAGTTTTTAGTGGTGATGTCATGTAAACGCTTGTGGACTAGATTATGTTGGATTTGGGACCTTTTGGGTACCCATTTCCATACATTCCTAGGTGGGACCGAAAATGTGGTGGTGTGGAGTGTAGATGTTTGCCCTGGGATTTGTGTCAATAGTTCGGTAAGATCCTCGTCTTCACATACTAGCACTTTGATTGTCATTAGAACATCTTGAAGGTAGAGGGGAAGTTCCACCTCACCCGTGCAAGGGGTTTCCACACCTCCCAATCCTATGAGATACGCCTCGATAGGATTGACCTTCAATTGCAAGTCTTGGCAGTAAGAATGCCGGACTGCACTAGTGGCTGCTCCTGAGTCAATTAATGCTCTTACAATCCTTCAACTCTCTCCTTGTCCTACTTCTAGGGTCACAAAAGGTCGCCGATCGACTATCCTATGGGAACATTCACCTGAAGCCTCGCACATGGCCATGTGATAACCTAGAGATTCTTGAGTGTCAGACATGGGCTGATCTCTACCTTGTCTTCTCAATTTCATTCGTCGGATGCGTTCTAAAGCTTCTGCCTGTGCTTATTCTCTAATTTGCTTTTCCTCCTCTTTACGTTTCTTTGCAGTGTTGAGTCGATTTAACATCTCCTCTATGAGGGTGTGTACCTGAGTCAAGAAGACTCAAGGACTTGTGTCAATGAGACTAAACCCCAATTGCCACGCAAGTGCGTAT
The DNA here is from genome assembly GCA_020310875.1 of Ceratopteris richardii. NCBI lineage: Eukaryota > Viridiplantae > Streptophyta > Polypodiopsida > Polypodiales > Pteridaceae > Ceratopteris > Ceratopteris richardii. The sequence continues at coordinate 964,264 of CM035418.1, read as the reverse complement.
AGTGGGAAATTGACACACGCTTATTTGTCAATCCGATCAAACGACCTAACCAAGTGTATGAGGACACATGCACACATGATGGAAAATGAAGTGTTTCAGCTGATATGTGTGAGAAAAGACTAAATCACCTATCTAACTCACTGAATTACTGGAAGTGTCTGCCGCGATACCACTTACAGTAGTTTTTAGTAAATAGAGGATTGCTCCCAGCTCCAAACTCTGAACATAGTCAATACGGTACTCGTTTCGAAGCTCTCGACAAGACACATGTACTGGAAGTGGTTTCACTCTATTCTGACAACCGTGCTTCACGTTATGACCAAAATAGTGATTGGTGGGAAGCACCCACACTCACGTCACAACTCCTACAAGCTCACACACACACTACAGTAGCTCAAAAACAGTGGGAAGGGGTAGACAATAGTCTTACTCACACATTCCAAGCATTACACACACATAGAAGATCAAAGAGAAGATGGAAATCTGCAGGAAAGAGGCAAATTCAAGATTCAAGAGCTCTTCTTCTTCACAATGGCAAAAAACTATCTACAAAGAGTCACCAAGTGACTTATATACATGTGCCCTAAATTTGGTCCTTTCACACAAGAGACTGGCACTTTATTATTAAAAAGTGAATTTCCTACTAATTTACAAGGAATATAGTACAATGAGTTGGGATTATGCATCTAGAGGACTCCTCTAGTGCATTTACATGGCTTGAGGGAATTTCCTAAGACTTTGAAGAAGAAAAATGTGCCCATTAATTTGAAAATCCTGGGGCTCCTCTTTTGTGCCTCTCTGCTCTGCAACACTCTCCCCCTCTTTGTCTCTGTCGTCCCTTGACAGGCTTTACTTCTTGCCGTTAGCTTGTTTAAGAGTTCTGAATACACGCACCCAGCGGTCAATGAAGCGGTAAGGACTGTCAGAGAATTTGTTATTTTATCCGATGTAAGTCCTTTGCTTCTGTTTTCCCCTTGATATCCCGTACATCACAAATCTGGGTTGCTGCATTCAGTCCGGTTGCCACGCACGCCACCAGTGACTAGGAATGCATTGTTCTTAGTCACTCTCTTCAACGTTTCAGCCTCTACATCTTTCTAACTTTTGGTCTTCTGATTTATCTTTGTCTTCACACATCTGACCTGTTGTATTGCTTTGAGCCTGTTTACTTTGTTGACAACGCACGCTACCAGCGAGAGGATTATTACCTGCCAAGTATTGTCTTGCACTTCTTCATGGATAGTTCCTGGCCCTGGTCCGTCCTTCCCATGAAATGTCCTGGTTCTGATTGTTCTTTAATTCCATTCCTCAGGACCTGGATGTTTCGCGTTGTTGCCTGATGCGTGTCCCTGCGGGGCTTTGGGCAGAGGGTAGTTCTTTGCTTTATGATCTTTATTCTTTATTGAGCAGTTTTTGACTTTGATCTTCTTCTTCTTTTCTTCTTGCTTGATTCCCCTTCCACACGTCCCTCCTCCTGAACTCTGTCGTCCACGACAGGCTTTTTGTGGCGACGTGAATAGGTTTGTATGGCTGCTTGCTCTCTTTGATTCAGCAAATTAGTGTGACATATCATAAATTCTTTCCACTAGCTTGACTTTACTCCATCGTCTGGTGCTTGTCGGTGATCTGCAAAAAAGCTGGTTTCATACGCTACTAGTCGTGCATTCAGGTTCAAAGTCATCTTGACAAAAATTTCTAGATCTATTTCGAAGAAGCCGATGAAAAATGCTTCTTCAAAAGCCTGCATGTATGTTGACGGCAAAAACATAAGTCTTGAATAATACGCCATTAGGGTTAAGCGGCTCAGAATAGTAGAGAGATAAAAAAGGAGTGCTTCAGAGCCTTGGGTAATGCCGATGAAATTCAAAAAAGTGTATTTTGCATGTTGGAAGACTTGAATTACAGTTAATAGCATGCTGAAAATCTTATTTGTCATTTTAATTGCTAAGTCCGGGACAGTCGCATATCTGGCAATCCAAAATTCCATTGTTTTTACCATGTATTCTTCCGTTGGTAGGTAGTTATGTGGCGGACTAGGTAACAATGGGTAATTCAGCCATTGATTATTGATGCTTCCCTATCGCTGTACTTCCCAAAATTGCGTCCACGAGCGTCCGCGGGGTACTGGAAAAAATGCTGGATTTACTTGAAGCACATATAGTGATGCCTCCCATTGTACCCGTAATGTTGGATTCTTTTCCAAAACTTTGTGCCTCCATATGGGATCAGCCTTCTCGAACTCCTCTTGAGTATAATGGAAAGTATTCTTGTCGAATTGGAGGTTGTTATCTAGCTCTTTATTTGTCGTTGTCTTGATATATTCTTGCATTTGTTCTTTAAGTAATCCATATGGTACATTAAAAGGCTTCAAAATTTGATCCAAGTTTTTGCTCTTGATTTTAGCTTCCTTAATGACTTGGATTATTTGAACTTCAAATTCAGCGGTAAGCTGGGACACCAGTAGTGCCCTTTCCGGTCGGCTCAGTTCTGCAATGTCTTGAGTATTATGTTCAATTTGGACCTCCAGTTCCTCCCTTAGTGGCGAATGATATAAGGGGGAGAGAGAGGGCGTACCTCAGTCTCCTCAGTAGCCTCTGTGGATTTTGGAACTACTGGTGTCCCCTGAATTGTCTTCTACTCTAACCGCTCTTGTAGTTGCTTAATCATCTCATCTTTTTGCTTGATTTCTTCATTAGCATTAGCAATAGTGTCCTTGTGTTTGAGAAGTTCTTTAGAAACAATATCCAGATGATCAGTGTCTTCCTTACATTGCATGAGATATCCATTTTCCGCTTTTTTCCATTTAGTCCTTAAAGCTACGGTATCATCCATGTAACTTTTTTCCCATTCGGCAATGGTGGTCTGCTCCTGCTTGAGCTGATCTTCATACTTAGCTATCTTTTCTTCCAATTCTTTGATATCCTTTTCTGGTCTTCCCTGAACTTCTACGGGCTGATCACTTAGGAGAGCTGTCATGAGATCCTTATTTCGGTTCCTTAGGTTTTCTGCCTCTTCCATATATACCTTTATTTGTGATTCCAGTACTTTACTTCGAGCATGCATTCATGCCTTCTCAACCTTGCTAGCTTCATATTTCTTCGTTAATTCTTGGAATTGTTCTTTTAATTTTGCGTTTTCTGTCTCTAAATGGTTGCACTACTTTTCGGCTTCTTGGACATCCTTTTCTTTATGTAGTACCTGTTCTTTTGCTAATTTTAATTCTACCGAAAGATTCTTACCCCTTTCTTGAAGCTCATGCTTGTCCTGCATCGCTTGATCGTAGTCTTCATCCACCTCCAGCATTAATTGTTGTGTGTCCATTGCGGTTCTGATCATATCTTGCACTACGGGCTTGAGTTGAGCGATGTCAACATTTAACCATGTTCGTGGTATGCTTGGAGCTTCTCCGGTTTGCACATCTTTTCCTTGCTCTACATGGATGGTTTCATTGTGGGGTTGTCTAATTTGTAATTGTATTTTTGGTTCTTTTTCTTCTTCATCCAAATCAATAACTTCTGTGGCACTCCCTTGAAATGTGATGTCCATGGGGGAGGGTTTTGCCACGACCCTTATTGGTGTGAAGGGTTCTTCTTCTTCTACTGTCGTTTCTTGAGGCTCTTTCTTTGGTATCTTGATTGACACCTCGCTGATAGGTGTTGTGTCTTTAATAAGAATTGTTGAAGTCTCATTGATTTTGAGGACATGTGTCCCTTCTCGGTTTGCTTCCTTGCTTGCGATGTCTTGAGTGGGGTGGACGGAGTTGTCATTTACCTTTGTTCCTTCGTCTGCTTCCTCGTAGTTGACTGCATTCAACTCCTCCCATTGTCCATCATCCTTTGATTCACTTTGAATATCCACATTCAACAATGAGGTGTCGGGTTCTTCTTGTTCATCCGAAGACGAGCTTGAGTTATCCAACCCTAATTCTCGATAGCGGTGTACTTTTGTGAGCTTCTTTTTGGCCTCTATCTCCTGTTGGGCGTGCTGATAATGGTGCCCTTACACTCGTAAATTGACTTGCCCTTTTGTATATTGATGGGAATCCTCTAGTGGCTTAGTTAGATCTTCTTCTGTAATCGGTCTTTGCTCTTCAATCCTTGTTTTTGGAAGTATGTGCACTCTCTTCGTGGCTAGAACTTCCTCTTCCACTTGCTTTACTTCCCTTAATCTCTTTGTGCCTCACATTCTCGGTTGAGAGCTAGTTTCTGCCTCTTCCACAATCTTGGCTCCTCTTTTCTTTTTAGGAACTGTGGTGACTTTGGTGTACTTAGCCATAGCATTTGATGATGGCATTTCTTGCAGATGCTCTCTAATACCTAAAGCATGATAAATCAATATTGTCAGAGCTACACTGCCATTGAGGAACTTCTTGTTGTTCCATTGCTTCTTTGCTTCGAATAGCCTTTCCTGTATGTAAGGAGTCAGATTAATCTGATTTCCAATCTGCTTGATGGCATGTGAGGGTAACTGGACAATAATCTTTTGTGGAGCCGTGTATCAATGCATATTTGGGAAATAGAAGTGCTGGTGGATAAGTCTGACTTCCTCTTCTATGTCGACTCTGTTAATGTCGGTGAACGTTCGGGTTTTTGCCCCTCGACTCTCTTCTTTCACTACCGTGGTTCCATCCTTTTCCCATTCAAAAGCTTCCTTGATCAAGTCATGTGTAAACTGGATGACTACCCATTCGCCTACTTTATCCATCACTCTAGCCTCAGGCACCGATGGATCATGCAGTGCTGGCTGTAATGTGTTCATGACCTATGTGCACCTTTGAAAGTCGGGCTTATAGATTGGCAATTCAAAATATTTATGAATGCCCGCTTTCTTCATGATGGCAATCGTCAATGGGAGTTCATGCAAAACTCTGAAGTCTTAGGACATGATAGGAAATTGATGATCTGTATCCATGATTTTTATAGTTGCTAGGAAGAGATACTCCCCAGCCGGTTGATTTTCTCTAAATCAGTGTCCCTTTGCCTTGGTGATACTCTGGAGAGGAAATTCCAATACTTCCTCTTGAATTGTTGCTTCAGAATCTTCAGAAGCCATCTGCACTTGTAAGGAAAAGTGCATTAGCCTCAATGGAAAGCATAGCAACTGTGTAGTGCATTGCAATGATACGTTGTCGTTCCATCACTCCGTTTCCCATGGTTCTATAAGTGAGATCTCTTACCACATCTTTTTATTGCTTTTCCTGAAAGAAAACAAGCATTAGTATAGCCGAAGCATTTATTTATGTACATAGTATGTCCATTCCTAAGGGAGTTGAAGCTATGCCCTAATTCCCATTGAGGAATGTGCACCACTAATTTGTTTATGCACATTAAGTGCCGAATGCTTGGCCTTGTAATGTGGCCCTACTATGCATACTTTAGATGCTTTTGGTACTGCATGAGTGCAATTGGAAGCCTGATGTTCCGATGGTCCCCTCCTTGCAGTTGCTTGGGTTTCCAAATCCATTTTGTGGTCGATTTGATAGGTTGTTTTCTTTCTTTGGTTCCGCGGGCTTCATGTGTTCTCTTTGTTTCCTCTAGTGTCCTAGTAATAGAGGTTCTGCTCTTCATGTTTCGAGGATGAGTCTGTATTTGCTTTGTCATTCGAATGTTTTGAGGTAATGTATCCTCCTGATTGCTGACTCCACATGGACATGGAATGGCTTGTTCCAATCCGGTGTGGTCAAAATAGGTGCTGAACATAAGTGTCGTCTAAGCTCATTGAAAGATTTCTCACATTCATCAGTCCACTCAAAATTGGTCAAAAGTCCATACAGAGGCTTTGCAATGATGGCATACATGTGTATGAAATGTCCGTAATAACCACAATGCCCCATGAAAGCTTGCACTTCCTTGACATTCCTTGGCCTAGGTAGTTCTGTGATAGCTCTCACTTTCTCTTCGTCAGTGGATATGCCGTTCTTTGACACTATGTGTCCTAAAATCTTGCCTTGCCTGACCATGAAAACACACTTTTTTGGGTTCAAGTAGACTTGATATTCTCTACATTTGTCAAAGATTTGCCTGAGTTCAGGTTTATGTTTCTGTCTAATGTTGGAATGAGCACAGAGATCATCAACATAGACTTCCAAATTCTTCCTCATGGATTCTTTGAATACATGGCACATCAGTATCTGAAAGGTTGCAGGAGCATTGGTAAGACCAAATGGCATAACTCGAAAAGCAAATATGCCCCACTCTGTGGCAAAAGCCATCTTATGATGATCTTCTGGTGCAATTGCTACTTGATTGTAACCAGAGAACCCATCTAGGAAGCTGTACACTTCCTTGCCTGCTACCCTTTCTAATAGATGCTCAGTGATAGGAAGCGGATAACTATCTCTGATAGTGGCTGCATTAACCTTCTTCAAGTTAATGCACACACGTAATTTGCCATTCTTTTTGGGTACCACTACAATGGGGGATACCCATTCAGTGTGCTCAATTTCATAGATAAATCCGGCTTCCACCAAGCGATCTATCTCTTCTTTGATCTTGGCAACATAGTTTTCATTATATGTGTATGGCTTCTGTTTAGAGGGTCTGGCATCTCAGGTCATGTAGATCGTATGTGAGCATATGTCAGGGTCTACACCTTTCAGGTCCTTGTAACTCCACACAAAGACATCTCTATATTCTTGTAGTAAGGCTATCAACTCTTGCTCCTCATCCTCACTTAGATCGTGTCCTATGTATGTGCATCGCTCCTCTCCTTCTTCTATGGCTACCACTATTTTCTTGGTGGTTTCTTTGTTATCATAGGCCTCTCCTGCTTGTGCATCGCATTTTGGAATTCTTATCATGACTCTCCTATCTTCTACTTCATACTTCTTAAAGTTTTCTGGAACCTAAACAAGGATTCTTCCTCCTAGGGTGAGACTTCTCTCTTCTCTCTTTTCTTGCCTTCACTCTTGGTGGTCACTTGTGTGGTTAACCTCACCTCGTTGGTAATCTCTTCATGTCTCTGAGGGTGAGCTTCTACCTCATAGAAGTATTCTTCATCTGATGCAAAAGGTGGGTCCATAATGATTGACTCTAGATCAGAGTCCCTTGCATCCTTGAATGCATCACTGTTAGGTTCACATTCTTCCAGAACGGACTCTCCCATGATTGGCTCTATGGAGAAGACTGAAATGTCATAGCCATCCTCATCAGAGTGGGGTGTCCATTGTTCTTCATTGATGGCTACATCCATTTTTGCTAGAATTTCTACCCAACCATGAGGTTCAAACTCTTCGTCAAGAAATACTACAGGTGCATAGGCTGGGTCTTGAATTGATCTATGGGTATCTTTTGCACCTACCTCTCTAGCTTTTTCCCTCTTCACTTCTTCTACTGCTACTTTGCACATCCATAAGTGGGTGCCTTCATGCATCCATGAGGATCCTGATCCTATGGACTGCACTGACTCAGTGTCATCTCTCGCTCTATGGATGGGATTCCATTGAATGGGGGGTACAATCTTTGAGATTCACTTTGGTTGTGACACCCAAGTGTTGCAGATACAAAGAATTTGTCCCCCAATCCTGCACTACTTGCAATTGCCTCAAGAAGGGTCTTCCCATAATCATCTCATATGCATGATTCTTGCTAAAGTCACATATAGCAAAAGTATGCTCAAACTCTACACAAGTGGTGAGAGTTATTCCTTCTAGTACCCCTAAGGGTCTCTCAATGTGACCATCGGCCATTTGCAAATTCATTCTTGTTAGCCTGAGTGCTGGCTTGCCCCAACGCTTTCATAGGGAGGTGGTAGCAATTGCAACTCCTGCACCCGAGTCCGAAATTGCCTTGGTTGTGTAACCCTGATGAGTGATAGGGAGATAGGTGTTTCCTTCTTCTCCTTCACTCATGTCTCCTATCTTGTCCAAGGGTATTTCTGGCACTGTCCTGTGAGATCCTACCTGGGAACGTGGTTTTGCTATGTCTGGCACTTGCTTGGCTACATGTTTCCACAATTCAGGCTGAACCTTGATTAGCTCTTCTAAAGTGAGATTGCACTGCACTTTAGTATTCTTCACTACCTCTGTGTTCCTAGGTATGATTGAGTCTTCCTTTCTTATCATGACCATGGGTGCTCTCATGCAAGTAGACTTTGCTTCCCATGGGCCTATGAAATGGGGTAGTTCTTGTAAAGAATTGGACTCAAAGTCTAATCTCTCTTGAGATTGGGAACCCTCCTACTCTCCATAAAGGGAAGGAATGTCTTGTGGAAATTGATCGTGCGCATCATCCGCAAGTTCAATTGGAGGAAGATCTTTGCTTTCTTTAGCCCATTTCTCTCCTTGAATCCGTCGTAGGAATTTTGCTGAATACTGATTCATAGAAGAAGAGGTGTTAGGTTCAATGGAGTTAGGTACATAAGCTTCCTTGGGAGGAATGCTTATTCTATCACTTGCCCTCTCCTTAGGCTAGGACTTGGCTTCTTTTCCGAACTTTGCAATTATCATCTCCAATCTATCTAGTAGACCATCAAAATGCAATGGTGTTGTTCTAGTGGAGCTAGAGGAATTGAAAAGGCGACTGGCCTCAAACATGGCTTGAGCCAATTCCACCATCTTGGCATACAACTTGGTTCGTTCAAGCTCTAGGTCAGCTCTAGGTTAACATCTGTCATGATCCGTTACATTTGGCCCTTCCTGGATCCTGGCCTGATATGCTCTAAGCATCATATCTATATCCTCAGGAGTGGGATCTGCCAAGAGTGATCCTACTCAGGGTGGTGGGTGGGTTATGTGTGGTGGATTAGAAGGTTGAGCAATGGAGGTGCGAGAGTGCGTTTGAGATGTGATTTCTATTATTTTGGCCTTGGTCTCTCACAGACTTTCCTCAAGTTCACTCATCTTCTTTGCCCATTGCCTTTTCATACGTTCACGGATATCTCTCCAAGCTCTTGTTCTCTTCTTATTCTAGCTCTCAGTATCGCTAACCTCCACATTCTTTTCTTGGCCTAAGTCTTGGTTTTGCTTAAGTGTCTGAGCTCTCGTGATGACTTGCACTGGGGTTGTGGAAGTCACACTTCCTCTGGAGTCTACCACTAAGCCAATAACGTTGATAGGAGCAATTCTTGGCATATTGGCGGGGTTCTTGGGACACTCGCGTAACAAATGCTCCTTTCCACAATCTGGACAAAAGCCTTGAATTGTCACAGATTGGGTTTGTGTGGGTGCAGGTAGAGGGCAATCACGAATGAGGTGATCTCCCTGACATCATAAGCATAGTCCTCTAGGAAATGGAGGTATTATCTGCCTAGGCTGAGATCTAGAGTTGGGGTTGGCATACATGACATTCGCATATTAGGGCTCCCAACTAGAGTCACTCGGCTCTCCATAATAGTATGACTTGCTATGCTGCGATGACTTCATGTAGTAAGCTTGTGGGCTCTCGATATGTGTAGAGTCACAACTATGATCGCTTGGGTCACTTTCTGAAAGCGATGGTGTCACTGGCACTAAAGCTCTATTTAGATTTTCTTCTGTAGCTGCATACTTCACAGGGATCACATTGGCTGGAGCAGGGGGTTGCTATGTTAGGACAGGCTGAGGTCTTTGCTGCCCTTGATAGGGTGGTTAATAGGGTTGTTGCGGCCTACCATACTGTTGTTGTGGGTATTGATGCAGTTACTTTCCTTGTTATGATATAGCTGATGATAATTTTGTCTAACCGCTTGTTTGTTATATGGGCAATCTTGTGCTATGTGATTGGTGTATCTCCTTTCTATGGTGTAGTACTGGCTGTTGGGATTAACTTAGGGTTGAGCCATGATAGGGCACACATTAGCCACATGGTCTCCTCCACAGGTGTAGCATCGTTTTCTTGGGGCAAATCTAGGAATTTGCTTGCTAGAAACGCCTAATTTCTGAGCCACCTTTTCTGCTAGATCCTCAATTGATGTGGATTGTGAGGAAATGAGGCTAGTAGAACTATCTGCATCTTTATAGATCTTTGAGAGCTCTAATTCCTCCCCTAGATTGTCCTCAATATCTATGCACATACGTACACATTCTTCTATGGATCTAGGGTCCTTCAAGTACACATATGATCTCAGTTTGGTACTTAACAATCTATCTAGAAATAAGGCCACTTGTTTGGCTAGAGTGGGTAACTTTGGAGCACGGCATCTCTCTAGGTATTGCCTAAACCTTCTTCCTGCGAGTCTCAGTGTCTCTTGAGGTGTTTGCTTGAAGTTGTATATCAGGGAGGATGTGTTATGCCGAATACCACTCTTGGAAAATTCAATGATGAATGCTTCCAGAAGTTGGTCTATACTTCTGTACTGTTCTTGGTGAAGTGGTTGAAACCAAGTCAATGCAGTGTTCTTGAGTTTTAGGCCAAAAGCATTGTATTGAGTGAACAAGTCTTCCACTTGTTAAGCTCTCAAAACTTGCCTAAACTCTGCTACATGGTCATACGGGTCTCCTGTGCCATCGAAGCAATTCTTCATGGACTTAACCAATTGTGTGGGTCTTAAGGTTCCGGCGGGCTCTCTAGGCCTTGACACAGGGAATTCGTTTGTATTTCTGGGATTCCTTGGATCCCTATGTCTCTCCCTATCCATTCTATCAGTCTCTATCCTCGTTCTTTCTAATCCAAGTGGATTAGCAAAGCTCACCTCGGGTCTATCTCTACTCCTCTCTCTTTGAGTTCCATGAGCTTGAGATGTTCCAGCTCCTTGGTGACCATAAGACACAATGGATTGAGGTTGGGGAAGACAAATTCACCCTCCCAAGTGTATGCATGTCTTCCATGCTCTGAGACCACAAAGATCCTCTCAGAAGCATCATCGAAATAGGTCACTTAGCCTGGGATATCAGGATCTTTGAATTCATAGATGGTAAGTGATCCCACTTTGTTAGGCTTCTTAGGCTTATACCTCCAAAAAGCCTCATCCATCTCTCGATTCAAGAGCAAATCTATGTGTCTGTAAGCATAGTCACACGTAGTAGGAGAGTCGAAGAGAACCGCCAAAAGATCTGTGTGTTTGCAGGTCAGATGCCCGTAGCGCGTTCACTACTTTGAATCTGGCTTTTGTAGTTTCAAACACCTTTTCTGTTGAACGGGTTGGAGTTCTACCGTTGTCCTAGTACGAAGGTGACTCCAAGCACTACTGCAATGATAGGTTCTAAGGTTTGCTTCAGAAGATGAACGCACAGCTTTAGAGCAATAGTGCAAGTTCAACAAATATTCGATCACTCCGTGTATTTCTTTGGCCAGTAATATTGCTAAGCTCCATGTCAGACTCGGTACACTGCTTTCTTCTTCTCACAGAGTGCGCATCATGAAACTCTTCTCTCTGTGTTGACAGAGTTCACACTTTGAGCTACATCTTTCGTTTTCTGCTTGCCCTCTTCGGCCTTGCTCAGAGTTTCGTCTTTCGCCTTGCCCAATTTATCGTCTGTTGAGCCAGCACCCTTCCAAAATGCCTCTTCTCCCACTCTTACAGCCCCCTCAATATTATTTTTCCACTCTTGTGCCTTCTCCTTCGCTGCCTTTGTGGCACCCTTGTTCTCCTCCATGGAGCTTTCATGGGCAGCACAGCGTTGTTGTTTGGTAGCCATGATTTTAGAGAGACAATAGAGCAATTTAAGATCCAAGCCTTCTTCCTGTTGGACTCGCCAATGCCATGTGGAGCTCCATGCAAAAAACCGACGTAATTGTCATAGAAAGAAAAAAATGGACTGATATCTATCTTCTATGCTCAAGTTGCCATTCTCTAAGAGCTAAAGAGTACTATTACTACGAATTACAGTGCTTAAAGCACCTCCATA